>JBCFXI010000111.1:0-316361 GCA_038496175.1 Ampulex compressa | reverse complement strand
ATATATATCAAAGTAGACAAAAACCGTATAACACATTTTATTCTCCGCTAAAAACAAAATACTATAAAATACCGGGAAAGAAAAAAACGCGATTACAAAGAGGTTTCCATCGAAACTCCTTCGACAAGAGTCCATTGTCCTATTCTCCGCGCTCCGTTCGAAACGTTTCCAGGGATACAAGTGTGAATGGAAATCGAAGTGCCGTAATTGCGTCGACGGCCAAAAAGCAAAATCGACGATGCTCGCAAATGCCATTTATAGCCTCGCCGAGGGAACGCTCGCTTCAGAACCGAGGATTTGATTCAGTTTTCACGGTTGGGGCGCAGGCTGTTTGTAAATAACGGCAGGAAGGAGAAGGAAGCCGAGCGCCTGCTCGCCTCGCCCGTCCTTTAACCTACATGATAATTCTGGCGTGAGATACGACGTTGTGTGCACCGACTTTGGAGAACGACGAGTCACTTTGTATTTACAATTCCTGGCGGATACCTCAATGTCCGATCGGATCGAATGTGGTGCACGCGTTTTGTCTTCTTACCAAAAACAGGGTGGGCCATCTACTGGTTTGTTCTTAAGTTATAGGATATGCCAACACAGGTGTGAGCGATTCGCTTGAAATTCTAACAGCTGGTTAGTCTTTTCATTCTTAAATCGGAGACTCCAACCTTCGCGATAAGAAAAATTTGGTTTTAAATACCGATGTAGACTCGTTTTATAGCGTTTTTAAAGACAAACTTTTAAATGGCCCACTCTGTATAATGCAAAGAGCGATAACGAGCAGATTGTTGGTCTCCCTTCTGAATTTGTAAAGGGTCGATCGAATTTCCGAGGGTTTCAGTTGGTTTATAGAATCCAGAGAGTTACAGCGCTGTAACGCAATTCCTTTGTCTTTTCGCGTTTCGCGATATAATATAGCGGTGAAGTGGCGTTGGCGAAAATGTGGTTTATTAAAACGTCGGAGTATATGCAGAGACTATTGAGACTATTGTCGACGGATGAGAGTTGAGGTTTGGCGTAGAATCGGCGTACTTCCTCGCGAATGGCTACCTCGTACTTCTTAGCTCTCCGCCGAACTCTCTATCAAACACTCTACTCGCAAAGCTCGATACTTCCTCCAGGAAACTTCTCTAAATACTCGACTAAAAACTAAACTTATGCCGACGTACGCTGTCTTATATACTAAACTCGCCTACTCCATGGCCGTGTTCAGGGATTTTCCCTTCCTTTCACCGCGGCTTACAAACTTTGCGCACCACAATATGAATAAAATAACGCGTTTCCCTTCGCATCCGCGCCGATCGAACACCTTCGATACACCTTCGCATTAATCGCTCGCGATAAAAATCGATGGACACAAAATTCGTTGTAAATTTGTAGAAAACTTTTAAGAATTAGACGATTTTAGATTAGAAAAGATTACGAAGTACTTACAGCAATTTGTCTAAAAAAACGGCCGACCGCTCGCTTTGTCCACTTTGGTAGGTTTGATGCAAACCAATCGAACGAACTAATTGAAGAGTAGAAAAAGAAGAACCGCGGCGCCATCGATCGCGGAGGATTAGCAAGTGTTAGAACTAGCGTTGCCAAACCGTCCTCGATGCCAATGCGTAATCTGCTGCTGTTTACAGAAATTTATTGGCGACGCCTCAGCCTCGATTGCCGATTGGTGTTAATGTCCACGGCAAACAGCGGCCGTTATTAAAATGAGCCGCCATCCCGCCGGGACAATCGCGATCGTCCGACGCCGTTAATGAAAATCATCGCGAATTGCACGACTGCGTCGTAAACCGCGATTCCTGGCCATCCTTGCAGATCCATCGGGAAACGCCTTTTTTCTTCAAACTGCAAAGCATCGTAACGAAGTTATCGTACTTCGTTGAAGTAACGTTTGAATCGATAAGCGTATTGACATTGTTTCTTTACTTCTCCCTTTTTTCCCTTTTTCTTTTCTCTTGCTACGATGTTCCCCTCGTTTTCTGTTCGTTCCACTTCTCCTTTTTCTCTTTAGTTCTGCTCAAGGTGTAGGATATTCGTTATAGAGAACGATGTCCTGAATTAATATCGGATTTCTTAGAAACAAACCGATATCTTCCTCGTCCTTTTTCCACGCGGTCCGTTCTATTTTAAACGATGACAAAACCACTGAGACGCTTCGATCACAAAAGTTTCGCGATAGCGGCATCATAGATTCCGCCTTCGATCTTCCCAAAGCGGGAGGGGAACTTTTGGACGAATAAAAAGTTCGATGCAAGAAACATAGCTTCGCGTTATGACGTGAGCGCGCTCACTTGCGGCCGAGTTGCGCGGATCCGTTACATCACGTTGAAACGTGTATCTCTATAAACTCATTTTTATGGCTTAAGATAGACGAGCTTCCCTCGCAAACGGAGAGCGTAACCTCGTTTATACGGCATTCGTACGTAAGCCTGGCGGATAAATCCATCGAAATTCAGCCCGAAAATTTCGCGATTTGCATCATCGACTCATCCTCCCAATTTGCCAGAGAAGAAGGTTGCGTGTTTGCGTAAAAATATTCCAAATATTTCATCGCGAGTAATCGAGAAGCGTTTCACCCGATATTTTTCAAAATCTAGTAACGATACGGACTAGGAACTCTAAAGAAATATAAGATACTCCTACTTTCGTACTCCTAAGATTAAATCGACAGGCTATCCAAGAAATACCAAGTAATCCAAAGCAACTTTCATCCCATAAGTCCCTCGATTTAAAGCCCTAAAAATTCCACCACAACCGATCAAAACTTAATCGACGGACTATCCAAGAAATACCAAAGAATCGAAACCCACTCCTGGCCCATAAGTCCTTCGATTTAAAGCCCTAAAAATTTCGCAGCCCCCGCATTATCGGTCTCATCGCGCCGATTTGCCAGGAGCGAAGGCACCGTCCGTACGTGGAGCTGGCTTTCGTGAATCAGCGTAAAAGGATACGTGCCAGGCGGTGCTCGGGAGCACCTTTCACCTCGGATTGATCGAGCGGATCTGGAGCAGAATGTTCCTGCGTGTTACACGCCGGTACGGGCGCGTATCGCCTCCTCGCATGGACTTCGTTATCCCGCATTGCCTCCACCTTCTCCCCAGCCCCCCCTCGCCATCCCCTTCCCCGCGCCTAGGAAGCCGCCCCTGTGACTACGCATCCGTAGTAACTCGTTCCTTCTATCTCTCCACGAAATTATACCCGATTACGAGAAATAAGGTTACATCCTATTTACATGTGGCGCGCGAGATGTAAATGGAAGGATGTAGTCTGGATCGAGACGTTCTCGATCTCGCGAGGGAATATCTTTTCTCGAGGTCTCATCGAGAGAGCTGGCGAAAATTGTACCCGAGCGTTTCTTAAATTTTATACTTAGAATATATGGAAATATCATATCTAAAGGGTTACGTTCGATAAATGGAATACGACGAATTAGAAGTTTGATGATCGACGTATTAATATAAGGTGATGTTATAGTAAAATGATATAATATTCTTAATAGTACGATCAATCGATGTATACACGATACAACATAATACCGATTAAGGATAATCACCATCTACAAGAATAACATTTCTGAAGGAGTAAAATCGCCAATGTAAACGACTAAAGATCCTTCCGCAAGGCTATCGCGGAGGGAAGATCAAAGCCCCAGGAATTCCAGCCAGGAGTTCGATCTCGAAGGAACCATTCCGCTGCAGCCAGATGTTAATCCGCGCCTTCGGGGGCCGGAAATTTCGGGCGAGCGTTGGAAAATGATATCCAGGAGTCGTTTCTTCCCTCGGCTCGCACGATCCTTCCCAAATCGCGCCACGGATCCTGGGATAAATTGTCGCAAACGAGCGCGAAGGCGGAGGCTCGATGGCGTTCCTGTCAACCGCGGCCTCGATCTTGGGCGAGGGAAGCTAACGAGACGAGGAGAATCGGGCGTGCAAAGCTACGGCACGAGGGGCCATCAGCTGGTTTGCCGGCTTTTCATCGCCAGACGATTTCCTCCGCGCCATTGCCGTTGGAAGGACTCGCAGACGCTTGCCAGCGGGGTAATTGAGCTTAAAAGAAGACGTTGCGTTAAAAGTTTAACCCTTTCGCCAGGGAGGGGGCCTGTTAAATCGCTTGTTACCCGCTTTAATACGCGATGTCGGTTTTTCCGCGCGATATGCACGAGCCTTGCTGAAAAAGCGGGGGGATATTTTGTAATTTCGCGGCTTGTATCTGTTGGATGCGCGCGATATCCTCGTACTTGTGCCGATAAACGATCAGGAGTACAACTTCACTTCCGCAATTTTTTCCCCGAAATTCGTAGCTTTATTATCAATATATAATATAGTATAAAGAAACCGTTTAGAAGTTTATGATTCAAAGTATTGTCCATCACCGACGATGATTATTGATATTTTTCGCACTCTCTCGCCCAAAATATCTGATCTCGCGAGCCTCGCTCCAGGTTTTCGCGATCCACGCGTCGTTACAAAGTTCCCCGAAACATTCGCTCCCGCAGCGGGGACATTTAACAAAGCAGGCGCAAAGTACTCGCTGTCCTCTCGTGGATGAAACCATTCACCCTTTGCATCACTCAATAGCGCGTTTCCTCGCTTACAAAATAACACCGGAGAGGCCGAATTTCCCCGTTGGCTAGGGTTCGCGCTATCCGAAAGCGCACGAGGGCGACTCAACTCGGATAATCACTCCCTCATTATTTCGTGCCTTGCCAGCCACTGGAATTTCACCTTTTTACACCGGTCTGCTTTCAACACGCACGGTGTATACTTCGTTACAAATTGAGTTCGCTTTCGTATATCGGGGAGTGCAGTTCTCGCGGCGCGCTAAATTCGCTGCAAATTTACACGCCTTCAGAAATTACGCGGTTTCCATTCGATTAATCGGCGCCTCGCATTGCGATACGCTCGATAAATATTGCTCGGCTATTGTTGGTAGCGAGGGTTACTTGTACATATAGTAAAGGCTGGAAGGGTAATTTCTAGATTTCGAAACCTCAAACTCGCGTCTGATGATGTAATCAGTTTCCACTGTGGTGCGAGAATCGATTGACAAATCTCCCAGAAAATGCGCACTCTTAGCAGTCTTATTTTCTCTATTTACTATTATTTGCTCTTCTTTGCTTAGTAGAAGAGAGTAAGGATGAGAAGAATATTTTCTACGGAATTAATAGAAATAAGACAAGAAAGAAATACAATTTCACATCGAGCCACGCTATCTAATGCTTCCCAGAAATCCAAGCGTATCGAAGACAGGGTCGAGAATCAGCCAACGAGCCCAGCAGTCTCGATGCTGTTACACTCTCAATAAACAAGAACGATAAACAGGCTCGAGAAATTCCAAGGGGATATAACGATCCGCCTGGAAGCTTGCAAATTCAGCAGATGTTCTTTGGTACTCTTAGGAGCGAACTTACGAGGGATCGAAGGGATACCATTTGCTCGGAAAATTGGCGCGCGAGAGGTGTACAAGGAGCATAGAAAAGTCGATTTCCTGTAAGGATGAAAAGAATATTGAACGTTGGCCGTGAGGCAACCGAGGAGAGGATTATTTCCCCCTTTTTTTTTTCTCCCTCCTCCCCGAAGATCGATGTTTCCTCGGCTATTTTCATTTTCCCCAAAGAGCTTCTCGCTATCCGCGAACAAGCGGCTCGCTCCTTTCGCGGATCATACGCGCGATTCGTTCCTTCCAAGGAATAATTCCAGGGCCACCAGACTTGATGGATAACTCGCCAAATACGATTTAAACCCGGCGATATTTCCCTTTTTTCCCCCTTTTTTTCCTCTCTGCCCGCTGTAAAAGTCTCGCAAGCGCCCCCCCCCCCTCTCCTCCTCGCCACCAATTTGATACCGTAACGCGGCCCTTTGTGCGCACCTTTCTCATGTTAAATACCGCCATTTCGCCACAGGCTAAGAAATCGCGGCTTAAGGGCCATCCCGCACTTTCCCATGGCGGTTTTCGGGGCCCCCCCAATGCGAATGATATCGATTTTAGCCCGCATAAACGGGCCATTAACCTTAGTACGTCTTTCCTAACCATTGCCGCGATGAAATAATGCCTCCCTGACTGGCACAATTTTTGTACCCGCTCCGGCTCCCAGAGTCTCGAGGGAAAAGTACGTCCCGTCGTCGAGCGATCGTCCTCTCGAAATTGAGAGTAACAGCTCGACTTTGCGCTCCTTGGCCAAGGCCCTTCCTTCGACGATACCACTGGACTATCGCAGGACGATACGTGGCTCGTTGGAGGCGTCCTGGATCAAAAGCGGGATAAGCTAATTTCACTTGGAATCGAGGGGATTATAAGAGGAAAGTTCAGCCGCTGGGTGAATTCAGACTGGATGAGACCTTGAATAGCGTTTTTCGCCGTGGCGCGTGAGCATATCGAGGAGCTTGATCGATTACTCTCAAGGTCCGACGTATCGGCTTCGATGGGAGAAAGGGTATTTTGGAGAATGATGCGAAGAGATTCGATAAAGCTAATGGAGCCACGTACTCGAGTCTAAAACCGATTGTCGGTCCGTCCGAAGGGTCGATGCGATTTTTGTTAACCCATTACTTGCCCCCTCCTCGATTTATTCTCATCCGCTCCTTCAGAGATAAACTCTTTAACTTTCGCGAAGCGACCTTCGTTCCAGAGCCGAATTTTGACCGATCAACACTTTGTCAGTCGCTATTCCTCAACTGCGACGCGACTTCGTCATTCCAAAGCTTGCACGGGAACGTGTATTTATATTTTCAAAGAAACAATTGCCTCCACCCTCCTCCCTTCCCAATTTAGCCATTAATTCAAACTTAACGACCTTTTCATTAACAATCATCATTGGTAGATGGTAAAACTTGTCTGTACCAACCTCACAAATGCGCATATCAAAAGTGTTCATCGTACACCGGAGGACGGATCACTTATGTCGGACTGATATTATGTAGTAACGCTGGTCACCGTCCGTTACTCGAACGAAAGTGTTAGAAAACGAAGAATGCGTTACCCTCCCACAGATGGGGCACTGGATTAAAATAATATTCCCCCAACGAAAATGTGTCTCCTTGATTATACTCCCGGCGTAACAAAAGCAGCCCCATTTTTTTTCCGCCAACGCGTAAAGGGACGTCGTTTTGAAAGCGATAATTAAAAAAGCGGATCCCATTTGGCGGCTCTTTCCGTAACGCTATCCGCGGTTTATATTTAACATCCATCCTGTCCTCCCGCTCCGCAAACACGTGGCGAAACATCATTATGAGCGTGAAACCTGTAACGCTATACCCAGCGCGCGCGCGTACGCGTTCCTCTCCTCCGCGAAAAAACGCGAAACCTGCAAATCGTGCCATACTACTGGCACGTTAATGCGCGCGCGCCGTTAAAAAAAAAAAAAAACACGCGCACAATACATACACTCGAGTCCTTTTCCCGGGGCTTTGCTTCAACACCGCGCACGCCTCTATTTATATGATATTTACAGGTGCATCTTGGATTCTCTCGATGCGCACGAAAGCTGCGATGCGACTTGTAACGCGACTTCCGGCCAAAGGGATCGGGGATGGTTAATTCCCTTTGGGTACGGGGAAAAAGGAGGGCGGGGAATGCAAATTTTGGGACGATTTAGAATCCATTTGCGGAATTACGTTATCAAGCGTCCATAAATTCCAGGGGCGCTCGCAGAGGGAGCGGCGGCCGGGCGGGGGAAATATCCATATGAAAAAGTTTTTAAGTTTCAATCTCTGTATTTTCGCCTTAGGCATTACCGACGCTCTGCCAGGCTCTCTCTCTCTTTTTTTTTTTACGAGGAGTGATAAATTGATTTTCCATCTGTGAAAGAGCCTTGGCTTTCGTTTGACCGGTCCTCGCGAAGGGAGGCCGGGCTATCATTTATTTATTTCTTAGGGTGAAGGTATTCGTGTATCTTATTGGGAGGCTCGAGGCTACTTTTGTGCGATAACGAAGGAAATTGAGCAGCAAACTTGCGCTGCAGCCTGGCATCGCGAAAGGTAGTTTAATTCAACGTGGCTCTGCGTATGATATTAGGTGAAGTAGACAGAGTACTAGATCACGATGAACTTAGAATACCATATAAACTCTTTTAGTTTTACTATCACTGATACTAAAACGAGTATCGAGAATAAGTCGCGATTCGATATTCATATTATTCGTATTTCCATTTACGATGGGGCAGATCGTTTATTTCAATATTTTGGTAGTATCTCGAGTCTCTGTATTTCAAGAAGTTTGAATAATCAACGAATCTTCCAGGAGTTTTAACAAAATCTCACGAGGAACCTCGACGAGGAGCTCGTGGAGCTCCTAAAAATGCAAAGGAACAAAACCGAAAATCCTATCCATTAAATTCGTAATTTAAGTGCAAGGTTTATCCGTAGGGCGTTTAAAACGTCAGGTTTAATTCTTCCGTAAATTCCGGGAGATAACTCACCACAATCTAGAGACACTCGATTCCGAGAGGTAAAGTTTCATCGAATTAAACTTTCTCCCACTAAAGTCCCCGCATAGACGATGAAGTCACTTATGGTGACTACGAACGAGAAATCTGCATGTATATCACCTGAGCGCCCTTATTCAAATACCGTACAGCTAAACTTTCGGCGAAGTCTTTGCGACACTCGCGGCTGGCAATGCAGAATTTCGCGGTTGTGAACTTTAATCAGCGAATCGGTATCCTCCGGGGCATGCGAGAAAGGTACTCTTGGCGAGTCGAATGCAATTGAAGGTACTCGCGTGAAGGCTAATGGGATTCGCACCGCGTTAATATCCTGCCAACGCATTCTGCGCCGCTCTTAGATACGCGTTGTAAAATTTTACAAGCCCACCTTGCATATCGAGGCGAGCTAGTGGCCCTTTGAAACGGGGAAGAGGAAACTCGTAACTGTTTTTTTATATAGGATACGAAAAAAATATATATATATATATATTGTTATATAAAAAGATATTTATATGTAACCTGGCTCAATAACTCCTTGAAATCAAGCGCTCGACCGATGTTCCATGAAATTTATTTATATAAATTATACGATAAATTACGTGCATTACTAAAAATACGAAGGTCGTTTTTCAGATCCGTCAGATTTCTTCCAAAATCAAGCATGCCAATAGATTCGTGCTAAACCGAAAGTTTCCCCGTTTGCATATATAAGTCGATATCAGATTTGGAGGAGAAAGTACCAAGCTAATAATCCCTAAATGATTTCCTCGGGACGAAACGGCCGTAAGGTTAGCAAAGTTCAGAAACGACACCGTAACTCGGATACCTCGGAGGATTTTGTCAAGACAACAAATTTTTAGTGGCTCATAAAGCTTCCTTGATGTACGAAAGTACAAAGTGGAGCGGACAATTTCGCGGCGTAATGTCCTTGCGGCACGCCGATCGCGGCTGACCATAAACGTCCTTAACTACTGCGACCAATGGTCCTCCGTCTGGGTTATATCCACTTTGAATATTTCGTCCTTAGGCCGAGAACGGCGTTTCTACTTCCGCGCCTTGGGGCGAAGCCTGCTTTAACCGCCGGGATACTTCGAAAGGTCGCGTGCGTACCTGCGGCTGGAAAACTCGAGTGTTAAGTAAATAAAAGAGTCGTCGAAAAGTTTATCAACTCCTTTATTCAACGCCAAATCTACGACTTTCTTAACATATTTATGCACACCGCGTATATCCTTGGAGAAAAAGGGTATCAAGACGAAATCTCGATCGACGCGAGGTCTTGTTAAATAAATTCAGAGCGTCGTGTTGAAATAAATATCAGGCCGAGAATTTCAAACTCTGGACCGATTTATTATCCGCGTATCGCGCCTCGTGGAAAGCGTTGCTCGCTATAGAAATACTCGCGATCTTTTGGGAGCCTTTTCTTCGCCGGTCCCTTGGGAGTTTTGTGATTGTGCTGATTGTTCGCGCGCGGGGACAACTTTGCAGACATCCGTTAGGTCGGTAGTTCATAAAGAAGACCAGATCCGCGGGCGTCCGCCGTGGCGGTGCCTCGTGTCAAAGGAATTGACCGCTCGAGTGCCAGGGGCGTTCGCAGGAATGCCAGACATGCGCCAAGATAAACCCAACTTGATCCTACTTTCCGATCAAGAGAGAACGTTTATTAATCCTAGTCCAGCCAATAATATCCACTCGTTATTATAACGACCTGTGCAGAGAGTTGTACACGAATTCAACATCGCACCACAAATTTCCAAAAAATATCCAATAAATATTAAGTATCTAAGAGAAATATATTAAACGATCATTCACGAGAATTACGAATTTTTTTATATATATCACCATGCGTGGTTTTATATGTAATTATAATTAATAAAGCAAGGGAGTCCGATAAGGAATAATGAGCATTGACTCACAGCGATGAGAATCATTGAGCGTAAACCTGAAGAAACGTGATCAAGCTTTCTGGTCTAAACTCTTGCGTGTGGACCGAACTGAACTTCGTACATAAATGGAACTTCCTTCCTTGGCACTCAAACGGTTGACTACCGCATCGCCTTTAAAATGCATGCCTCCCCTGCTCCTTAGCAAACTTTTACGGAGGGACATGTCCATCCTTTGTGACTTCGTCCCCCGTGGCGAGCCGCAACTCTCGTTATTACGCCATTCTCGTTAGCGCAACGCGTCTGCTTGGTTCCCTCGTTCGGGAACTTTGATTGTTACACGAACTATCGAATCGTGAGGACGCGCGTGAGGGGGGAATTATTGTTATTATATGTAAACAGTAGGGAATTGATCAGCCTAACGCGGGAAACGTTTCGTGCGATATTTAAAATGGTACAGAGTAACGAATAAACTTAGTGTCGATCATAAACTGGTATCGCTATTATTACAGACGTAATGTATTTTAAATATAAGTGAATATAAAAAGGTATAAATGAATTAAAGAATTTTTTTTGGTAATAGACATGGAAAAGATACGTGCACGATATTTTTTTGTTAGAAACGTGAATTTAGGGGAGGAAATCCGAAGGTTTCAAATAGGTAGGTATGACATATTTCTTGAACAGGGGTCCGGTTCTCTCTTGGTGCTTCATTGCTGCAGATGCCAGCTATCGATCGGAGCTCTGCTGATAACCTAAGAGCTTTTACTTACCCATAGAAGCGACTTTCTTTCACGCACTAGGTACAATAAACCATATCATCTTATGAGAACTAC
The DNA here is from genome assembly GCA_038496175.1 of Ampulex compressa. NCBI lineage: Eukaryota > Metazoa > Arthropoda > Insecta > Hymenoptera > Ampulicidae > Ampulex > Ampulex compressa. The sequence continues at coordinate 305,229 of JBCFXI010000111.1, read as the reverse complement.
CCTCGCATGTTCTGAAATACCAACCGTATAAAGTAAACAAAAAGAGTTGTATTATAAAAAGAAATTCTGAAACATACAAACATAATTAGAAGCGTATGCAAAAAGGAAAAATGGACAAAACAGCAGCTACCTCAAGCGAACATTTATCAGAACATTGAAAGCGGTATTTTAAATTTATTTCCATTATTTCATATCGATTTTAGCGCTGATATCTCATTCTGTTCTGCACCGATAACGACGCCTGTATGTTAAAACTATTTTATACACAAAAAATTGGATACGCGCGTATTACTGCTGGATGATAAACTCCTCATATTTACCCTCGTCGGACAGTTTCTTACGGTCGACATTGTCACGCTCTTGTATACTCTTTATCCTAAGTAGTTCAAGTAAGAAACTACATTTCCTACAACCGATAATAACACATGATTCAACAGACCAGCCGATAACCAAAACACTGGGATTGTGTATATACATAAAACCAAATACCAATTTTCTAGAAGAATAAAATTCGCAACGATTCGTCCAATCCATATAAAGCAGAAAATAACCAACATATATCTCTAACATAATTTATTTTTAATATATCCTTGTTTCCCAGTCCTCTAATACACCATATCTTTAAAGCCTGAAATCATTCTTATTCTCTATCGTAATCGTTATACATTAAAAGACTCACTAGTATACATATAAACTATAATTCTTTATCAAATATAAAAACCTTAACTGAAATAAATATATCACACGTAAACTACGATTACTCATACATCGACCAATGACCATACAAGAATCCCTGGACTGATCGAAGCCAATGCTGATAAGCAGCACGTTTTGCGGGCATAATAATCATCCGCAGACCCCTGCGGATTCATCGTGTTAATCAATGGTAACCAGTTGGAGAATATAAGTTCGCCGCGTGAGGTTGATACGTGGGCGGACACGTCGGCATTGTTTTAACGCGGCCCGTCATAATTTCATCGATCGCGGTTTTACGCCACGCAGGATCGACGATCGTCGAGCACGTGGGCCGCGTTATCACCTGTCATTAAATCTGTCCCCAAGCTGACGCCGGATCGCTAGAATTACACGCACCGGGTATACGAGAAACGCGTATTATATTACTCGTAACACACTGCGTAACGTCCTAATATTACACAATGTTATTTCGGTAACAAAGTTTTAACCGGGAGCACGGATATGGTGTTGCCAGAGGATACTGTACGGTTTAAACGCGTCTTGCCGCGGCGAAGAGTCAACCAGAGCGAAGTGACTACCTGCTTCGTATCTCGCGAAACTCTATACCGTACTCTGCTTTGCTTCTTTTTTTTTTTAAGGACACGGCTAAAAACAAGTGTCGTATACTCGTAATGGAGGAATAAATCTCCCCTCGGCCATCCAGAAATCTAGAGACGCGAGAGAGTCGTGCTTTAAAAATTTCAACGATTTTTATATCCTCGCGTTATACGAGCTAATTCCTGTCGTATCGATAATGTGCTATACTTAGTAATCGTGACAAGTATCCCGATAATAACCTATTCCAAGGTTTCAATTTACATGGCAAAACAAAGAGACCACAGGTATACGTATTCCTAATCGATTGTTTCTAAAATAAAGTGCTCGCGATCCAAAGTTAACCCTCTACGTACCGGATTAAATCCGCAAGTTATACCACGCGCGAGACCTTTATCTCGACATATCAGATCGATAATACCACCAACCGTCATCAATATAGTTACCGATTATCTCAGAGCCTTTGCATAATCAAGACGCACAAATCACCTCGCGAATGAGTAAAATTATTCAACAAAACGTCGATGTATTACCCTGTCGCTTGAAAGTTACAGGAGCCCGCAGATGATTAAACGCGTCCAGGAAGAATTCCTACCTGCGCTTCCAAGGAACCAAGTCCAAGTAGCAATGACTTTTTCGCGTTCCCACGTAACACAGGACGCAGGCACGCACACAAAGCCACGCAGGGTGGTTAGCGCGCGGCGGTGAATTGCGAATGGAGCAGTCTAGATCTGTCATTCAGTTTAATCGTTTCCTATGCACTCCGCCGTGCCCATTGTCGACCGGGCTCTATAATAATTTAATGCCAGATATAATAAGTTACTTGCTGTCTGGCCGGCTGCCAGGGTTGCCCTATTCATTCCTCTATGAAAGCTGAAAAGCGGCCGCCCCGGCATCCGCCGAACAGATGGAGCGTTAACTTATGGACTCCGCGGCCGATCCAAACGCCCCGCCGCGGGACGCTCGGGACTGAATTTAAGTGTCGTCTGATCTTAATTGGTCAGCCCCTAATTGAGACGGCCATTATAGGCCATTGATCGCCGGCCCATTGTCGACTTTTCTATTCTCGGTCAAACGGGCAACAATAATGCAGATCCTCAGGAATAACCGCGTCTTGGCGGACGGAGGCGGATCGAGTGATTGGGATTTGGAGAGGAATCTCACGCGTATTGTCCAGGGTGATTTTTGGGCTTCGCTTGGTCCGTTTAATTTTTTGGCTGTTATAGACGGAGATTTTATATCCGATAAAAGTGCTGACCATAGGTAAATTTATGTATTTCTAATCTTTAGTTTTCTATTTTATTGAATTAATTATCTTAAATTAAAATATTGTCTTGATTAAGATGTATTTGAAAATGAGAAATTTATAGGGGATGCCTGGCATTGAATGGGTTAATTTGATTATTATTATATTATGTCTATGGTATACAGGCTCGACTTGATTTATGGCAAGGACGCGAGCTGAGATTTCACTCGCTGCTTGAGGATGTTTTTGCGCGATGTACTTCATGTAGATTTATCCTCGAACCCTGTCAAGGTAATGGCCGATATTGCAAATGGAATAAACGGAGGAACAACAACGGCGACGCCGATTATTTCCAGCTTTGCTCAGGGGCGAGTCCGGGTATAACGATCGTACGTTACGTTTTTACGTCCCTTTTACGATCCGTGACTAACTCTTGAAACGACTCGAATCCTTCCTTCGAGGTTCGCGAGTTTGTTTAGGGACTGTATTATTTTTACTCGACCATAACCGCGCTGCTTTCGTCCCTCGGCACTCCAGGCAGTAAATCGAATGACGCACGATGTCTAAGACAGGCCACGGCGTTACCGTGCGCTGTTAAAGCTTCTCCTTAACGCGTTAAATCCATCATTCGACGTGACCCGCGAGCGATTAAATATTTGGATACGACACTCGTATCGAATACCCTGATCGAGGAAAAAAGAAAAAACGAGCCTGCAATATGTCCAGTTGCCTTCAACATCCAAAAATCGTATTTAAAATCGTGAATTATCATTATTTATTTTCTTTCTTTATTATTTTTTATTATTAGTCTTTAAAAAATCTCTTCATATCTTCTATCTCACGTTTTTTTCTCCAAAAGTTTCTATATTTTGCGATATTCATTTTTTCTTTGCGCAGCGATGCGCAGAGTCGATCGATCAAAGGGTCTCTCGTTTGTAATCGTACCGATTTGGGAGAAACCAAATCGGCTTATTAGCTTTATGGGCCAGCGGCTTGCAGCCGGCGCTGGCGGAAATCAAAGGGGGGAAGCGGGGTTTAATGACGATTAACTCGGAAAAGAGTCCGCATAATGCGTCCGTACAACATGGCAGGCATCCGGCATTAATGCCAGGAATCCGGGAATTTGTCCTCGGGCGTAAGACATTTTAATTACAGCAATTTAAATTCAATAATTTTGGTATTTTGCTCGGGTTGGAGGAGCTGCGCAGCTGTTCTACGAATTAGCATACTAAACTTTATCACCAACAGCTCGACAAAGACGTGCCAAGACGGCTGAACTAATTTCGAAGATAGAATAAAGTTGGAGAGGCGCGCGCGCGCCTCGTCCCTAGTTGCCTTCCAAAGCGATAACTTAAGGGAACTAATATCCCGGTTATTATTTATTTCCGAGGGATGCCCAGGGGGACACGCATTTAAACTCATTAGCCGCCAGGTTTTTTCGAGGAGAGGCGGGAGCGCGCTTTTCGCGGAAAAATCGAATTTGTCAGACCTGGCGGATCCCATCGAGAGTTTGTTCCCAGAAGGCAAAACGATTCTCGAAGTTCGCCTCAAAAGCGCACTTCCCTCGCCAAGTGTCTTCGAGCGCCGTGAAGATCTTTTTTTTTTTATTATTAATTCCTTCTTTATACCGATTACTAAAATCATTCCTTCTAGGCTCCACTGTTTAAGTCGAGTTCCCAATCACCAGAGCTACTATTTCAACGTAATACACATCGTACGATAGAAAAACTGCGTATAATGCGACAGTCAACGCGTCACCATTCGATACCAATATTTCACAGTAGTCACGATCAATGATAGATTCAGCTGTAAATCGTACTATTCGGTTTCTCGATACGCGAAGGACTCTCGAGAAGCGCGAGGGCCTTAATCGTCCTATTTACCATCCTCCGCATCCCTATCTACCGCTCCTGAGAACCACTCTAGTAATTAGCATCGAGTATTGCCAGCAAGAAGAGTAGAGGCATCTTTTTAATATCCCTCGGACCGACCGAGATTATCGCTTTCTCCTCGACTGCCGGCGCCGCAAGGGAATCCTGAGTGCGCGATTTACACGTAATAAGGAGTGCAGCCGCGGACGCATCGTGGGGACAAAGCGAGAGGCGCGGCCCGGTGCCCGAAGGGCGCTTAAGGGAGAGAAAGGGCTGCGTGGGATTTTTAATCTCGCGCAAAGAAGGCTGAGAAAGGAAAGGTACGTCCGAGGAGGCCGCGAGGAAATCCACTTCGAGGCGTTTATTTTATCCTTATCGGAGGTTCATTACGCGATCCGATATATCCGAGCGACGCCTCGCATTAAGATAATCGCGGCCGCGGAAAAATGGGGCGGGGCTTTCCGAAAATTATCGGGATTTCAATTTCCCGGGCAAGGCGGACAGCCTGAAAAATACGGTTCGCGGTATCTCGCTCATTTTTATCGTCATTACCCGCGGCATAATTTTTCGTATATCCGCGAAAGGAGGTAGGTAAGTCGTACCGTATTTCTGCCCGGGGACCCGGGAAATTTGTATTCAATTTCAGTGGGACTGTTTTGTTTTACTCGGTTTTCCTGCATATATTACATCAGAAGACGTGCCCGGCTTTTCAAACGATCTTTATATGATCAATGTGGTTTTACAGCACACCTCGGCTCCCTCCTAGGGGGAACACTCCGTGGGAATCCTCTCTCGTATGTTGCGCCCGATTCTTTGATAAGTAAAAATCAATTCGACGTCCTCCCTTGGTCCACATAATAATTGTACGCTTATGTCATTTTTGCGACGTATCAGGTATACCACTTTGCCACCACAGATTTTCTTTTTTCGAAATTGAGGCTTTGTCCTGGAGAATCGTTCATGAGTTTATTATTCGAGGTATTGGCCATGGAAATAAAGCTGCGCCTAATAATAATTGTAGGAGGAATTAACCTTCGATGTGCTCGCGCAATTTTCAGGCTACTAATAATAATATGTCGACATGTTATCGAATAATTGTACTCTTTCGCGAGATGAAGTGTACGTCTTAAATATACAATGTTTTCCAGATAATCGATAAATATGAGATATCAAGGCAAACGCCTTGCGAGTTGTATAATCCGCAGATGTAATGCGGTAGGCTAAGAGGGTATGGAGAGGGAAAGAGGCGGAAGAGTTATGAAGTAGAAGGATGTCGGCCACTTACAAATTTCCAAGGAACGTCGTCCTCGCACACGGCTTCCTTGCGTGTGGGCAAACAATATTTCCTCGCGGATTAGACACCTACACCTGAGGCGAGGGTAGTAAAAAAAATTTCGAGACAGTCCTTGGACTCCATACACCCCGCGTATATTCTTTTAGGGACGGCACTAAAAACTTTGATGCGCCGCTGAAATGTGTGACTATTTTATTGCCATTCTCTTCTTCATCGTAAGCGCGCTCGCGCCAAGGCGTTGCCTGAATATCGCGGTTCAAATACTCCCGATTTGTTTAACCTGCTTTATTAGTAAAGGAATTTCTGTATAACGCATAAAAAATCTAATTACGCATTTCCCTCGTAACCTCAAAACCTGGCTTCCTGCAAATTCGCGTCCACTGACATATCCGCGATGGATTCGAATAGTCGCCAAAGCACAAATATAATTTGCCTACGCCCGGCGATTTTATCAGCTGGAAAAGTCTGATATTTCTATTTAACGGGGCAAATTGAAACTCTGTTTTTACTGTAAATACGACGCTCCAGCCCGCGGGAGTTGGCCGCGGATAAAAAGCCGATGGCTATTTCGAAGGAGCGAGCGGAGGAATTCGGAATTCCGCGGAGGGCCGCCTATGTACGTCGGCATGTGTCGAGGCTTATCAGATTAAATCGCGGGCTAAATCGCGCGAATATCCATCGCTCAAATCCTCCGCACTTTCATTGCGCTTATGCGACGAAAGCTGCGATTTATTCGCGCGTTTGTTTACCGCGCGGCCACCTATTCGCGCTGCTTTTTTTCCTCAGGGCTTTTTCGACATTCGATATCTTGGCGATAGGAGTATCGGGGTCTTATCCAATTTCCATGAGCTCCTCTCGCGCCTCCCCACGGGAAATAACTCGAAAAAAAACAGGATTAATGAAAGCCCCGATACGAAGAGGAGGGGGGGGGGGAAGAGAGGAAAGGGAGGAGGCCAAGGCAAAAGCCCCGCAAAGAGAATTTCTAGTACCGCGAAATTATGTACCGCTCTCGCGGCGCGAGCGAGTGTTTTAAACGTTTAATGGGTTTCTTTAAAGCGGCCGCCAGGAGAGATAATAAAGCGCCGCCTTTCGCGATCGACGATAACGTTCTGCGGGAAGGTGAAAATATACTCCAGCGTGAGAATGAGTAGATGTTTCGTAGATCATAGGTGCGTGGACCGAGCAAAGCGTGTTCGGGCTGTAAGGCGACGAGAGAAGAGCGATAGGGACGGAGTGGATGGCTTGCTTTTGAGCGACGCGCAGTTTAGAGGAATGCACGTGGCCGATGAGCGTGGAAATGTCTAAGGAGGAAGGTTCCTGCTAATCCAGGAATAATCCATAGGATCCGGGAGGTCCGCTTGAAAGTGACGAAGCGCGGTATAGATTTCTAAATAAGCTCGGTGTCGTGCGTAAGGAGTATCGCGGGAATTTGAATAAGCAAAGGATGTTACCCCGATTAAGTGCGGCAAGGAGGACAATGAATATTTATAAACGAATTTCCATTAAGCGCCGCAAACATCCGGGAGAACTTGTCAACGCGAACCCATGGCGCATTTATCCCCCGTACCAATGGCGCGCTCGATCGCGCGGAAAGAGTGCTCCCGATATTTCGGAAATTGCGAAATTATTGGTACGTACACTCATTACTTCTCGCGAGCCACGCGCGATGCGACCGCGGCATCCATCATAAAATTAATTAACTCCTCGCCGCGCGCTGGGTACATAATTTTTTGCTAATCCGCCATTCTTCTAAACCACGAAACCGATATCAGAGCCCCGAGGCGAACTTCCTGCAAACTCCATTACATCCATAATTTCTTTCTCTCGAAACCCTTACGGATTACGCCGTGATTTTGCGAAAAAAATCCTCAAAAGACAGCGTCCCCCGAAGTATAATATTCTTGCACTCGTGGTAGAGAAAAATGGAGATTCGCTCGCAAGATATTTAAGCGTTTGACTGTTAAGGAGCATCTATCGCGATCTTCCTATGTCGCGCCAAAACTGCGAAGAGCGCGACAGCGCTCCTGTTTTTCTTTATGCCAAGACTGCGGATAGAGTAGCTCTAAAGTAAGAAATTATTCGTGTTGATTTAACCGAATTATAAGTGCCCATTAGCAATTTTATTCGCACCATTGATTAAAACAAATTTATATAAATAAGTGGTATTTTTTGTTTTTTTGTCGTTGCAAAGCAATACGAGGGAGTTTATTGCGTTTTACATTTTTTCCCATACACGCGCGATTAGCGCCGCGGTTTTGGCATATGCACGAAGGAATACGTCAGCAGCCAAACGGTTAATACCGATGCCAGAGGAGGACCATTGGGTTCTTGTTAAGAGGTTTAGGGTTGAAGGCGGAGGGACGACGGGTCCTGGGCTTCGTTGTGTCAACGAGGCTATTGCGGCCGCTCGTAATAGCGCGTGTGTCGGTGGCAGGTAAGCGATTTCGCAGGTAACTTTATCCCCGGCGCCACAGTTTTATCGGGGGCGCAATTAATCTTTCCAGCGTAACGTCCAACCTGGTGTAACTTCTGTCGCTGGTGAGCGCGGTGTAATACCTACCTCCCGTTCCATTATCATTCGCCTAACGCTTTGCACTTAAATGGAAAGCGTCTCTCTTTGCATCGCGAGCAATTTGAGTAATGGCCCCGGTATCTGGCTCGATTTTCGATTATCATTCGCCATTATGTCCGCCTCGATCGAGATCCGCGTCCAGATCCTTTGCTGTATATCATTCTTGCCAACGACGCTGTCATCGGCTCGTTGATTCCACGACACCTGTCGGGTATTAACCGCGTATCGATGCGTCCCAAAAGTTTCCTTCGCTTTATGAGGAAGTAATAGATGCGTTACGTTTTGCGTTTCAATGTATATATAGGCACTCCTAACCTCGTTGCTCGTAAGACTATTGAGACAATTTGAGCGAGTTATATTCGTCATTGACGAGTAGTAATTCTCACTTAATAATTTTTAAAGCCCCTTTTGTAATTTTTAAAGTATTTTTGTATTTTTTGAGTCTCTTTTGGAGGTTTTATGGGAGTAAGAATCGCAATCGACAGGACGACATTGTGCGTGAGAACCGTTTATTCGCGTATTCGTTAATAAAAATGATACCTATAAACGACGGCAGTGATGAATGTGGCAAAAATATTAATATACGTTTGAAAAAATTACCGTTATTAATTAATAACACGCATAATTTTCCACGCATGTAACGTCAAAAGATTTTTGAATCTCGAAAATTGACGCGCGGATCGCCAGTTGTTTTCGACCGTTATAATCCTCGCATTACATATTAAAGGTCGCCATCGACAAAATCAAGCTTCGTTTCGCTTTGATCCTTGCGTGCCCGTAATTAACGGATTTTTATGCTCGTTCGATGATGTTCCGAATCGTGTTTGGCTAATGACTATCCGATAATTTATAACATATCCCGCGAAATATAGTTAACGCCAGTCAAATCCTAAAAGATACAACGATACCTAAAAGCGAGAGGTTAAATATACCACGCGACAACGCCGTCTCGCACGTCTGATTTGGCTCGCGTATGAAGTCAAACTTAACCGTATAAGAGCCAAGGCTAAATCCAATTATCATTTAAAGCACTACCTGTCGTTACAGACGTCGTGGACGCTGCTTAAACCAGCGGATCGAGGCAAAATGATTAAAAATTCCGAGTGCAAATCGTATAAAAGGGAAATACAGCGATACCAATAAAATCGTAAAAGATACATCGGTACCTTAAAACCAGGCGTTAAATATTCCACGCGAAAATGCCGTCTCGCACGTCGAATTTGGCTCGAGCACGAAGGCGAGGTGAATCATTTAAGAGCCAAGGTTAAATACGATTATCGTTTAAAACACTAGCCGCCATTACGGACGTCGTGGATGCCGATCGAGTCGACACGTCTGGGTAAAATGACGAAGTTTCGAGTATAAATCCAATTAAGGATGGAAACAGGGTCGATCATCGCGTGCATTGGAGGGATTTGAAGGCATTCGAGGCACAGGAGTTTCCGTAGTTCGCTTAATGCCCGACTTTTTACAAGCGCATATTTCCCCCCCCCCCTCTCTTCTCTTTGCGCCACCGCCCAGCTTTGCTCCGCGCCGCGCTACGCGTCCACCGGTTAATGCGAAAATTTTCCCCAGGGATCAAAGGCCGATGCCCCGCGAAAAGTATGATTCGCCAAATTAGTGCATGCACTGTGTTAATGAAGTTAATAACTTTGAGCCCCGGGCTAAATTCGTTGAAGCACGGCCGCGCGCCGTACGGAAATGCGAAAGTCCCTAAATATGCTTATTAGGCTCGCGCCGGCCGCCTGTCGTTATTTAAATTCCCCCGAATTTGTCCACAAATATATTCCGAGCAATAATATCGCGCGGCATTAATGTCGTTCTTACGGGACATCGCGCGTCCCTCGACTTTTGCGACGAGCACCGCTGGCCACTGGATTTTTCGCCCCTTGTTTCACCATGCATTTGTGGTAAATTCGTGGAGCTTAATTTTGTACAATTAAGGAAATTACTTTAAACGATCATGAGCGGGTATTGTATATTTTATTATATATACCACTGTGCGCGCGAGTCGTACATGGAGGTGATTAATAACGCGAAAAGGGATCATATTTTTCTCAACACCCAGGAGCAATATACTCGTGATAAAAATTGTGATATAAATCGCATCATTCATGATATGAATATAACGTGAATTTTAGGATATAGATGAATAATCGGGATATATAAAAAGTGTTGAGTTTACTCCTAGAGCGGCGATCTCGCGAAAACGAAATAGGATTCTACCTTTAAACAAAGCAGCGCGAGCCGCGGATATTTTCCGATCGATTTTTATTTACCTTGGATTTAATCCACGCTGGAGGTACACTCACAGGTGCTTCTAATATTTATCCGTACCTCATTCGATTCTTTAATAAATCTCCCGCTTAAAGTAGAACCGACGAAGTCCTTCGGGCCGCAACCGAAATTCCAGCATTTGCATATACCAAGTTATCGTTCCCAAGTTTCGATGACCACAGGCGGCGTATGATAACGAAGCACGATGCGTGTTTTGCTCGGAGCAACAAGTTTATCCGGCCCTTGTTTTCGCGCGGCGGATGTAATAAATACGTCGCTCATTTATTTTCCATTTAAATAAGCCAGCCCGCACAAACGGAGCCTTTCCTCGAGTAAAATGACGGAGCTTTCGTTATCAAGGAAACCCGCCAGTGGCTTTGGTCGGTTAAGGCGCTTCGCAGAATAAGCCTCCGATCGAAATCTCGACACGTCGACGAGCTCCCTTTACGGCCATTTCTTTATTTCCATCCATTAAAAAGTTTCCCCATAAGCATCTCCTCGCTCCTTCCAGACACTCCGGCGATCGCGACGCCATGGGTTTATTGCCTTCGTTTGGATTTCTCGATGGACGGAGCAAAATGACAAATTCGAATAAACAGTTTTGCACTCTTGTATACCGTGAATGCAATCCATTTTTTTGTTCGCAAATATGTACACGGTTTGCAAATAATCGCTCGTTTGCAACCGATCGATCTATCAACGATTCGTTTCCGAAACGCCGAAAGTTATTCACGCCTGGTTTACTCATTGAATCTATTCACCGCGTTACTTCAATTTCCAATCGAGTATTTTCTTACGAGACATCATTGCTCCCAAGGACTTATCCCTCGAAGTTATATATAATACATCTTGGAAAAACTACTCTGAAGCTAAACAAACTAGCCGAAGCTGCCTCGCGTGCTGCTCGCCAGGACCACTTTCTTCCAGACGAATATTCTCCTCTCCCGATCAACCGCGCGCGATCATTCCTCGATGCCTCGCGGCTTGGGCCGACGCAAAATAATTTTCCGAAGACAGGAGTCGGGGCTAATTCAATGTTCAATTAACATATTAAGCAGCCTGCGATGTCTCCGAATATATCCGCGTCACAGCCCGTCGTTCCTCGCGACAGAAGCTCAACCGTAACGCCGTCGTAACGTCGCAACACGCCGGGCCTGAGATTGTTTCTCGGAGCGTCAACCATACCTAGGTGTAGGTGTACCACCGCAAACCAGTCGCGTCTCTCTCTCTCTCCCTCTCTCTCCCTCTCTCTCCCCCTCTCGCTCTCCGTACTCCCTGGCAATTGCGCATGAGCTTCGGTATATAATTGGGATGAATATTGAGAAGTTGGCAGTGAAGTTGTAAGTAAACTTGGATGCCTCCGGGCGGCAGCGCTGCTTGAGAGCAGAGACGTGTTGCGGACAGATCTCCTCCGCTCTCCGCGCCTAACCCACCTTATTCACCTATCGCCACAGCCGAACTGCAAAACTATACGAATATTCCCGATTATCCCCGGCCACCACCGACGTTTACTCCCCCGGCATTTTCGCGGGATTCTTTCCCCGAGCTTGGAGGGATTTTTGGAATATAAGAGCTCGTGAACAGCACTGGGCGGAGGAGCTCCTCTAAGTAGGCACAGAAGCACTTGGATGAAAGGATCGTAAGTGTTCATATAAGGCGTTCTTTTGTTTATATGTGCAAGCAGCGAGAAAGGAAATTCTTCAGGGCGTTTGGGTATTAATTACGCCTTGGTTCGTTGATTTATATAATAAATTTTATTCGAGCTGCTTAACGTATTGTACAAGGATTTAATTTATACAGCACGCTTTCCAACGCGTTCTCTGAGAATTTTGGTAGATATACTTGGAAAGGGATTGGAATAGAGACGACGTGTCGTATGGACACCGATGGTTCTTCGATTCGCGAAGAACCTATCTTAGCTTGTATACATATTACAGGTTTATTCGTTATTATATAGATTATTATATACGCGTAGATGCATTAGAAGTAGATAGTCAGGAGTGAGCGTGTCGCGTTGAGTTAAGCAGGTTGATCGGCGGTATTTTACTCTCTTATAGGTCACTTTGTACCCGTATAGACGATTCTTTCCAAGGTAAAATTGGCGTTTCCTCTTGTCGTACGTTTACTCGTTTTCGTAACGACCAAAAACGTGAGCTCGGTTTCGAGCCACGGAGAATATGGGGCGTATAGTCGCTTGGAAAAATCCGGGGACGACAACTCCGGTTCTAGAGTACGGGCTCAAACTTCTGTTTGCCACTGCAACTCCCCTGCCGTATTGTTACCTTGGAAAATATTTGATATGGTGGACGAAAATATGGGAGAGTATTTTACCGCGATCGTATTATTACCTCGAATATATTTTAAGGGCCATTAAATATGTATCGTAGTTACAAAATCAGCTCTCATTTGATCGGCTCAATGGAAAATTGTTCGTTAATACGATGTTAAATTCGCGTTTATCTATATAACTGTACGATGGATTAAAAACTCGATTCGGTTTCTTCTAGATGGTCTTAGGAAATTTATTTAAAGATACGATTTAACGTATCGCTTCGTCTACGATGTCTATTATTAAGCTGATATTAATGTAAAAAACTAAATCGAAAAAATATCTTGCTAAATTTATTATCGAAGATATCATCGACGAGTGTTATTAAACGAGAAAGAGAAGCTTTCGTTTAATCGTAGTACCACAGTCGAATATCGTTGTCCGGCTTTGATTACGAATGCGAAATGCGGTCATTCGCCGAGATCGTTTTACAAAAAAATAGCTTGGCTTTCGTCGAATTTATCGCCGCGATATAACGTACGCTACGCTGGATGTTTATCTCGAATAAATCACGTTTATTCGCGTATCTTTTTCCCGGCAATTACACGGGAATACTTGATTAACCGATACGGCCGCGATTCGTGGCGCAAAAATTAATTCACACTTTGATTAAATAAATACCAATGCGATCGAAATATTATACCGAAAAGAATGCTCGCCTTTTGACCCATTAATATCACGGGGCAAATCGTCGACCGCCGGCTAACGGGACAAACATACCACTCGAGTAAATAAACTTACGTAAAATATTTAACTCTGGCACGGATTTCCGGTTGGATATAAAACATTAAATCACCGTAAGCGGCTGCTCATAATGCTACGTCCCGCGAAAATATTCAAATATAATACGCCTTGAACATTGGTCAGTCGAGAATAGAGTAATAAAGCGGGCTAACCCTCTAAAAGCTCCAGAGATATACAAGGTCGTCGTATTAAAAATCCAAAATTCCAAGACTAAATAAAAACACTCCCAATATCGTAGGATATCGCTTTAAGACAATCGACGAACCTCGAGAACGAGCCTTTCCCGGAGCTATACACAAGGTCATCGTATTAAAAATCCAAAATTCCAAGACTAAATAAAAACATCCCCAATAGCGTAGGATATCGCTTTAAAATAATCGACGAGCCTCGAGAACGAGCTTTCCCGGCCGGAGCACAAATTTCGAGGATAAACATTTAATGCAATACAAAACGCTAATTAGCATAAGCCGTATAATTAATCGAGGCTCACGAGCACAGAGCGCTAACCGTATTATTACGGACACGTAGGATTATTATACGCGGCCACGAAAAGTTTCGAACGATCTTGCCGCCTGAAAGCAGAGACATGTTGCGGATAGCTACCACTCTGCTCTCCTCGCCTTAACCACGTTATTCCCCCATCGGAGTTCTCGTCCAAAACTATGCGAATATTCCCGATCATCCTACGTCCCGACGGAATTCGCACCTCGCCCAGAACCTTCGACCAGGACGTATCCGCATATCGGAATAAAGACGAATAAATTTCACCGCGATGCTCCCTTTCCTTTTCCTCCCCCCCCCCCACCTCCTCCTTTTTTTTCTCCTCGCTCGCCACCCCGGACCCTCGAATCTCCTCGAGGAGATTATAAATTCGATATCATTGTGCCGATGCCCGGCACGTCTCCGTTATTCGACGCGGCGGGCAAGTGCAGCCTTCGTTGGCAAACCAAAGAAACACTCCCTTTGTGGCGGCGGAAGTAATAATTCTCGGAAGGAAATGCACCGTCGACTCTTTCTTGGTCCTTTTTGAACACGTCGCGGTTCAGAGCGATAACGGGTGTCGCTTAACTAGGGAGTAATTGGAGCCCTCTGTTTTTAAAGATAACCGCGATGCTCGCCTCGTGGATTGCGCCGATACTCTTGTTTATATATGAGTTATAGGTGTGAATTCGATCGATCGGGTCTGGAGGGATTCTCTGCTTGGCTATTGTATATTTTAGGAGTGATTATTGATTTTTTAAATTTATGGTTGTGTTTTTTACGTCTGAGGGTTATGCTCGAATGTTGATATAGAATTTGATTTATATTTTCTTTGAAGATCTAATCTTCGATGGGTCGATGGTCGCGTTGAGTAGACGGACCTTTTTGGAAATGTGACTATATCGGCTTATCGAAGGTTTATATCGGCAAAAAATTTATATCAGCAAAAGGACCTTTGGCTCCATGTCACCGTCAATATACTGAAGTTCCATTTTTTCGTTACAATTATCGAGCGATTGAATTTCGAAACAAAGGTTCGTATCGGGATAAACTGATATCCGCAGAATGGAGGATGTTTAAATAAAAAGGAAAGGGGAGTTCCTCGAGCTCTATGCAAAACTCCTGTCTAATGCGAAAGAACTTCTGTGGCATAAAGCGGTATACGTAAGCGGAGGCCAGATGGCGAGGAATATACTTACTCAATATCCACGTACCGAAAGTTTCTATTTAGCCCCCCTTTTTTTTCCTATCCCCCTCTAAACTTGTTGCTGAAATCTATCTTCGCCATACCAGAAAAATATGCGCCCCCCCAACTTTTGCGTATTATCGAACGAGATCCTCCAGTCGAGTTCTGGAAATATTATAATGATAGACAATGAAACGATGGACGAATTCAATTGAATCGTAAGCGTATAATCGGCTTCTCGTTTCGCGCTAAAGCCTCGAATTTTGAAAGAAAAAACAAGCGGAAGCAAAGTTGTACAGCTGATAATATCGATCGAACGATCGAATCCGCGGCGTTGAGAGGTTTTTCCATGATTAAACGACTAATTCTTTTCCTCTTCACTCTACACCCACGGTTACTTTAAGTCCGCTTTTATATTTAGTTTTGCCTCGCCCTCGCCTTTCCCCCAGACGAGTGGTGTATTGTTGCCGTTACACTTTATTTTGAACACACCCTCATTAAATCCTAGTGGTGCCCGGTACAGACCTGAAAAAAAGGGGCTTGCGGAAAGTGGTACGTCGTATATTAACGTTTCTACCATTCAGGGGATTTTCATAGAAACTTCGAGCCCGTTGACGTCCTAAACACTTCCCCTTTTTCCGTTTTTCACTTACCACCTTCCTGCTCCTGCGTTCCACGGCAGCGCAAGACACGAACTTATCGCGATAAATACCGAATGAGTGCCGCGATGTAAAGGAATTAAGAGTAATTGAAAGAGTTTTTCCAAGAACCTTTGGCGGGCGATCGAGAATTGTCATGGGATAAGGAAACATGTCGAATGGCCGCGTAATTTATCCATCGGGTTCAAAAAAGTATTTACGGTTTTGGAATTGTACTTAATTCGATTTTTTACCGATAAGGATCAGAAGTATTATAAGCTCATCGAACAAAATGCAAAATTGTCTGAAAAGAGAAGTGAAAGAAAATGAAAACAATAATAATATATAACACACTTACTTAAATATATACTACTAATTTATCTCAATCCCAGACACGATTAAAGAGATAAATATAGATACGATATTTATACAAAAGTGCTTCGATTATATATATTCGATAAATATAGATACGCTATTTATACAAAGTGTTTCACCGCCTTGTTCTCTAAAATCCTTCCAATCGTCGATTAAATTCTATTCTTCCTATAATAATATCAGTTTCATTTTACAGTACGAAACCGCAAATACTTTCTCACCAAGCCGATACCTCCTTTATGTCGCGTGGCGCGTATTTTCGGGCGCACATTCGGGAGCCGAAGGGAAGAGCCTCCGTAATTTTAGGCCCGGATGCAGAGTTCAAACGCCGGTTCCTTTTCTTTCGGCGAATTACGTCATTTCACGGTTGAATCCACGTCGTCGGCCGTTGATACCGGGTACAATATCAAGCATTTACGGTTACAGAGTTAACTTGTCGGATGGGCGCATAATTACTAACTGGAGTGGAGAATCTCGCGTAATTTTCGGGCGGTGAAAATTTCATGGAGAATACGTACTTACCATCCGTGCAAGACGTTTTAACGAAGCAGGAGCTGTCGTCGTCCCTCACGGCCGGCCCGAGGCTCACCGTAGGATCCGCCTTTGCTCCATTGAGATGCAGCGCGGAAGATGCGACGATCTCTGTACACGACGATCGGCTCAAACTTACTCGCTACCAAGAACGAAACGCAAGTCGCTCATATTTGCGATCCACCAATTCGTTCGTATCGAATATCGTAGCGATACATCGGCATTCTGACATGTTTTCACGATGATCGACTCGCGGATCGATGTTGGACGATGAAATTGTGAAAAATCCCAATATCAAAGCGAGTCAAATTATGCACGAGGTTGTTTGCGTAAAACACGTATGACGTTTGTAGGAAATTCTTCGAGGATGGAGAAGAAGGGAAAAAAGTGAAGAAAGGAAGTCAAAATAGCGGACAAAGCTCCGAGTTCCCTCGGATTTGGCCCTAAGATTTGAGGCAGTATCGATCACGGAAGGCGAAATATAATTCAAGGTGGAAGAGCCGAGTGTCCTCTCCATTAAATATGTTCGCGCAGCCGCGCGTTTTTGACACAGCACCCTGCTCACTTTCCTCGAGAGGAGCCGCCTAGGAACTTCCTGCGATTCCTTTGTTCGATTGATGCTCAACGCGAGAAATGTGACGGTCGATACCTCACAGAGGCTGCGATATTCCCGGGATAAATGTCGACGAAGATCGCGGACGAGTATTCGGGAGACAAATAGTCGGACAGCGGGGCTCCTATTCCTCCAGGATTCTGGATTCCATGAAATTTCACGACCGCCAAATTCCAGCAGCTACGCATCTCCGATCGGCCCTTTTGATGCGACAAAGTCGCCGCCTATTTTTGCCCGTATAATACATTTTCTGTGTATGTAAAGCACAAGTGCCATCAGACGAACCGTGCCATTGGTTGAGGAGCTTTTAGAAAAACATAGAAATAAAACTTTTCTATATATATTTTTTAAATTGGTCTTCTTACATGCACGCGAACACTGCAGAGTTAAATACATCGATTCGCAGAGTCAGTAGCGCAGGAAGTCGGCGCCTCGTGAACGAAAATGCGCCGATTAATACTTGCACTTTAAACCGTCGAGGTAAAACATATTTCGACAGTTTCGAAGGGCGATTTAAAACGCGGATAATTACCCGGGGAATTGGTACGAATTGGCCATACTCTGTGGGCAATGAAAGTTTAGTAATATCCACGCCCTGTGCCCGGTCGCGTACGGCTTTTCATTAATCGTGCAAGTATTCCTTATTGATCCGGCCCACTTGAGTGCTCGCAGTTTGAATCTTTTGTGAAGAGCATTAAAGTAAAGTGGTTGTAACGTTTTGGATTCTAATTGCGGAATTGCATTTGGAACGTTTTGATTCCGCAGGAAACATTATTTATTCACATTGGGTGTTCATATTACATTCTACTTTTATCATTTTAAAAGCTTACTAAATAATACCTATTGTATTTACTAGCGGAATTACCCAACCTAAATAATAATCTAAGCGACTGATCGAAGCTTATCCTAAAAGTAATTGCCAATCGGACGATGAGTCATGGTCCTCGAGAGTGCAGCAAGCGCTATGAGAACTACGGTTCGACAGGTGCTGACATCTGACATTAGCGAGTAACACTAGAGAATTGCGAATCTTCCTCGAACAGATACAGTTACACATAAAACCTGAAGCACTGTACAGGATCGAATAACCCTAAAATCGCTCACCACTCTGTAGATGCATTTAAAACCACGTACATCCTTCCAAAAAATGGAGAACAAGGTAGAATTATCGATGAAACAATTAATTAATCTTCTCGCGAATTTTCGATCGATTATTGAATTGTTCATAATGATGAATAAAAAGAATCGGTCGTTCCAACAACATCAATAACCTGAGAAGAGCCTCGTCACCAAGCCCCGTGATTTTTCTAAGAAAAAATTCCTCGCAAACGACACAACAATTCCAGCATTAAGACAGTCTTCCCAAAAGCAGCGCGCGTCTGTCTAATACATAAAAATGCAATGCAATCTTCCAGGGCAGTCGCGAACTACCCTGCGAGATTGAATTTAATAAAGATATCCGCGTGTCGTACACCCTCCGCGTGGAGTCAAAAGAAATCTGAGTTGGCCAAGCTGACACTGCATCAGGCGTGGCGCCCGGAAAGGTTTTCGTCGGCTGGTTAGAGAAACTTCGGGGGACTTCCTTTCGAGTTCCGGCGCTGTACAGTGTGCGTAGACCGAGAAAGTTTCTACATGCCTACTTGCCATTCGTTCAGGGGATGAATCTTTCCCTTTTCCTTCCAACCAGACCCTTCTCCCCCTCTCCTCACCCAGGCCATCCGCGAAGTCGTTATAAACAAGGATTAAGGGTTCCAGATGCGCCGAATTTCTCCCGCATTCTTCGCCTCGCGCTGCAGTTTTCGCATCGGCCAAATAAATACCCAAGTCCGTTTCGATATAACGACAGTTCTCCACTTATCATCACAAGCCTCGGGGCCAATCGGTTTCGGGCCGAGTGTGTCGAATCCAGATCTGATGTATTTGTTGTATGCTGGATGTGGATGACGATTTCATTCTACTTTATGAAGCTTCTGGAAACGACAAATTTCCTTCGACTCTTACTTATTCGAACATCGTATCGCGTGCTTGTACTTTCGCCTTAAAGAAAGGGAAATTCAGCTCTCAACCCAAATCAACCCGTTTCTTATCCACGCAAACCAGTAAAGTCCTACAAAATCCCAGATTTCCTTAACATCCAGAAACTAGAAAAACGTGAAAATAGGTGGACATGAGAATCCATAATCCAATCCCACGAGAATCTAATCGAACAAATACCAAAGACAGAAGCACAATGAAGAGTAGACCCGCATATAACGAGAGACCTTATCCAGGTGAAATGAAGTAAAAATAAATACTACGCCTCCATAAGCTCCCTGTTGAGCAAGCTACATTTCCAGATGTTGAATAAGCGTACACAAGGCATGGATTAAGCGCGCTCCTCGAGGAGGATCAGCCGTGGTCGCGGTGTCAGAGAGCGGACAGGCAGCGACAGAGCGCGACGTCCTGTTTCGATCCTCGAGAAAGGAGGGCCGGGATGTACGGCCAGGAATGGCCGTAATTACGCGCCGTTTAATGATTGGCATCATTACCAAGAAGAATTAGGCGTGCGCCTCTGCAGGGCCTGCCTATATCGCCTGCTCTAATAGAGGCTGCGCACATATAAACGGCGGATAATAAGTCACTTACACGGATCCTGGACCAGGGGGTTGGCCGTACGCCAGTTCTATTCGCGCTTCGGTTGTTCCGATCTATTCTATACCGTGCACGTCACACGCATGACGCTCTTAACTAAATTATGGACAAAGTAGTCCGATTCCCCGGTTTAAGGGGGCATTCACAAAGTTCCGTAGCCGGCCCGCGGAATATCTCGACTTTCCGCATGCGGGATTGGCCGGGCTCGGGCAGGGGGAGCCTAAGAAACATGTGTGCGACGAGAAATATCGTTTTAATATTTCAAAATTGATACGAGAACCGATCCAGCGCCTGCCCGAGGGTAGCGCCGCTGGTTCGAGAATCTGCGAGACCTGGAAACCCCTGTCTGTCTTAAGCTCGAACCTACTTTCTGTATTCTTATCTATGCAGACCGGATCTACGTATTTATGTGCGCGAGAGGAGACGTGGATCAATTAATGGGTCTGCTTAAATTGTGTAAGATTAAAAACGAATGCCAGACTAGAAAGTACAGCGAGTTTTCTATGATTAAATAGGTTTATATTTTTTTTAAATTCATTTTCAGGCACCGACTGCTAAGTTCGTTTGGCCTAGGACCTACTGTTTAAGGTGGGTTCCAAACCAACAGAGCTACGATATACATATTACATGGATCTTAAGAAGGTTTATTGTTGGTCGATCTTATTTAATCATTAGCGTGAAACGGTGATTAAGGAGTTAATAAGACATCATAATATAGTATAGCAAATCGTGTAATCGTGTCGAGAGAAGTGAGAAGTACATACATTTTTCAGAAAAATTACTGACCGGTGAGTTTGACCCCCGTTCATAGATTTAGTGACAATATCGTGTTATTACGATAGAGAAAGAAAAATAGAATGCCTGCAGGCAACGAATTCATTTGTACCTTCTTTTCTTCGTTTTCCGAGTTCTTCGAATTTTTCGCACAATTAACGCGAAGCATAAGGATCGTAATGCACGGACTCGGGATCGTGCCGCGTTTCGTTTAAGCTGGAGCTTCCTGACGCGAGCGGAAGGAGAAATATCTTTAAAAACCATATCCGCATTCTGCCCATAAATATTCGGAGGAGCACTTTCCGGACAACGCTTGATACGCGTGTTCTGCTGTGGGCGAAATGTATCGCCGAATGTTATAGGCCTCCTATATGTCATGGCGCAAAATAGATTTCGAAATTTTCCTTTTTTTTTCTCCCACCCAAAGTGGAGCACCCTTTTAGATTATTTCTTTTCCCCCCATAGATCGCGGAACGAATCATATTTATTTGATAATCGCATTATCGGATTTCAATTTGATGGAAACGTAGGTGAAGTAACAAATCGTATTTCACGCTGAATGGAAGCCGAAAGCGGTATACCAATTGCAGAATGATACAGAGGAAATCAACATTAAACGACCGAATAATCCGTTAGCCTGGATAGGCGTGCAGCTGCGGTGGAGCAGGATTTGTCCACTTATATTTTAATATTATATTAAATTTACATCGGTATTGGCGATTAAATGTTGAACGGCTCGTTATCAAAATGGGAGAACGTAATCCATTATTTATTATTCTACATCATTCACGGATAAAATGCGGTTATTTTATAGTCTGTTTCCCATATCCTTATATTTCCCGACAGTTACATTCTCTAATCTTCCAGATTTCGCAGAAACTTCTGTTTGGAATGATACAAATTTTCTTTACGTACAGTCCTAACAAGTTCGATTATCACTCGATAATTTCTTTTCGTTAAAAACTGGATTATTCGTTCTCTCTAATACTCATTCTTCTCGAAGATTGCGTTATATCGTACATCGCGCTTTATGATAAAGGAACTGGTTACACATTTATAATGCTTCCGTTTCTATGAAGTTACATTGGCAGGTATCCAACTTTCTTTGTATTTATTTCGACCACTACTCATAACTACAGCAATTAACAGGAAAACGCTGAAAGCTCAGTTGTACAGCTAATATATCCATTATACAAAAATAAATCTTACAGCTTCAACGCGTAATACTCGATACGTAAAGCCTCGTAACTTCGATACATCAACCGCAGGAATTAATACACCATCCATGGACCAGGATGGATAGTTTCGCATTACCATTCACGAATCATTATCATCGATTCGATCTCATCGCTCGATCTCCAAATCCCGAAATTCCTGGATTCCCTCGTTCGAGCGCGCACACGCTCGCAACTCTTTCCCAGCGTTTTCATATCGAAATATATTTACATCCTCGAATTCCTCGGTCCATTACCGCGCATTTCGGGCCCGCGAGGCTGTCAGAGCAGGAGTCAAATTAATTGGCAGAGCGGGCATCGATCTGGTGGCCGGGCACAAAAGAGAGGCCCCCCTCGTTTCGCCTCCACCGAGAAATTTAAGCAGCGCCATTAAACCGGGGGAAAATTTGGAAACGTAACCAGATAATAGAGATAGACGCGGCCTGACGGTGACATAATTACTGTCACTGCCCGATTTACCAGGATAATTTCGTGATACGTGCTCCGGCTATGGTAATTTCATAATGCCCGCCCCTCTGCTTGGCGCAAACCTGAAAAATGCAGATTACCGCGCGGTGATTAAAGAACGGGGGCGATAATGAGTCAGCGTAGAAAATTGCGCGCGCTGGCCCGGTGTACACCTCTCGTGGATTATTTTATAAATATGCCATCCGCCGACTTTTACGTCGTGCGCGAAACGCGAGGCCCCCTCCGACTGTTTCCCTTTTTTTCCCCCTGCCCTCCGCTTTGTTTTTTGCGAGACGTAACGCGGGCTAATGTAAGTCGTAACGCGGCGCCCTGCTTTGCTCGTCCAAGATAAAATACGCGAGGGCTCAGCGACCCTTTCGGATGGTTTATTGAAATCTCTGGACAAACATCGCTTGGGAAATACGAGTTGAATTGGGACCGTGAGATTGATACGTGAATTTCGCTCGTGCTTCTACGAAGGGGATCCTTGGTGGTGCGTCGATCTCAACTTTTTTGGATCATTGAGACGCGGTGAATAGAGGCCTCGAGTTGAATGCTAGATGATATTTATCGATTTATTTAATCATTAGTTATGTAACACGATGAGGAGGAGAATCGAGTTGATATCCATTATTGGCGAAATAAGCTTTGCGAATAGGAGATTAAATGAGGAAAAATCTGACTTATCGTAATCGTGTTTGTAAAAATAGGGATGTTTTTTTTTTTACGTACTTCGATGCAGCTTTGAAAACGCGAGATTGAATTCATCGCGAGTTTAGTTATCGGAAATACGATAACGTAACGAACACTGAAATCTAGTTAATACATAACATTTGTTTATCGATTCGATTTTACATCGCCGTACAAAGGCGTGCGTAAATCAAATGACAGTTCCGATTTTTAATCCACCAAAGGATAGGTATTGCAAACAGAAATCCGAGTCGAATGACGATTCTATTTTTCGTTGCCATAGGAGAGTAATGGACCGAGACTCGAATTTTTAGAACAAAAAAAAAAAGGGCGCGTTATATTTACACGGATCATATCCGAATTTTTCCATTTATACCAGAGACTCGATCATTTGAAGCTGACCCGAAGCACTACGTAATAGAATAAAACGTCCTTTTTGCCAGAACCAAGAATGGAACGTACGAATACGGACAATCATTTCCCAGCCAAGCAAAGTTAATGTATCGATGTGAATATATCAATATATAGTCGCGGATAATTGGAATTCTACCAGAGGCGAACATCGATGTAGATCTCTTCGTTATCCTATTATAAACCACCATCTTCTCCGCAGTTAATTCGCGAGGACAAGAGGGGGGCAAAAGTGGATCCACTTGGCCAGGACGAAAGAGCAACGATATCCGACACAAAAAAGCGGGGCTGCCGTCAGTGCCTTACATTCCGCAAAAGGATTCGTTAATTTGCAAAATGCGCGCTATTCTACTTGGCATTAATAAAGGCCCGCTTGACGTTGAAAATAATTCGAGGAATTCCAAACTCGTTAGTGGACGTATCCAATGTCGAATACACTGCGCCGCTCGGCAGGATTTTCTCCTTTCCGACCTGGAAATATCACTATCGGATATCCAAATACGTATATTCGATAATTTATCGCGCCGCTCGATCGCGATACTTTATACGCTTCGTCCTGGAATTCGAGAACGTACCGTCCGCTACATTTTGCCCGAAAGAACTCATTGACCCATTGAAATGAAATATTAACGATGCCCGTGTAAATGAAAGAGCAGTATTAATTACGAAGACGAAGTATCAGATACGCGAGGGCTAATCCGGCCGATTTTTTAATCGATCCACCCTACCACTTCCCGTATCCCGCTGAATTTCATTTCGAAATTGAAAAGCCATATCCGGCTCCTGCCTCTTGCAACCCGTAATTACGCTCTTGCTCCTGCAAAACGACGATTTGGGAAATTACACGCTTCATACCACAATTATTAGTTTTACGGACATCGACCATCCTAAGGGGCACGGTGTAAGGATAGAAATAATCCATTCGGTGTAAGAAAATGCATACAAGGTGCATAGGAACTTCGAGTATCCTAAGACTAAAAGTACCAAACCAGTCAAAATGAGTCGTTTGTTAAAAAAATCGCAGTGCTTTATAACGATGCATTTTTTCAGATTTTCTATAATATTTACGCAGTTCTTAGATCACCATTTTGATCGACTGAAATTTCCTCTTACTTTCCCCTTTTTAAAGATACACGTGGTGTTCTAAATATGCCCAGGAAATGGTTCTAGTGCTAAGCGCTCGAAGGTACAAAGTAAGTGCGTGTCGTTGTCCGAGAAATGCTGTGGTTGGACCACTGGAAGGATAGGCATCGTAATATTTGATCCGTTTAAAGCGTTATTATCCTCCATCGCGAGCTCGCGCGCTGAGTTAAAGTCGACGATTCACTTCCCGGAGGTTTTGCAGAAAAAATTGGGGCTGTAGCCCGAGGAGTCGATTAAATTATCGTGAGTATCCTTGATGAAAAATGCAAAGCCGGCGTGCACTCGGCAAGTATACATCAAGGCGTCTTGTACGCTCCCCCTTTAGGTGACAAGCTACCTCGAATACCGTAGCGGCGATCCACGAGGCGAAGGAATTTTTACGTTCAATATATATGATGTATGAAGGAAACATCGAAGGCTCCCCGACGTCCCTTCTATATTGCAAATAATCGCAAGATGTAGCACCGATATCGCCGTCTACGCGAAATTTATTCGCCACGATTGCTGGACGATCCGCTACGCGTGCAATTTGCAAATTAATCCGCGTTATTAATTTAAGAATCGAAATGACATTGATATTGAACGATTATAAGGTAAGAGGTGGTGAATTGTGCTGGAATCGAGGAAAAATACGTGGAAAAAAATCGTGACACTCGGGTAACTGGATCGAGACTCTAACCCGAGACCTTTTGCTTGCGAGACGACTGCTCCCGTTTTATTCTGCTTATCCTTATTTATTCCCGCTCTCGTTTATCTTCTATTTTCATTGCAGAAATGCGATACCTTCGCGTTCCCTACTCGATCTTCCACCGATTCGGACGACCCAGTTTCATTAACGAGCATGGAAAACACCCGGCTAATATACAAAAATAACCTTCAAGAATTTCAAAGTCGCGTTCCAAGGGTTCTTCGATAATGATCGTCCCTCGTCAGGAAAGAAAGAGGTCCGTCGATTTTCCAGGTTGACGAAAAGCGACGCTTCGAGCTCCACGAGTGTTAATAGGAGCGGGCCGTGTGATCCACGAGCGAGCAGATGAAATAAATAGTGAATGAAGAAAGAGGGGGAGAGGAAAATAAGACCGAGAGGGTTTGATTCTCTTTCGCCCCTTCGGTTTTCCCCTCCGCGCTTGTAATTTCCACCGACGGAGCCTAATGTTCCCGACCTTAGGGAAGAAGATTTTCCTTGCCTTGCCGCACCTAAATATTGAAGTAACTAATGCCAGGCTAAATTGCAGCGACGGAGGGTGTCCAGGAGTTTCCATTGTCCCGGCCTGACGGCGTCAGGTTCCCGCTAGACAAACGATCCTTCATTCGGCGAGACTGGGACGT
Organism: Ampulex compressa; assembly: GCA_038496175.1. Lineage (NCBI taxonomy): Eukaryota > Metazoa > Arthropoda > Insecta > Hymenoptera > Ampulicidae > Ampulex > Ampulex compressa. The sequence goes on along the minus strand of JBCFXI010000111.1, from coordinate 279,123 downwards.
CGCATTCTTTGCGTCGCTTCCTTGATCTGCTCTTCGAGTTCCCCTGGAATGCAACTCGACGATCTGCGCGGCAGCTCGATGATCGATTCACGAGCGTCGATCGGAATCGATAATGTCGATTGGAATCGATAATGTCGATTGGAATTGACAATGTTGATTGGAATCGATAATGTCGATTGGAATTGACAATGTCGATTGGAATTGACAATGTCGATTGGAATCGATAATGTCGATTTATACGCAACAGGGATTATGTAAAATATCTGGGCTTGGTGAGAGGGTTATTTTGCTTTTGCAGTGTGCAACGAGAGCCGTATTTTTATACAAGTACGATAAAGTTTAATTAACAGTGTGTTTTATTCTCGCTATATTTTATGTCTTCCTCGATGATTTTTTGATGTTTTTATCGTAACTGTATGGAGCGTTTATTTTGAAGGTGGTGCAAGTCCATTTTCTCCTGTTTCAAGAAAATCATTTACGGGCTATAAACGGACTTACACCACTTTCATAATCAATGGATACGCAATGTCATTTATCGGCCAATATTAAATCGAAACAAAGCATTCATATTTTTTAAGGTATTAAATGCTAATTAGTCATAAACAAAAAGCAAATTGACTTACACCACTGTCAAAATAAACGGTCCATATAATGGCGCGCTTGTAGAACTTCTAGTCCTTATCAGCGAAAGGCTGAATCTATTTCTTATAAGGGCTTCTTGTAAGTGTAATCACAGGAGTAATAGAAGAATGAGGGATACTTGAAAATAACCTTTGTGCTTTTCTCTTCTTGCAAAATAATTCCTCAGCGTTTCCCCCCTACGACTACGCATTCCTCTCCTAGAATTCGTCATCGGCCATCCGTCCCATACACCAACCCCGCATTCCACGATTCCTTGACTCTTACCCCACCTTCCAAAACCAAAAATACTCCCTTGCCAAGCCAATAATAACCTTCTACATTGTGCTCCAAAAATATAGCTCGCCAGTCCGGAATTCTCCTTGGCTCTGGCGCGGTGCAGGTGCCGAAGGAACTCGAGGAGCATTCGCGATTCGATTCCACTTTCGATAGATAAATTCTTCGGCCCAGGGCCGTGTTTCATATCAAATTATGACCGGGCCTGTTGGTAACAAAGACGAGGCGCGAACAATCCGCGGCGAACCCTCCATTCATGCCGACAGCCTCGCTCGGATGGTACGCCATCCACATTCCGCGCTTAACTCCCTCGTATAAACAACATTAGGTCTCAGGTAGTCGCGTCGCGCGAAGGCATCGCTTCCTCTCCGCGCGTTTACCTCGTTGTCTGTTTGATTTTCTACGCCGACCGCTAAGATGACTTAGCCCAGAGCTTGCCGTCTCATCACACCGGCACTAGTCTGGTAATAGATCTCTCTAATCTACCGATCTATTCAAGGATGTATATATTGTTGGTAATCTTCGGTGTAAATCACTGGAAATGGGATTTAAGCCTACTAAATATATCCTTACAGAAAGAGAGCAGGAACCTCGTCCCAAAGTTCCACAATTTTTCAAACAAATCACTGACTGATGGGAATAGTGTTAAAAGAAAGACCAACAAGGAACTAAATCGAGAGCAGATAGCATGTACAAGAAGGAACGTAAAATAATCTGCGATTCCTCTCTAATTAATATATCATATATTCAGAGGGGAAGAAGGGGAAAGCGGAAGGGTCATCGTGGAACCTTATCCACGCCTTATCTCACCCTTCGTCCGCTCCCCTCTTACCCAGCCCTCCCCCTCGCGCTCTGGAGTCGTTTTTCGCCGGAGGATGCCTCTGCGGCGAGCCGCGGTGCAGGAGAATTTTGCGGTCCTCCCACGGGCCGCGCCCTCTCCCCCTTCCTCCGTGCCCTCCCGCGCGCAGCGGCCGGTTCCAGGTCCGACCGTCTGTAATTATCCGCGGGTCCGCTCCCCGTAATTTTCTTTAATCACAGAACCCCGCGGCGGTCGGAGGCTCACTTTGACGGCGCGGCGGCCGAAAGGATTCGGCCAAACAGAGGATCCGGGGGCCTGGACGTCACAGTATCCGTGGGCGTGCACTGGCCAAGGACAAAGTGCAGGGGCCACGCGAGGAGGAGCGCGCGGTGTCTCGTGGAAATTCTTCAGGGCCGAGGAGGCCGCGGGAGGATTGGGAGCGTGGCGTGGGATCGAGGTGTTTTTTCTAGCGCCCTTCGCGCGTCCAAGGCCTGGAGAGTTTTCGGGGCGAACCTGTGTTTCTTGTTCTTTAAGAGACAAATGTCTTTTTGGCACGTCTCGTGATGGTTTATTATGGTACGCGTGGATTGTTGAGCGTAATTTATTGTAGGGTGCTTGTAAATAGCGAGGATCGATGCTGGAAGATACTCTTTGGGTTTTTTGGAGTAAGAGGCTGATTTTTAATTGAGAGGAAATTATGCTACGGATATTTAGAAGACGGGTTTGATACTTTGGTCGTGGTTGATCTCGCTTAAACGTGAAGAAACGTGTAATTTCTACCGTACAGTTGTAACTGATGGAAACATCTAACAAATTAATTTTTTTCAAGTTTCGTTTCTTACGTTTTTGTAAAGATTGGTCTTGGTTGGTTGTTTTTTCTAAAAACCGATGCATGGTCGACCAATGGTACACGGTGTTTCGGTTCACGACTCGTATCCGAGACTCGTGTGCTCGATGAGCCCGAACCGTATCTCGATTTGTTTTTTACTTTCGTACGATTCGTTTATTCGGACAGTAATATAATTCCAGTGGAGGAAGAAGAGCCATTTTCGCATTAAAAGGCAGAATATTAATCATTTATACACATCTTTATCTTAAAAATGTATGTTCAAAGTTTTCTTTTAAAAATGGACGCGCATCGCATTTCAGTTCGATCCTGCAAGGTGTATATAATAAAGGAAAAACCTTAACTCGTTTTCGGGTAAAAAACTTCAGCGTGGAATTGTTTAATTCCGAAAAGTCTCGTTCGATATACGCGCTGATAGCGTTTTCTAATTTGTCCTAAGTTCCCCGCTTGTTTAAAGAACTTCCTCTCAAAGGGCTGCGCTCCGAAATTCGAAAAACCAGCTTTCCAAGCGGCGTTAAACTGAATTCGTGTCTACCTCCGGGCACTTTGACTGCAAACCGTCAAACGATTGTGTGCCGAGCGCTTAATCGCGTTTCTGGCGAGCGATTAATCGAGTATTCCATGATTTCATTTTGGATACCTCCGGAAAGCACACCGCGAAAGAACGAGATTTTGGAGATACCAACGCAGCTCCGGGACTTTGGGAGATTAGAAAGGAAGCGCGTGCGGAGGCGAGATTTGAATTTGGCAAAACATTTAACTACGTTCCTCGAATAAAATCCCAGGGGAGGCCGACGGTCCTTCCCCTTTCTCGCGGGAAATTCCGATTCCATCTTTCAAGCCGCGATGCACCCGCTGAATTTTCGGATGGGCGAGAAAGTTGGGGAGAAAAATCTCGGAGCGTCGAACAAACGTAACCTGACGTTGCACAAGCCGATACGTCGCGCTGTTTCTATGATGCCTCTAGTAGTATGCGGAGCAATATTCGCTCCAGCATCCTCGAAGCATAATGCTGCTTGATTGGAAAGAAATACTTCATGAACTCGTTGCGCGGCCATTTGCGCCATCGAGGCGCTTCGAAGTGCGAACAAATAAATTCCACCGAATAAATGATATCGGAGAATCGATGTGTACGACTCGCATCGAATCTCGAGGCTAATTCTGGAAAATATCATTTAAGCTTCGCCCCCATAATCGCTCCAATATTGGTCGAGCACGAGTACGGGCGGACCATTAGAGTCCGAGCGTCGAGCTTCAAATTCTGCGCTCTTTATTCAACGTGTTTTTCACGTGTAGCGAGTTCTCTCTCGGCACACTCGTTTGTTGAACCTGCTATTAAATATACCTGGGAATAAAATCGTCGGAGAAAGCTTTGGATATCTTTAGCCCTGCTTCTCTTCGGATTAACACTGAACATACTCTCCGGACATATTTATGTATACGATGTATATTCTTAAAGAAAAGAGATATTAACCGTTTGAGTGCTGAAGAATTTCCTTTTATATATGCTAAAAGTGCGGAATGAAATGCGTAGTAATTTTTTATTTTATTTCATTTTAATTCATATATTATTAAAAACCACAATTGAGTAAAATGAATGAAAACTGCGATCGATATGATTTCAACTGCTCTCCATAGATGCGAGAATTATACTAACCAACAGCAGCGCTCCGCATTTTCGGTACGAAACAAGAGAAGCGCTATCGCGCTCCTTCGCACTCAAACAAGAGACCTCGATAGATCGATAGAAAGATTCACACTCTGCCGTGGAATCATATAAAATCCCACAAAATCCCCTCTTATAATATACAACGATCTTTCATAGAAACGACTGACGGCTCATTTCCAGCGCATCAGTAAATTCCGCGTTAACGATAATTTCGAGGGACATCGAGACTCGCTTCCTCTCGACCCAACGTCATTCCTGCTTACGATCGGTAACAGAAGAACGTCGCAACTCGTAACAGTGGGTTACATCATCATAGGCAGCGCAGGGAGGGCAGAAAGTGCTCGACGTTAGACGTCCCGGATAATCGCGGTGTTCCGGTTGCAGAAACTGTTGCTGCTGCAGCATCCTCGCCATAATAGTACTGCACAGATGTCATCGATGCACTTCGTGTTTCGAGCAAATCGAATTAATGTCTCTATAGCTGTCCTCCCATCCGATATTACCATTTGCATTTATCGATTACAATTCCATGCCCCCCCCCTCCCCGCCCCTCGTTTCTCCGCGCGCGAGAAACTTAAACGGCGCGTTGGCCCGAATCTTCAATACGTTCCCCCGCCGTTTCGAGGATCGTCCTTTTGGATATACCTCGGTGTAACAACCTGGCCGAAACATTTCATAACTGTGTAACTTTCTTCATTTCGTTTTATTGTCCTCGAGCCGTGAAGAAAATAACGTGGCCCCGCCAATTCGCAATCGCTGGGACTAGGAATTCGTTCGATCGGGATTAATCTTCTTGGATTTACGCCGGAGGATCCGCGATAGAATTCCGTGTGCTCAAAAACAAGACAAAAACAAAACACGCGCTCGCGACAGTGGGAGGCCGTTCTCGCGTGTATTACGAGCAATTTGGAAATCACCGGACTTGGGAATCTCGATCGCGAGTCGGACTCTCGATATTCGCGTTTGGGTTGGAATTCTGATCGCGAATCGGGACTCGTCGAAGTGTAACAAGGGGTCGGGCGGTGCGCGTCGGCGGATCGTGGAAGCGCCATCCTGGGAATTGGGAAGATTTTTGGCCGCAGTGCCGGCGTTAAAAGCTGGAAAATATTGTTAACGAAAATTGATGAAACTTTCGAACGAACGCACGTGCGAGGGGCGATGCATCATCGTTGTGACAACGCGGCGCATCGGTTCGCCGGAATTCGTAATGATATATGCGCTGGGGGCATCAAGTTTCGCATCTGCGAGGACGCGATTTGAGCAAAAATTACCAGCCATACGTGTAACCAGGAGACGAGAAAAAAGAAGAGAGAGAGAGAGTGCATCCACGCTACTCGACGAAACATCCATGTAATTTATGTAATTTCGATAAATGCGAGCGTGGAGCCTCGAGCGAGAGCTGCGAGCGGCAGCGTTTACGATAACCGAAGAATTATAGAAGCTCATTGTGAAGTTACAAGTTTCGTTGGTGAACTTTCCAAGGGAGATACGTGTACAAGCCTCGTCCGCCCGTGGCTCCAAACTGGGGCGCACTGACAATTAGAATATCTGTCCTGACCCAGACGCGACAAGAGGGCCGTTTTAGCGATACAGCGCGAAAAGTGAAACGCGCGGGACTCGATGATGCAAGATCCGCGACACTTGTCGAAGCCATACTTCCAGGCTCAGCTACAACCCAACGTATGACACGCGTAGATACACTACGGATTTTAATGCTCAGAATCGCTGTAATCCACTAGCAACGATACATACTTGCGCACACTATACGTTTCTCGAGAGCCATGCACCACGTGAACCCTTAAACGCTTGATTTATACCCAGGCTTTACTTCAGTTTTAATACCAGATCCACGTTACGTTTGAAAGAAAGTATTGAGACACTCGATCTTCCTGGCGCACTACGATCCTTCCCGCGCACTATACGCTTCTCGAGAGCCATACACCGTACGAACACTTAAACGCTTGATTTATACCAAGGCTTTACTTCAGTTTTAATACCAGATCCACGCTTGAAGAAAAGTATTCGTATCCTCGATCTTCCTGGCGCACTATAATATACACCACAGAGAGCTATTAGCACTCTGTAATCTAATCGAGAAGGCTTTGGCATTGAGCTAACCGCACTGTCCTTAATATATACCATGGAATATCGAAAATTCAACACCTTTTCCAAGTGACGCGATAAACTCGTGGTCAACTTATAGCTAGAAAAGGAGCGCGCAGAAGCGCTTCTTCAAAAAGCCTTCCTTCCAAATATCTCCACTGGCCTCCTCGAAGATCGTCCGCGAGCGATGATTCAATAACGAGCCTCGAAGGGCCGCCATGGCTCGCCGTTAAACCGTTTCAGGGTCAATTAGCTGAGAAACAAGCGCGCGCGGACGAAGGAATAATTATTCCTCACCGGAATGAGATAAATCCCCAACGAGGCTAATTATCCCCGGGCGGTGCCCCGGCAAATAGATTTAACATCCTTCTTTTAAACGCACCCAGGCAGAGAGGAGGCGCCGGAAGAACCGGTGGGCACGTGGTTCCTCGCAAATTTCATGACACACCAAAGTCTCTACGCGAAGAGAAACTAATTAGCATCACTCAGGTGGGCTCAGAGCGGCCGCACAAGGCTTAATCAAACCTCAAAGTATTCCATGGTTGGACGGCGCTCCATGGAGACGACGGATCTACCTCTGGCCGAGCCCTAAACTCTTCTTCCTCCGCGTTTGCCCTTTTGTGCGCGAAATCCGGTTACCTACGTCGTTAAAAACGCATCCGAGGGTGGAAATGAAAGACACGTTTCCAGGCGCTGGGATCGATACTCCGAGGGAATGGAACTTTATTTGCATCAACACTTTCGGAAATTAACGCTTCGCTCGGTCTTCGTGATTGAACACCGAACGGATTATTCGCATCGCCTTTGCGTCGCACAGGATGAAAGTCTCGTACGCTGCGTGCGATACCGGATGGACGATCGAGACGTTTTTACTCCCATCCATGTATTTTTCATTGTTCTTCGTGCAAAGCGAAGTGTTCTCCAAAGTGTGGTACGCGCATTTTCTGAGGAACGAGAGGAGTTTGGTGAGGGTACGCACAGCATAACGTTTTGGCTGCACAAATAGATCACTTTATTCGTTACTAACATAGAAATATAATAGAAAAGAACGAGGGAACCGAATAAAGATACTCTGCCACCTCGACATAAGCAATCTCACCCTTCTCATCGATCACAATACAATTCTTACTTACTTTATTCACATTTCCTTATAAATAAATCTCAATCCACCTTCAATCTCGCTATATCAAAACCCAAAAGCCTCCGAATTCGACCTAGAAAACGCATCTCCTCCCATTCTCGCACTCTCTCCGCCACTCCCTCCCTCTTCAAGCACGCGAACTCTCATGGCGCGCAATGCACACAAGCCGGGGCGACAAAAAAAAAGAGAGAGAGAGAGAGAGAGAAATAAGAAGCGCACATTCCACAGGACAGGAGTCTCCTCCTACAATACACTAGCGTGTAGGAAAGGGAGGGTGAATCGCAGGTGAGCGAAGCGTCTGCTGGGACCCTGGCGGAAAAGAGAGCAGGCAAGTGGCGCGAAGGAGGTCGGGGGTGGGGGGCGCCGTGAAAGAAGCGTGTTAATTAACAGGCAGCCCCGATCGCGATATAGACGCCGGACTATAAAGATAAGGGCGTACGTCAGTGCAAGAGGGTGCTTCCGAGGGTAAATGGGCGGCGGTAGGCAACCTTGTTGTTCGAGTAGTCGCGGCACCATATCCGACGACGAAGTCCTGGCCGACACCGCCGCCTAGCTGGGATGTCGGTTGTTGTTGTTGTTATCTCGAGCTGTTTCCTGGTAATTGTCCTCCCTCTTAGCGGCACGAACCGCGGCGGCTTGTTATCTAGTGAATAATTCAATAAACTGCGCCGGAGTTTGTAAAGCGAAAATTTCACGGTTTAGGGGCAAAAAACAATGGCGCCGGGAGGACGGCCCGTTTGATGCCTATCCCGACCCCCCTTTCAGCCGCCCCCCTACCTCCCGCCCTACTCCTCATCCTCCTCCTCCTCCTCGCCGCCCCCCAGTCATCTCGACTCGCCCCCATTGTCCTCGCCCTGCCTTCGAACCGCGCGATTCCTCCTTTTCGGCATTCGTTCTTGGTGCGCGACCGACTCAAAGGGCTGGAATTAAACCGCGAGGAGGACGGAGAGGAGCCCCTGGATCGCCTTGACCGATAAAGGCGGAGATTTTGGGCGCCATGCTGTTGGGTATTTTGCGGGGGAAAGTCGTAAATCGCCGGGTTCCCTTTTTGTTTTCTTCTTTCTTTTCTTTCGGACTCGCGAGATCTTCCGGAGCTAGTAGAGTTCATTCGATGAGTAATTAACAAAAGGGGGAAGACGCTGGGTGGAGGGAGATATAAGTGACGAAGCAGAGAAATAAAGGAAATTTGGTGCTCTTCGAGCGGTGAAAGAGGGTCAGCGTACTCGTTGCCGGAGAAACAAATTTTATTTTAGGGAAGAGAGTAAAATTGCAAAGTCGCGCCGCGGTGAAAACATTCCGGGGAAATTGCACGCGCCAAATGTGAGTGCGCCTATCCCAATTTGGAGCTACGCAAAAGTCACCCGGCCGCGATATTCTCTTTCGTGTATTAACAAAGGGTATTTTTTCGCTCGATGGAAGATTTATATATGGCGTGACAAAATTGACGCTGCACTCGAAAATTTCTACGATAGAGCTGCTCCATACGTAACCTTATACCGTATACTTTATAAATCGATGCAAAACTTGTATTATAATTTTATTCATATAATTTATAACTACATACGCGTGTAAAATATGTGTAATAATTACAAACGTATAAAGATACGTGTCTTCTCTCAAAATTATATATAATTATCAACAACACCCTTAAATGAAATCCTTATTCCTCAAGCGTTCCAACGCTCTTTATCCGTAAACAAGGATAAAAATCTTTAATCGATAAGAAAGAGTGTCGATAATATTAATTTCCAAGCATTTCTCTCCACGGACTTAATATTAATTCCAACCATAATTTCCACGAAGCAATCCACCTTCTTTGATCCAGCGGAGCCCAGCGGCGTTACACCTTCCAGGCGTTCCTGGTGGGTTTAAAGGAAAACTTGTAAACACTCGTCCTCCGTTCAACTGACACTACTAATGACGACGATAATGAACCGCCCCCGTTTGACGCCGCCCAACTGAGGATGTAACTCGCGCGCACGATCGCCTTTCTTTGACGTCGGTTACGCATCGCGCCCTGGAAGAGAAAACAAAAAATGCCACCGCTTTATAAATGTTCATCGAGGGTAATTGGAACTTGTGCCGCGTAACGCGGCGAAAGGAGGAGCCCGCTCTCTTCTTAAACGTTAAACTGGACGTTAATGGCAGTCGTTGCGCCATAAAGCGCTGCGCTCTTTTTCCTCCACCTTCTCGAGGCCCATAGACGGATCCCGTCTCTTCCTCGTTCTTCTTCTTTACTTCTTCTTTTTTTTCTTTCGTTTTTCGCTGCGCGATCAAGCGCGCATTTGTCTGGCGGTCGAGGAAAATAATTGTCCCCAAGTTCTTGGAACATCGCAATTTTCTAGTCGCGCACAACGAGCCGCAACATCAAAGTCGATCGATCCCCGTGCCGTGTTAAGAGAGGAAATTTTAATTATCGCACGCCACGGAAGGAAGTTCGCGGGGTAATTTTAATGGAATCGAGGGATACAATGGTTCATTATACGAACTTCTCAAACTGCTAATTATACACTTAGGGCTGGTGAATTTCATGCCGGTTTGTTTGCGTTTAATCGCCCACGGGTGAAATCGAGAGTAACTTCGGGATACGGCAAGGTGTAATAACGCAACGTGTGCTACGTTGTACAGGATCCATTTTTTATCCTCGCTAAATATTAGGCGTACAACTTTGCCTTCGCCCTTTTCCTATAAATGGCTTTCGATGATGGACGATCGGTTTTCTCGAAGCAGGATTCGTACGCCGGCTGAAAGGTGGGAGAAAGTAGTGGCCAAAGGTAGACAATACTTTGAATCATAATCAACGACTAATTTTCTACGGCAAAGCCTCGAAATTTGGACAAAGAAAAAACCAATAAAAACAAAATCGTACACCTAATATAGAGTGGGCCATCTACTGGTTTGTTTTTAAATTATAGGATATGGCGACACTGGTGAGAGCGATTTGCTTGAAATTAGAACAGCTGGTCAGTCTTTTCATTCTTAAATCGGAGACTCCAACCTTCGCGATAAAAAAAAATGTTGTTTTAAATATCGATGTAGACTCGTTTTGTGGCGTTTTTAAAAACAAACTTTTAAATGGCCCACCTTATACGTTGATCGCGATTTGAAGCGTGGCGCGCGATGGAGGGAAAGCGGGCAGGGCGTGATTGATAGAAGGGCGAAAATAAACTTTGGGATGAACTTGGGTGCAACATAACGCGGTTTAATAATGTAACGCGGGAGAACTATTGTGCAGAGGCCCTTACGAATACTCGCAGACACTCGTACTCCCAGCCAGTTTCCTCGAGGAGCCGAAATTAAACTAAGACCAAATTTGCTGACTAACTAAGCGCCGTTACTCCCTCGCGCTTCTTTTCCTTTAGTAACCTGTCTACTCCCTTATCTCTCCAGCTTACTCAACGGCTGGTAGGCATTACCTCGAGAGACGTTTTCCCTATCGTAGCCTCTGTTCTACACGCGCGACTAACGCCTTTTAATGCCGCGCATCGGTCAACCTTCCCTCTCTATGATTCCGGTATTTCATATCGTACCTTATATCGCGCCACTATGCAAACCAACCCCTTGGCATTCACATCCGCGAACGTGTCGAGCTTTAACCCTAAATCTATCAAAGCTATCAAAAGGACCCTTTAGTCATTTCTTAAAAAAATCCCTGTACTTCGTGGTCGAGTATTCTTTGTGATTTCTTTCATTTCTTTCATTTAATTATTCTTCCCTTAATCCTTTTATTCAATAATATCCATGGTATACGTAAATACGTTCAAATCGTAACTAGTAGGTTTGGTGTTAACCCCAACAAACGCTTCTGCGAGCTGCAGTCGTTCCAACGACCATCGAGAACCCGAGCTGAACGACACCAGCGGCTCTCAGAGCCTCGAGGCGCCTCTCCTCCTCGTGGCGGAACAATTTGTTATAACGAATACAGGTTGTCGCGACCGGAATCATGGATCCGCCGGTAATACTTTGCGAAGTAAGGAGACACAGATTGGAGATTAGTGGGAGAAAATTAATAGGAAGCGGCTTGACAGGAGAATACTGCAATCCACCTGGGGCCACGGGCCGACAGGCGCGCCTCGGTGCGCCTTTGGAAGGAGAACGACACGAGGCACTGGGAGAAGTGATTTTTAAATAATTTCACGCGTCAATCCGAACGTGAATTATTAAGGCGCGGCACGTAGCTAAGCTGCCAAAAATATCGACCGCGTCCCTTGGCGCCCCTCCCCCCCCCCTCCTCCTCCTCCTCCCCGGCACTCCTCGGCCTTCGGTTAGCCGATATATAGGATCGAGCGTATCGCGAAATAATTAATGGCCGAACTTTCATAATTTTGTAGACACGAAAGACAAAAATGGTCGGGCCCTCTCTATTTTTGCGAGCACGGACCATCAATCTCTCCCTCGTTTCGGTACTCCTTCGATTTTTATCCTTTCCTCTCCCTCTTTCCTTCGAGTTCTTAGCGGCTGAACGTCTTTGCTCATGCATTGAGTCTTTATCGAGAAAAGGGAGGGGGTGAGGAGCGTTTCAATTCATGTAGAAGTGTCTAAGGCGGGCATTTCGTGGTATATTACTGATAGTACATTCTTCTGCTCCTTCGAAGCTGAATATTCCCACAGTAATACAATTAGGTTTTTATCTGGTCTCGCGGAGTTAGAATTTCGATCGCGCGATACTGTCTGGATTTGATAGTCGATCCAAGTTTGGACTTCTACTTCGCGACACTAATTTATTTTAGATATTCAAGAGTCGTTCCAAGTATGCGCTCGACGATCGTCCTAATCGAAATTCGTTGGCGAATCTGAGCTCGCGAATTCTGCATCGAAGCGTAATAAGAAACGAATACATCCTCCATCGGCTGGAGGAGATCGTGTTTTTATGATAATTCGCGAAGAAACGTATTCCCATAAGCGATCGCATCCGCGATTTACGCTTTAATCCCATCGCTCTGGCGATTTTTTTTCGAACAATAAGGCGGAGGTCGTCTGTAAGTGGATCGTTTATCGCAATCTGACACCTTCTGGCGCGAGTCGGCGTACATAGAATATGTCTACACGTAAACGGCACCTATGTACGATAAGCTGCGCGACCACCATAATACTGTGTAGTGTGCCGACGCCAGAGATAACGCGGCATAACCGGACTGGACGAGGGGCCGGTACACATAAAGGAATCCAACGTCCACGAGAGATCAGGAGGCTATGCTAATTAACGCCTTGCTCACCGCGCCTTGTCCTCCAAATTCACGTCTTTTTTGCGGCTGAATCGATGGACAGAAATGATACTCGAATAATAACGAAGCCGAGGAAAAGGCGAGGACAAACGGATGTAGAATTTTCTACGCGTTCACTCGTTTTCCATTTTTCTTTTTACGATTTTTCCACAATCTGATTTGATCTAAGTTCTCGTTAAGATTATCTTTTACATTTTGTAGAATTTTTCTTTTCATTTTATGCATCGTACGGATGGACTGCGCGATGGAAGTGGATTTACTTCCTGCGCAAAAATCAGTTTATATCGCTAGTTTGTACGTCGCAGTGATCTGTCAAAGGGCCGGACATTCCTCTCCGGCGATGAGCGGGCGAAATTAAAACAAAATGTTGGATACTTCCGATAAATTCGATACATCCGCCAATTTCGCAGAGCTGGAAAATCAAGCCGGATATCATTCGGTGACACTTAAAATCTGACCGGGATTCCAGGACAAAATCCCGCCTCTCGTTACACGGCGTTGAGCTATCGCACATGAGATTCGAGTTAAAAATTCACGTTGTTAACTCGATCGCGCTGGAATATTCCCTGTCTGGAATAAAACATGGCAAATGTCCCACGCGTGTATCGATAAATGCGTTACTCGATAAGTGTCACGAGTGATTCACCGTAAAAGGATTATGTCGACCGCGTGTAACTTCCGCAAATCTGCTGTATAAAAATTGCGCCTCTTTCGAATTGGGGCCGATCTAATGTTATTCGAGTGGAAATTTTCCATCGATTCGTGCTTCCCGCCGCTGATCTCCTAACGGGTCATTTGTATGCCATCAAAGGGACGATTGAACTTTTCCCCCGCAGATTGAAGATACGCCCGCTAAATGATACACGTATGCGCGATGAATTTCTACCAGCGAAATACGTAAAGGGGTATTAAATGCGCGAACGTAGTTTCGTGTATTAACCCCGTTAATTGGCAGTATATGGAAGCATAGCATGCTTGTTGAGCGAACTCGAACAGTCTCGGTCGAGGCACATCGTTTTTTTCCGCAACGAACTTTTATTAATTCGATATCGCTCATCACCTTATTTTTGCCAATTTCTAGTATCATTTTAATTTTTTTTTTTATAGAGATGATAATTAACCCAATATCAATTTAATTTCAAATGTAGAATTTATCATTCAATTTTAATTATTGAGTCATACAACGGTGATTAGAAATTAGTGATACTAATAATGACATCAATATTCCATGCATAATAATTTGAATGGTCCAGGTCGTTAGACCGGATGGCTTAGACTCCTTTCCTTTATTGCGTACCTGTGTCTAGCTTATACTTTGCGTAGGTAACGAATACCACCGACGTGGAAGGCGAAAATAAGGAAGGAGAAAGAAGATACAGGAGGTGAAGGGGCTCTAGAGAAAGAGAGAGAGAGAGGGAACGAGGTTTACCCTCGCAAGTTTTACGCCATTCCACGTAGTCAAATCCGTACCAGCATTTTGCAATTCAGCGAAACGCGCAAACAAAATAACACCGCAGGTGAAAATCATGGAATCCCTGGGGGGAGGCAGCGTTTATTACTTCGAAAAGGACGCATAACGTACCGCCCGGAATTCCCAGTACAGCCTGGAAACTGTTAAAATCCGATCGCCATTGGAAAGCGAGTATTCGAGTTCGCTTTAACATTCTGCAAATACGAAACTGTATTAACCTTTTGCAACCCTATATCGGCCCTCAAATTGACATCGCCATTGTGCGAGGGATTATTCGTTACGCGAGATCCTCGATGATAAGGAAGAGATAGAGGGAATAAAGTTTGACCACGATTTTCTCGCATACGGATAGATAAATGAATATATCGACATTTTTCCTTCGCCCTCCTTTTCTTTAAGGATTATTTAGTACATCTAAACATGTCTGGATGTACTAATGGTAAGAGTAGTGTTAAAACGTGTCGTATTTACAGGAAGCGCGTATTCTAATGGAGAGCAGGTTCGAAGGCAAGAATCCGGGGTCTCTTGGAGGAGAAGAATCTTCTCCAGACGTCTGAGCGTGGATGAGAAGTCAAAACATGTATTTGCCACCTACCGGCCAATCCCAGTTGTTTGCACACGCTAGGACATATATTGGTTTGCCTACTGAAATATTCCGTCGTCTGTCAGACAGTGTAAATCTCATTCATAATAATGGCGCCAGAACGATTCTTCCTCCCCTCCCTATTCTCATCCACCCCCGCGTTTCTTCTTCGACGTACCTTCTCGCCCCGTGGAGGACCTGTATTTATTCCTCGACCTACTCCCTCCCTCAGGAGCAGCGGTCGCCAACCTTTCGGACCTCGTGGACCCATTAGATTCGTCATTTTAAATCCCACCGACCGCCGATATAAATGTGGCAATGGTGTTGGCGATATGCTGATTTATTGTGGAAGGTTGAAATATACGCAAAGGCCATTGAAGATGTTGCTAACGAACGAGAGTCGGGGTTCGGAATGAAATTGCGCGTCGTACTTCTTCGCCCTCCGCCAAACTCACTATCAAAACTCGCAAAACTCGATACCTTCTTCGCGGAACTTCTCTTTAAGAAGTACGTTAAAAATGTTGAGCTCTATATTAGAGGTTCTAGACTATGAATAAATAATGTGAACCGATATTAAATTAGCAAATCCTGCGAGTGCTCGAGTGAACTTTATTGAGGATATAATAATATAAGACGAATGGCCAGAGTGGTTTACTCGATTATAAAATCAAATGAAGTGAATGTTGATGAAAGTGGATGAAAAAATTGTCTGTTTCTTTTTTATCTTCGGGCTTTCCATTCAACTTTCAACAATTTTCTCCATTTTTTCTGTTCTTCTTCAACCCGTACACCGGTTGGCGATCGCTGCCCCGGAGCACCTGCGACTGCATGGAGAATCGGAGCCGAGGAAAGGCGCCAGAGGGTCCTTGATGCGATTAAGGGAAAACGAAATCCTTGGCCGAGTTTTGCGGGCTAACGAAGTTCCGCGGAACGAAGGAAGAAATTGTTTTTCGAAGAAACGCATCGCGAACCTTTTTCGGCGGGGCCCGCAGACGCTTTCTTATTTGCTCGATTATCCATTAAGTCGCTCGGAAAAGTCATGATGCATTTTTCCAACGGTTCTGAAAAGCATGTAAAAAAATACGGATGGGGAATGATTTGGAAAGTAATATGGAAAATAATTGTCTTAAACTGTGACGAGTAAGAATGTTAGGAATTTCCATATGTATACCTTAACGAATAAACGATAACTTCGTTGAGTATAAAAACGAGGATGTTAAAGGTTTAAGGACGTCCAAAATAAATTACACGATAAACCAGAAATGTAAATATATTTTTATTGATATTTGTGGAAGCAGGTTTGTAATAAAAGTATCGGATAGAATGTCGGAGCCGGTATTTGCAGGCTTGGAAAGCAGTATCGAAAACGTGGGGCGCGGAACGTCTCTTGGACGAGTTTCGGGCCGTTGAAACATCGCATAACTCAGGATTACTTTCCTCGGCGCACAAACGAAATCGTCTTATCGCCGAAACCTGGCTCACTTTTACTCGCGAAATGGACGATGAATTCATCCGCACTGTCTGTCTTCCAGCCACTGTCAGCGCGCGAGACTCGTATATTCCTATGGATATCCGTATAAAATATTATTCTCGGATAAAAAGAATTTATCGTAAATACACGATAATAGCAGAATTTATGCTAAGTAAGCCCTATGAATACTGGAAATTTATTGGCTTCTACGGATAATAATCCAACCATTCGTAAGTATCGATCCATCGGTTTATTGTCCTACAAAATTAGGATTTGTAATATTTCAAGTATATTTCAAGTTCATAAGAATGTATTAATCGTACAATATAAATAATTGTCCAGTCACAAGAATTCTTTACATCACGACGCATTTTTAGTTATTCGTTTACGTGAAAATGCGACGCGCGCAATTTGTTCCACGGTGAGATAATACCCAGTTTTCCCAGTCGATAGTTGCGTTACGTTCTTAACGGGCTAATCAAAATCCAATGACAGAAAGTGCATTGAGTGCGTATCGGAGAATCTCGATCACCCAATGGATGACGCGGAAGAAAAAGAGGGTCGAGATTGAATTTGCTCCATCAGTCGTGACAGTCGATCGGACGATATTTGTCACGACAATGAACGGACGTGGAATAATGAAAATAAATTTTCGGCCGCGGTCGCCTATCGGCCCGAGCGAATCCTCGTCGGATAGAACTGTTACCAGCGATGATGAGCCACTCGAAAAAAATACGGTGCATAGGCAAGTATTTTTTTCTCTTTCCCAATTCGTAGGCCAGGAACTACCTGTTGACCGGTATTGATCCAGCAATAATTTCTGTTTCTGCCGCGGACACGAGATGAAGGAAAATATTATTTTATATGCGCGAGACGCGACGTGGTTTATTAAAACTTGCTCGTACCGAGATTTCGAAATGTTTCGTGCGAACATTTTTGTCCGATAAATCTTTTAGCGTTGCCTCGAATAACCGATATTAGGATATATACATGTATATAAATGAGTTACTTATGAATGAGTGAGTAATCGTAATGAACGATTTTTAGCGAGTTTATTTAAAGAAAGAAACTGTTTCCTATAGCGTGGAAATGTCGAGCGACATAGAATAAACTCGTATCAACGAGTACTTCTTTCTTGCGTGATTCATAGAAGAGAGTCTACCTGTTGATCGATATCGAGTGACGGAACTAATGAAAAACCTTGCGTTATAAATAACGTATACGTAGAGTATATATCGAAAACTCGTTGACATTGAAGTCCCTTTTCATTCTTACTTTCTTCATACTTTCCTACATTTCAAATAGGATGGATCGTCGCAAATACCGTCTTCCTTCCTTCTAAATTCACGAGCAAATATCTACCTGTTGACTAATATTAAACCAAAAACAGACCTTGCTTTATTCCAAGGATGGAAAATAACCCAAAGATAAATCCACGTCGCAAGTATAAAATACAAGGATACGTGCCAAGAAGTTATTTTCGGCTACGCTCCTGAAAATTGCCTCGAAACTCATCCCTCAATGAGAGAGCTCGTCTTTCCAATTCACATTCTACCCGCGATAATTGATATTTTCAAGCACGAAGGTTCGAAGATCGCAACGGTTCGACTAATCCGTAGGACACGTTG
The DNA here is from genome assembly GCA_038496175.1 of Ampulex compressa. NCBI lineage: Eukaryota > Metazoa > Arthropoda > Insecta > Hymenoptera > Ampulicidae > Ampulex > Ampulex compressa. The sequence goes on along the minus strand of JBCFXI010000111.1, from coordinate 261,271 downwards.
ATATTAATATTCATATCGTTGTAATACATTAGCGAGTACATCAATATTCATGTAAACACACGATCTCGATAGCTCAGTCCTATTTCCCTAAATTGCAAATGGAGCTGAGGCTTTATTGGTAGAAAGAAAAAAGGTGGAAGCGGAAGATACCATATTTCTCGAAAAAGAATAAACACCACTCCTCTTTCTTCCACCACGATTTTAATTTCACATCGGTGGAACAAACATCTCTTCGGAAGCATAAGGAGGCAAAAAAAAAAACCCAGCGCGACAAGAAGGGTGTAATTGGATAGCGGCTAATCGAGTAAGCAGGCGGTACACGTTGAAACTTTCTAACTTCTCAAAAACTTTGGCCCCGAGGATTATAATCTTATAAATGCCGTTGATTGCAGCTAAAAGTCGGCCCAATCACGGACCCTCCAGAAGTCGATCCACGCCCGGCCAATGCCTTTAATCCTCCGTCCTCGAAATGCTAACCGCCTTGGTTGCAGCATCCTGTTTCTCGTCTCTCCTTCCTCCTTCCTCGCTTCTCGCTTCTCCACGCGGCTTATTCTACCCCCTCGCGCGAACAACAATGGCCGCTTGCCTTTTAAACCCTGGAATCTCCGAGGCGACATGTGCACCAGGGGGATCTCGACCTCTCGCGGGCGACCGTAAACACTGGCACGTGGGCTAAGTGAGTGCGGAGTACCTTGTACCGAAAATAAATAAAACCCATAGACCTTTGGAAGGTCGTGCGTGCGCAGAACATCGCGCAAAGTATAGATATCCACCTACACATATATATCCACCTATCCTCATCCACCGATGCTTAATGAAACCCGGTCGATCCTGAAATTCGGTAGAAGCAAACAGTAAAACAAAGCTTATAATCAAAATAGCCTCTGTGGTGTAGTGGGTAGAAGCTCAGACTTCCACGCGGGAGACCCGGGTTCGAATCCCCATTACCGATGGTTTTTTTATGCGATAGGTATATACCACAGTTCTGCTGGTTTGGAACCCACCTCAAACAGAGAGTAGGGCTCCCAGGCCAAAATGACCTTAGTAGCAGAGAGCAGCGCGGTGCTGAAAATGAATCTAAATAAAAGAAAAGCTTATAACCGACTTCCCTGATTTTTCATGGGACTTCGATCTCCATCTACCTTGGTTCCCCACGAGCTTCCATTAAATTCAAAGATTCCATTTCCATCGGATTCTCCGATCGGCATTCAGAGCCGTGCTTCTTTCTTCTCTCTCTCCTCTCTCTCTCTCTCTTTCTCGATGAAGAGAGGATAGAAGGAAAGAGGATGTTGGACGCAGAGAGGAAGAGAAAAGAGACGCCTCAAAATTCGGCCGGTGTTTAAGGTTGACGGCGCAAAAACTCGGCGGCACGGTCCGTTACTCCCGTGCCAGGTGGCGAGAGGAGATCACGAGCCTTTTATAGAGACGCTCCGCGTCGCATTAACGATGAAATGGATCACGTCCTTCCACGCTCGTAAAGTAATGCGCGCCGGACTTTGTTTAGCCCCCTCCGTGAAAGTGCACGTAAGCCGTTTCGCCTCTCAGAGGAGGAAGAAGAAGAACCAACCCCTCTTGCCACTCGTCTGCTTTCCCTTTTCTTCTCCTCCCTTATCTTCTCCTTCCTCCGCCTCTTTCTTTTTATACTTCTTCCTTTACGGCGTAGGACGCCCTCTCGTCCATCAGGGCTGACGCGGTAAATTGCATCCACCCTCCGTTCTCTTACGCATACGACGCCTTCGAGCTCTTCTGCACGTACGCCAATCCTTTTCTCGTTTTCGCGCTTTGATTAGCCACTGGTCCTGGCCAAAGGGTAATTATCGAGGGAGTATCTCGTGGGGAGTTTCGTTCAACGTATATACTGGACAAAGGCCACGGTGCGCCGAGACACTTTGGCCCAGTCAAAGTTTGTCGTTCAGCCTACTTGAGGCCGCGGCTAGAATTTGACCCAGTCGACGGCCTACCTGTTATCGTCTAACCTAGTCTGAGAGCCGTGTTCTGTGTAATTTCCGTTGGCTATGCTCGCGGTATTTATGCTACAATATGAGGAAATTTGTATGGCGTTATTATTAGGTTGTTCCAAAAGTTTCTTCCGTTCTCTCAGGAAATAATAGCTGCGCGACATATTTGTTTCGTATTATTTTATTGAATTGTGCACACGATTAAAAGACGACCGATGGTTAAAGACTACGACATTTGACATTTAAGGCTAAAGATGTATTAGATATGCGTGTATAAAACTTGCGAATTATGGGTAAAGGAAAATACGATATCGAGTTACATTCGATATAAGATGGCAGAGGGTTTATCCTTGGTGTGGATAAATAAATAATATGATAATGGGTTGGGATAGTTTCTTTGTGACCTTCGAAAATCACTCGCGGGAAAAAGATCGATGGAAAGATTTACAGGCAATTTCGGGCCACGCTCCGAACGATTTAACTAAAATTTCTCCAGAGAAAGACCTGGAATTCTAACCCTATTTCTTTGCTAACTTTTCGCGGTCCGATTAGCCGATGTTCCCTTACTCTTTTTTTCTTCCTTTATTTTTTGCAAGCTCGCGCGGATCTCTCGTGGGAACTTTCCGACTGCGAGGAGAATATCGACGGGAAAAATGAGTTTTTGAAACGATATCCGGAGAGAGCGCATGAATATGGAATTTCTAGGGTTACCTTGATTTCTTTCTCGATCTACGAATCAAAACGACCGAAGCAGCTCTACATTTGTTCAAGTATATCGACGCCTCCTCGAATAAAATATCCAAGGAACCTTTGTGTATCACGATTTCCATGCAGTTGGACACATGCAAATTGGACACTGAGGTACTAGACTCAAACTCGATTCGACTCAAAATTACTAGATATATTTATTACATAAAGAGATATATTTGTTGTATAATGATTTCCTTCAGTTGCCATTCCTTTTGTACCAAAACTTCTGGCTGTCCGCGGTAAAATAACGAAACGCCTTATTTCTATTGACCTCTGGTGTGAGTTCCTCCTTTCTCACCGGTCTTTATTCCCCACGCGACACGATTTTGCACTGCGCGAAATTTTATAGGAGTCCAAATATCGCCTGACAGCAGGTCCACCTGTTAGCCAACTCTTAGGGCCGAGGGTTCGCGCTTGATTCCTATTTTTGGCTGGCCGAGGGAGAACCGACTTAGATCGCTGCGTGAATTACGAGGACCGAAGCTCTCCGTAGCCACAGTCGGGTTTTCGAGTGCCGGTCGCGTAACGGATATTTCCGCTGGAATATTTCACGTACTTCGCTAATGCCACTTTATGGATAATAACCTTAACTTCCGAGCCTTGCCACCGGAATTCCTGATTGAGTGTAGGACGATTATTTATCTCAGGTCGATGGCGAAAGACACTTTTGGAACTGCTTGATAGAATAGCAGGTTACGGAGTCGATGAATTGCAACGAGGTTAAATATAAAAGTCGATTCTCGTTTGTCCAGACTATTTGAGAGATAATTTATGGATATTATAGAAGTTGCATAAAAAGGGCAGGATTATAATCGAAGTGGAATTAATAGACCTTTTGGAGCTTTATCGGATGGCGGTATATTCTTGGTGTTCCACGCAGGTTAAAACACGGCGCGTTATTTTTTTAGAAATAGCCTACAAAATAGGATTGATTATGTAAAAAGCCATATCCAAAGAGAAATGTATTCTAATAGCTTTTTGATTGGACCAACAGGCAATTTGCCTGGCCATCCATTTTGATCGTTTAAACGTAACGGCAAAATTTTGTCGCGTTTTTTTTTATGATCGATTCCGCCCAGAATGAATCGGCGTAAACCATTTGCCTTGACAACTAACGTAATTACGCTTCAATTTTTCGCTTTTACAAACGACACTGCGCATTTTCATTAGCCGCAGCCGGAAATTTCGTTCCATCATACGTCGAGCCGCTGTCTAAATCGCGACAGAAGTCCATCTCAAATAACCCAAAGACTCTCGCTTCTCAAAAAAAAAAAAAAAAAGAAGAAGCGGACAATGCAAAGCGCGCAAAGGAAATTCGATGGAAATTCATCGCAATTACTTTCCACCTTTCCAAGAAGGATATTTCAAAATTCGCGAAGCACATCGCGGTATGTTAAATGTTCCAATTAAACAGATACTTCTCTCGACGAGTTTCTCGCACTTTATGGAGCCACTCCTTCCTTCGCGCTTCCCCACAGAGCGTTCTCGAGTTCCACCACGTCGTCCAGAGGGCGGAGCGAGGATCCTCGGGGATATTTTCCACTGTAGGAGTAAGGATCGGAGGCGCGGAGTGTAGGATAGAAATAATGTACAAAGAACGTAGTATGCGAGTTAAATTATTTTCCATTGTCCGTCCACTGTTGATAAACTTTATTATATAAAATTCCTACAATTAAAGTTCCCACAAAGTACGTGTGTCTGTGTATGGAAAAATGCTATTGAGCCTCTCTCCAGAGCACTGCCAGTGCAATCGAATTTGTGCCGCCATAGGAGAAGCGCATTCGCATTACGAAAATCCAGCTTTTCCAGCATCGCTCCTCCGGGCCACTGCTTTATATTTCCCACCTCTTACGCCACGTAGTTAATAATCGTAAGGTGAGCACGGCGTGGGATACGTCAAATGGCGGCGGCTAGGCGGCATATCTTATTAGAAACAAATATTCATGTCACATACCCGGCGCCGGCTGGTGCCAAGTGTTTGACTGTTACCCTACACTGCACGTGCGTGAGAGACCGACGCTAGCTCGGCGTATTCAGCCCCCTACCATGTTTCAAAGAAGTTTAAAATAATATTGAACGAATTTTTCCGCCCGCCTGCTATCCTTCCTCTCGCCCTTCCATTTTATTCGAGCCCGCAGACCGCGTATTTCTTGCACGGACTCCGATCGGTAATCGCGCCAGGCCGAACCCATTGCGCCATTCTGTCGAGGGTTCGCCTTTGGCTGGAAAAGGGGTAAGCGGAGCTTTCGAGGGAACTCGCGAAGGAAAGTCGAAGGTCGATGCTTTGGCTAACGCGTTAACTATTTTTGCATTTTTAAATAATTCCTTTACTCGTAGCATTGGCACAGCCGCGATGAAATTCGTGGTGTATCGGTGTAAATATGATTAGACAGCCTCAGGGAGGTCGATCGAAAATCAGGGTTGGTTTACGTGAATGGAAAGTTTATTAATCAATGAAGGGACGATATAATAGGAAGCTCATTGGCTTTTTGCATTGGAAGTTTGAAAAGTACCGTGGCAGTCAGGGTGTTGAGTGGAAATAATTATTCGATGTTGATGACTTACGTATCTTTCGTCCTTAAGGTTTGAGGACTCGTCGATGTAAAGTGCTTCTGAATGAAGCGTCGAGAAAGCTTAGCTTATTCCGTGAGAAAATAAAAATTCGCGCTCCGCTGCATCGCTTAACATAATTTAACATAAGCAGTGTCGAAGGGGAATCATTCCAAAAAAAGATTACCGCTGATGAGGCAAAAGAATTCCTCTCTCATTCGTGGAATTTAATGCCACGGCCTTTACGCATTGCACGCGGAATATTATTTCGCTGTGCTAAGAGACGATAAAATTGTTCCTCGGTTGAAAAGGCGATCTCCCAGGATGCTGCTTCGTTTCGAGCTGGTGTTGCACCGAGTTTAAATGTAATTTGGATTTCGAAGTTGTACCGAAATCTTGTTGTATTGCATTACGAGAGTGTCGTACTGCAATAATATAAACGTTCCGCCAGAGAGATAAATGGAAAGCAAAAATAGCCTTCCGATGAGGAGCCAGTCGAAACTAAACGCTGTGTTTCGGATTCATGATTCATACGATTCAAACGTAATTCATCTGCTATATTTAACCGCGCCTTCAATATCAAATATACCATGCGTATTTTTGGATTATTTTGAAATACATCGATCTTTTAAAGGGCGCGTTAAAATATCAGAAGGCAATTGCATGCATCCGGCCCGGTACAAAAATATGGAATACGAAAGTACAATTCTGACTTAATCGGACCTAAAAAAAAGCCATGATCCAAATACGAGGATAAAAAAAAACTAATAAAAAAACTATTATAAGTAGACAAAAAACAACATAGTTACTACAAAAGTGTCAAGAAATTCCGAAGCTTGGTGCGGTCTTCTTTGGGGTTTATGATTTCTTCAGGAGTGCCCTGATTTTTTTTCCCGATATACACATTTTGACTCGTCTCTGATCCAAGTTTACGTCCACGATCGAGGCAAATATCTCTATTTATCCGCAACTCACATTATCGAACGTCAAATGCATATTCTAAAGCCTTCGCGTAACAAGTGCGCTGACATTTTTCAAATCTACGATCATTATGCACGATGTCTGTTTTAAACTCGGCTCGATTTTTTTTTTTACTCCTCCTGCTTGACCGTTTGAACGACACGCAATGGTGTTCGTTGTTTTTGAGCAGATCGTCGAGCGTTCGATTCTCCTAGAAAAATTCGCGAACGTCTCGCGCGATTCAATTTACGCGGACGTATTTGACACGTATATCCAATATTAAATTCCTGTGCTATATTGACCTATCAACAAGCGCATAGGCGAGCGGAATGCAAAGTGCGGTACAGCGGGTAAGTATTTCATCGGATCGCGATGCAAATACTCCTTTCCCCTGTGGCCGTGACTAAACGGGCGCCTCATTGCGAATAATGAATCGCCGATAGACCGAAAAATGCGAGATACCAAACTTCGGAAGTCTCTAACCCCGGAAGTGCGAGAATTAGCATCGATGGGCTCGAAGCGCCACTTACCTTCCTCCTCGGTTCGCTTCGAAATGCGCACGATAAGTGGGAAACGAGCAGAAGGGCATTTCCATCCGTGACTCGAATCGAGTAAAAGAGTTAACGACGTATGGCGATCGATGTGAGAAGAGATAATAAATCGGTTGAATAGTCATTAATTAAGAAAGGAACAACTATAAAAGAGTACTCGACGTTTCGAACACTCGATACGTGTTTTTCCTCGGGACAATTTTTCAGGAAATTCACAAAACATCAAGAAAAACGCACGTCGTTAACACTCTTACTCGATTAAGAAAAAACGATCTCTCGACCAGAATTTTATTTATTCTCCACCCGTGACGTTCGAAATCGATACAAAAAAACATTCCAAACGTTTCTTCGATCGATAAAGAAATTATTCTCCAACAAGAAAAACATCAAACCCCTCTCGACATAGAGTTAGATATTAAAAAAAAATTCACACATTTCTCCGTTCAATAAAGAAATTTTTCTCCAACGAGAAAAAAATCAAACCCCTCGCTGACCCCCAGCGCTTCGTACGCATCTTCGCATATCCCATTATCCTTCTCAGCGGTATAAATCCTAAGGCGAGGGGTTAAGATCATCCAGGCAATTCCAGGAAAGGAAATTAGGGGTGCCGAGCCCCCTGCGATTCCTCACTGGCACAACGAGCACAATGCGTTTTATCGTGGCGCACATTAAATACCGGTGCCGGCGGCACGATGCGCGGTGGGCATTATTCATCCGCATCGGTTGCGTTTGTACGTAAAAACGCGGATGGTGACGCCCGTGAATAATGTACCCTGGTTGGTTCGAGGGAGGACGAGGAGGAGGAGGGAAGGGGGATGAGGAGGAGGGGCAGAAGCCGCAAAATGCCCGTTGACGAACCGGAAGAGGGAAAGTGGGGATCGTGTAATGAAGCGCGAGAAAGGACACTTTATTATTCAGCCTCATATGCGACACGAAGCTCTATCTTTATTTGCCCGTGACGTCGGCTACAGTATGTTCACAGATATTTACAGAATTACACGTTGTCACCTTAGGCGGCTACTCGTTTTGCTTCTCCCCTTTTTTCCTGTTTATTGTTATTATTATTATTATACACATCCGCGATACTCGCAAACCAGAAGCCTCGTTCCGCTTTAGCAACCGGCGCATGGCTCTTGCGGTACATATTGTTGTACTGGTATATAAAATCGTCGTACGGCTACTACACAATGCGCTGCGGGGGTGAAGGCTGTCGGGAAATCATAGGGCAGTGATGTATTTGTATCAGGTTGTATCGCGTCGAATTGCGGACGCTTTCGCGTTGCGTTCGGAGTGTCTCGAGGATTTGGTAAAAAAGTCGAGCCATGCCAAATGGCATCATTGGGCTGGAAAAGGTTAAGGAAAACAAAAAAGAAAACAGAGCTCGCGTTTATAAAATTGATTAGTAAAAACGGGTTAAAAAATAAGTTGGTAAAAAGGATTTTAAAAAATAGATTAGTGGAAAAGCTTAAAAAAGAGTTAGTAAAACGAATTTTTAAAAATGCAGTAAAATCGTAGCTCTATGGGGAATAACAAAATATATGCGTACATACATGTATACGATGAACTTAAAAAAAAACCGAAACATAATTTAGGAGCGAATTAGCGGAGAAGTATTATCGTTAACAATCGTCGAATAAAGTTTCATTTTTCTTTATTCTCGAATACAATACTCGTATGCTGAAACAGAAAAACGAGAATGCTCGTGATACAACGTGATACAAGGTGTCGCTTCGCGGTTTGGTGTGTTTCATTAACGCGTCCCGCCTCGTCTGAGTTGTCCACGGTAAATCTACTCTCTGGCCAGTGGTGGTCCTCCTATGTATATTGTATTTCTTTATATTTGCATATTCGTACGTTGTTATCGATAATTGATACATAACCATGGTGTCTAATGTAGTCGATGTCACCGTGGCAACCCGTCGATCCGCGCTGGACTTTCCATTCGCGACCATTGCTGCACTCTTTCGACGTTTGATCATAAATTCATCTCGTACCATATATATCAGCATGCAAACAACCGCATTATCGAGCTTATAACATAATGGATCAGTCGTAACATAGCGATGCCGCTTTACGATAATAACATCGAGCATCACGATTCGTACAGAAAACTGTAATCGTAACTAATTCGTGCTAATAATACAATATGTCGAAGTATAAACTTAACAACACTGCAGTAACTATTCGAGTAGATATAATCTATATCCAACGCTGCATATAACAAAATAATCGTCCTCGATAAGCACGAGTTTTATTCCCAATAAATGATAAAAATCCTTTTAGGCAGCGCGCTTTACAAATTGCTCCTTACAATGGTTCCTGACAATAATGGTATCAGCAGGGTTACAAACGTAAGCGTTCACACGCCAGGAGGGGGTGCGAATAAAGTTGGCAACACGAATCGTCGCGAGAATGGAAAGTCAGGGCGAATGATCGACTCAGGCAGCGCGTTAAGCAACACGACGATTCCGAATACACGTGCCTCGTCCGCGCGATGTATTCCTCTATGAAAATAGTACCCGCGTAATTCTAGCAATTTCGAACAGGTACAACGCCACGAAATCAAGTAACAAACGGCTGACATTAAGTTTCACGCGCGATTCGAAAACGGGTCGGCGCCGTTGTTGCACACACAGGATCGAACTGTCGTCAAACAAGCCCACGAACAAGTGGCACAATTTCCTAAGTCGTTCTACGTAACGTAGTGTTATATACAGATGAGAGGCAAACTAACTTTCCTTTCCTAATAATCGAAACCATTAACGGAAGCGCACGAGAAGCTTTCAAGCACATCCTCGCGAAAACTCGCTCGTGATACACGCTCCCGATTCGAGGATTAATCCCTAACGACGAGTCGACTTTTGTCAACGCTGCGAACGCAAGATTCGTATTAAACTCCTTCGTCCCTCTCGCTTTAACGTTGATGTTGATATGTAATCGAATGTGGTTTGAGAGAAACCTAAGAGAGAAGTTATTTTCCTTCGATTTCCTTCCTTCCTTTACTATTATCCATCCTGGAAATCGCGTCCGGCTACAGATGCGAGCGTAAGTTCTGAATTCGATATTAGGATACGCGATCTTGATATTACGTCCGTCGGACGCATATTATCTTTCGAGCTCTCGCATCGCGGTCGATGCCCCTTGGAAAGTTTGAGGATACTCGGATAAAATTAACCCGTAGACCGGCTAATCTCGCGATTAAAAACGCCCTCTTCCTTCGTAAGTGTTGCGTCAGAAGGAATCAAGGCACCTAGTCTAGGATGTATTTAAGGAAAACATTATTTCTACTCGATCTCAGCAGGGTAGCTATATACTTTTTGGCGAACGTCGAGGGAAAATGTACTTCGAGGAAGAAAGTTTTTTAAGCAAATAGCGTTCGAACAAAGCATTCCTGAGAGAAACCGCGGGAGAGTACGACTGGCAAAAGGTGAAACGAAAAGTACGATAAAATACAGTGCTCTTCGGTAAGGAGCAAAGCACGAGTGATATGTCTTTCATCGCCCAATCATTCTCACGTTTCCTGATATGTCAACACGCCCAGCTTCGTAGAAATTCACAAGCGAAGCACGAGTTAAATTGGTCTTATCCGGTTATCAAATTAACAGGGACAATGTTAACGAGTTGACAGGGATGTTCACTCTCGAATATCCCACCTATGTTTTTCTTTCCAGTAAAAAAAACTCACATCCGCTCCATTGTCCGTTGTTTTTTCCCCCTTTTTTTTTGCTAAGAACGTTCGAGCAGGTCGTGACGTGCAGACGTCAAATAATCTTCCGGAGGAACAATTCGTCGCGCTCCGATTAGACTTCGAGAACGACTTTATAAAGTCGTTACGTACGTGGCTCCGAGCGGCGACTCGTTTTATCTCGGCCATCCTTCCTGCCCCTTTACGGCTTCAGCTCGAAAAGACCGCGCGGCTTCTTGGCCGATGCAAGCAATAATCGTCGTAAGCAAGGCCGAAATCTTGAGCAAGTTCGAGATGAAGAGCGATATTCGAGGGAGGGATTTGTTCCGAGGGAATCGTCTGAGAGATTTCGAGGCACAGGCGGAGCGTGAAAGGCGGACGATTCGATCGGCTTTACGATGCTTTTGCGTAATAAGCGGAATCCTAAGCTAATCGGAAGATCGGCCTGTCGATTACGGATGAGCTTTGATATTCGTCACTGGTTTCGACGCATTTCTCGACTCTTCTTGAATCAATGTAGGAAGTTATTTCATGTGGAATTAAAAGGGGGCAAGATATGATAGATGATAGATAGATTTATGATAGATGGATATAACGAATCGTTTTTTGAAGTAGGATTGAAGAAGTGTCGCCGATAGACGGCTTTAAAATCGATCGAGTTCCTTCAGTAACAAAATAACGAATAATTACCAAGATACCATGACCAGCTATGAAATTGGATAAAAGACTCTATCAAATATTTATTCGCATCGTCAGAAAGAAGCAAGACGGAGCGCTGGCTCATAATCGAATTATCAGCGAGCCATTAGAAAGAAAGGGAAGCAAGGAGCCGGCTTCACTAACATCTCATTAAACTTCCAAAAGCCATTTAAGGTAAAATCAGACCGGTGCTGGGTATTTAGTTGGGAAGTAGTACAGAGGAAGGAACCTAATACGACAGCATCGCGAAGTGGCCCTGAAGTGGAGCTACAAACAATTTCACAAGGAACTTGTTCGAGGGAGGATTAAATTTACGTAGAACAGGCGCGACTGATCCCCCGTCCTCTGATTTATTTATGCGCCATAACAAGCTTGGATAAACACCGTATAATCGATCCATCGCCTTTAATTCCTTAGGAGGGCCTCAAACAATACGGCTCGATTAATCGTTCGTGTCACGTTAGGCAGATGCATAGAAATCGGTGACACGAGTAGCCAAAATAATACAATAGTAATACACTATGATAAACTCCACGAGACCAGATGGAGAGTTCAAATATAAAGCGTACGAGTAGTTGCTCTCTCAGACCTAGAATCACCTTCTTACAAAGCAACAACGAACAAGGAAGCCAGCGATGAAATACATACGCAAGTTTATAAACCACCAATGGCGCTTCAAAGAGCGCGAATCGCGTCGGCAATGGCGAAGAATAAAATCCTGGTCGTTAGAAAGAAAGTCCTTTGGGCCTCCCAAGAGAGGAGCCCGAGGACATATCCCATTAAACTTCCCATTAAGCCGAAAGACGTTCGGTGTTAAATCAGAGTGACGCCGGGAAATTAGATGGAAAACGAGTGAAAGACAGAAATCCGAGGCGGCCGGGTCATCGAGCAGTGTAAGAGTGAGGGAGAGGGAGCCCCTGAAATGCAGCCGGAAACAAATTCTCCATAAAATTATTACCGGCTGGATCCTGAGGGAGGAGCCGGGCCCTTTGAGCCGATCGTCTAACGTCTCATTAAACTTTCAGGGGCCATTTACCGCGGAAATCCTCGAAATTACCCGGGGAAACCGCGGAAAGGTGAGAATCCATCATCGAGAAATACAGCCCTCAACGAGTTTTCGGATATTACTTCCAGAGAGCGGGAAGTGGCGGAAAGTCACCTGCACTTTCGGAGTCCTTTATCGGAATGGCCGACTGCTGGGTCTGTCTGGAGGGGCTGGAAGGATTTCTAGCCAATTTCCAAGGACCATATTTACACGCAAGCGGCCGCCCTCCGTTATCGCGCAAAAATCTGGCGCCTCTCGCGCCGACCGTGAAATTCGTAATCCGGCAACAAGCTTTGGCGACGACTCGCGAAGGATAACCGGGAGGAGGGACGAATCCCACCAATCCTCGTCCCCGGAACAAGCGCCTTTTAAACTTTCCTTATGGATTCTCGCGATCGAATTTTCTCCCGCTTTTTTCGACGCGGAGCTCGAACTCTTTGTCGCAACAGGATGAGAATATCTCCATGCGAGGAAATTTCCGGGGAAGTAGAAATGTTTTTGAGAAGCGTTCCATTGGATATCGCCTCGAGAAGAAAGTTTTGCGAATGAAGGATGCGTAAAGGGTGCTCGTGGAATTAGGATTCGTCTTGGAGAAATATCGAGGTCCGTTAAGAGAGCTTCTGGCTTTTTTATCGAAACGTTGATACGCGCCGTGTTATAAATAAGGTAAGGTTGTTATTCGTAAATCCTACTCCAGTTGAGCGGTTATTTTTCCTAAAAGGATCGAAGCTTCCCAAGAGTTCTGCGTTATTTATAATGAATCGATACCTTCGGAAGGGAGTGTCCGGAGTACATTCTGAAACATCTTCACGAAACACAGGGTGGGCCGTGCCAAGAAAGCGAGGCAGTTTTTCGTATTCTCCAACGTCGTTTAACGTCGAACTCGCGAGGCCGCGCGGAAAATCGAAGAAAGGTCGCGATCCATCGCGAAAAAGAGCGACCCCCTTCCTTCGGAAACTTTCGACGACAACTTTCAGCGCGCGATACCAGGAAAGTCCGCGGATACGACGACTGCCGGCTGTTAGGAACGACGAGAAGGATTTTCCACGGCCACCGGATTATTTTCCAGGGACTCACCCTCGCCACGGAGTTTTCCCTCCTTCGGCATATGTCGCAGGAAGATTCCGAGAAACGTCGACGGTCTCACCTTGGATCCTCGTTTCCTCCACTTCGCAGAGATGGAATCGATTGACCGTTGAAGCAGAGAAACAAAATTGTACTCGAGAATTGCGCTTTGCAATGAACGAGCTTCACGATTTTTTTTAATGTTATAGTGTTTTCTAGGTTTTTACATGTAAAAAAAGAAACTGATTGGTGGAACGAATATTGATTTGGAATTCATCGATTTTCCAGGGTATAAAGTGTAATGGAAGATGGAATACTTTTTGAGATACGGGTAATGGAAATTATAATTGCTATGAGATTATCTGGTACGTATATACACGTATTAGTTTTTTACGCTTTACTTTTATACTTCATTCTTGCTTTACTTATATATCGATTTTCAACGTTCCAAACTCGAAACTCGAGATGAGCAGTCCGACGATCTTGCGCAGACTTTGTTTTCAGCCGCAGCCGTAGCAAAAAGAATATTTGCCACAACGAAGGAAGGTTTAATCTCGCGATTTAAAGAACGGGATATAAAACACACTCGCACGTGTCGACTGGCACCTTATCCCAACCAGGGCGGTGTGTAACGAAAAGTAATATCCACGGTAATTGCCAAAATTTATCTCCGGCAATTTGAGGGATGCAACATCGAGCGAAAGGAACTCATCCTTTCCTCCTCTTCTTGCAACCCCAATTTCAAACAGCTACATTCACAAAATTGAGACGAAGAGTCGAACCGAACCAACGAAACATCGATATATCGGTCACGTTATATCCATCGACGATCTCAATCTCGAGATTGCCCTTAATATCAACGAACAACGCAAGGAATTCGTCTGCAAGGCTTCAATGCAGGGCTTTCATTGGTTCAACCAAATGGCGACGATCGATCGTTTATCAAGGATCTAGAGGTTCGTGTAAGATCGTGAATGTTCGGGATGCGCGATGCGCTCTCATCGAAATTGTACGAGGAATCTCTCGCTTCGGAGAAGCTCGGTCAAAATCGGCAGCACTCGGCGCTCCCTCGCAGGGCCTTTGGCGGCGATCCTAATGAGATACGCGCTTCGATCATCGTAGAAACCGTACTCTGACGTACGCCGCTCCGCTTCCTTTGCTCGGCTCTTACGATAAATACTCGAGAGAGCGAGTTCCCCAGGACTTGCCCGATTCAGGGAGCTCGAATCACAGCGCGGAGAATCGGGGGAAAGTCATCGAGGAGCTCCCGGAACTTAAAGGGCCGCGTCGAGTGTTCCCGGCGAACCGTGAAATCCTCTTCACGAGGTGCGGCCAGGTTCGATGGGCCATATTTCACGTGGCCATTATGCCGGCGCGGGGGTAATAATACCGCACAATTACCGTGGATCTCAAGTTCGCGAAAGAAGGGAAATAAAATCAGCATAAAGCGGGCCACCAAATGGCGCCGGCAGACCTTTAATGAAAGTACCGCCCGTGGGTAAGGAGAAACGAGGGAGTGAGGGGGATAGAGATAAAGAGAGCAAGAGAGAGAGAGGGAGAGAGGAAGAGAGAGAGAGAAGCGAGAGAAGGAGGGAGGAGGGATGGCCCTTAAATTAATTCGCGATGAATTACGTCCGCGCCAGCTGTTCGAGCAGTTGTGTTTATTTATGAAGGAACTAAGATCTTCTTCTCGTACTCCTTAAAGGCGGATTTACCCTTATAATTTCTCACGGTGACCGGGAAGGCCGGCCCCCGATAATCGCCGGGGACGAGGAGCATCCGAGGCTACGAGGGTGGAAATGCACTGCAGTCTGCGATACTCCCTCACCCTTCCAGGGCGGATAAGGGGGAAGAAGCGTCTTGGATCTCGATTATGCTTCTTTCGAGGTGCCGCTTGCTAATATTCGCCGGTTACTTCGCGACTGTCGCTCTTTCTCACGGAACCTGGGAACCTTTGCCTTCCGTGGCTCACAGTTTTGCTGGATTGTCGGGTTTAGGATAAGCGTGTACGGGAGACACGAGAATCCGAGGTGAGGATCAAAGAAATCGGTTTGAGCTACTGGGATGAAGAACTGGGAGAAGAGAATTTCGAAAGTGCTTCTCGAAGCGCTCAACAGATCTGCATCCTAGAGAACATAAGTGTGCTGCAGGAAAAATATGAAAATACGATTGGCACCTCTCTCTTTCGCATCCGACATCGATTATTCTCGCCGATTGAAATCCGGAGGAACTGGAAAAATCTAGGCGCGCATCGTCAAACACCTTTGCGACATTCCTCCGCGGTTGGAACGGCCAAACGAAGGTTCGACCCTTGGCGGGGAAACGCACGATTCGAATAGCGGCGCGGAAAGAATTTGTGGCGTAGGCGAGGATGGAATGCGGCGAATATTCAAACAGGTGCAGTGTCGAGATGCGTCCGCAAACTCGCGTCTCGACGGCTAATTCGCCACTGTGCCGCTGGAATACGAGTGATTATAAATATCATTAACCCATTTCTCAGAGGCGGTGCGACTTTGGGCAGGGAATTATAAGGTAATTCGATTATACGAGCGATTAGCTTCGAGGAAAAGCCGTTAAAGGACGAATGGAAGAAGGACGATAGGTTCTGTATGAACTTCGTTTTTGCTCGAAAGCATCGAATCGAGTTCCGATCTTCCCTCTCGTCGCTTCTTTTGTAATTACTGCCAGCGCGAAGTTCCTTGCGCGTACACACGTATGGAGGAGCTTTAACTTTTTGCGGAAGAAAGTTACATTAGCGTAGTTCCAATGTAATTTTGTTGACACTAGACTTTTGTTTCGCGATACTATGCAGGTTCGAAATGGAAATCCAGCACAATGCGCATTCCCGCCCTACCGTGCGGTTGTCTGTGGCCATTGTAACGCACAGTGGTGTTGAGTGTATTCCATTGTAATTCAGATTGTGCTCTCCCACGGATCAGCGGATCGTTGTAACTTAGAAAACGTCCCTGCAAACGCGAGATCCCCATTGTTCCCTCTATCTGCCTTACTTCCTCCATCGAAAAAGAGCAGAGAAGAAATACCACACGTGTACACGAGAACATAATCGTAAAGCGTAATCATCTTGTGGAAGATCAAAGAAAAGCTACGTTAGAAAGTTCCAAAGACGAGCAAATATTGGGGGAGTGTAAATCAATCTCCACTTCAAGGATTCTACTCACAATTATCTTCCACGAAGCGCGATGATTCTTCGAGAAGACAACGCGTCAGGAACGAAGAACCGCGAGACGAATCGAGCGTTCCTCGTCGATCGTCCAGTCCAAGATCCGCGACTCGTTCGTAGCCATCGTTAACCCCTTGGCTACATTCGACTCGTTGAACCCAATATCGAACTCAATATTAGTAATTTTCCTTTCGCGATTCCCTGTATATATTCACTTCCATATTGAGATCCTTCATGAATTTAGATTCGATTTACAAATCTGATTAATATATATATATATTGGGTACGTTCATAATTCCATAGCGAAAAATTAAGTAAATTTCAAACGCCAAAGATTTCACAAAAAAAAGCGATTTTAATTTACTCGCGATTAATTAATTTAAGTTAATTAATTTCCGTGTGCGCTGATTAAAATCGCTTTTATTCCTAAATATCTTGCGTTTGAAATTTACTCAATATTCGCCACGGAATTATGCAAAGAACCAATATAAAATATATTGCTCGAATAAATGAATTCTCGCGCAAAAATCTACTTCCTCCATATACGGCAAATTAAAACCTTTCCAAGGAATTCTTTCGAACGAATCTCTAACCAAGGGGCTAATCCTTCGAGACGCGACGCACCCTATTACGCTTGCCTCTTACAAGGACCTACCTACGGAGACCCTAGTGCGCCCGTGCCGAATAACGAAAGCACGGGCGCGTTGGTTACCCTGAAGTGTCGGTACTGACACACACATGCACACGTGGAAGCTTGCGTGTATATGATACATATATACGTATATACACATCACGCAGGATTTATTGCCGCTGAAACTGATAAGTACGCACCTGGCTCTTCGATCAGCGCGTACGCGTTAACACTAAACGTTCTCCCCCCCATCGTCGTTCGTCGGCCACGTTGGGTTTCCCATTCGGCGGCCTCCTTCGCCATCGCGAATCCCAGGCCATTCGAAGAATTCAATTAGCCTTTCGTCGAAGAATTAACCCTCTATGGGTCCGTGCGATTTTCAGGTTACACGCTAATTGGCGTTTTGTCAAATAGTTTAACTTTTTCGCAAAACAAGTGGAGATTCTAAGTGTGGAATACGGGATTAGATTTCACTCTTAAATCGGAGACCTTCGCGATAAAAAAAAATGTTGTTTTAAATATCGACGTAGACTCGTTTTATAGCGTTTTTAAAAACAAACTTTTAAATGGCCTACACTTTAATGTAAATGATTGGCAGTAAAATTAACCTGAGATATCGAAGTGAATTCCTTGAAGATTGTATAAATTGCGGATATAATTCGGCCCATGGAGGGTTAAGTTAGCCTTTCGCGGAAGGACCGTCGCTGGAGCCCTTCGTCGACGCGTTTGGTCGTTCGATTCGATCGAACGCAGGACGAGGATCGCGATGGATGTACACGGCTGGAACGCAGGCTGCTATTTCGTTGGCGCTTGGTCGGTCCTCGCGCGATCGAGACTCGAGGACTGGATTGGAAAAAGGAGGACTCTTCGAGCGACGCAGATTTTCCAGTTAATCCCAGCCGAAACCGTGCGAAACGCAGCCTGTTCCCGCAGCTTAAACGATATCACCGCTTCTACGGTACCTTCAACCTTTTCAGTGCCATCGACTCGCGACAGATCCAAAGTTTTAACCAGCGAGGAGCGGAGCGTAGCCGTGAAAGAGACGTGACCATCGAAATTAAAACCTCGTCTAAAGTCCCGCCGAAATTCCATCAAGAAGGGGATTTAATTTGGAATCGCGTTATCGTGATTCTTCAACCCTCGCGCAATCCAACGAGCAGTATCCTTTCACACGACTCACGTCTCTTTCAACCTCGAAGTTACAACGAATTTTCATGGTAACGCGATGTGACTAAAAATTCTCCCACTTCGATATGCACGTTATATACGGACCCTTTATTTTAAAAGTGGTGTAAGTCCATTTTTTAAAAAAATGAGATATCGCGTGATTTGAAAAAATGAGATATCGTTGATTTAATTTAGCGTAACCCTTTTGTTTATAACCAGTTAGTATTTAATACTTTAAGAAATACCAACCCTTCGTTCAATTTAATATTGGCCGATAAAAGAGATCGAGTAGCCATTGATCATGAAAGTGGTGCAAATCCAATTTCGATAGACAAGTGGTGAGATCAGTGGCTACTGCTCTTTACACTTGTACAATATACAAATAGAAACATTACCATACTCTACAATATCAACCGATATCTTTCGATCGACAAATATGCTAAGCTTTAATTTTCTCGAAATAAGAGAACAAGAACTTCCACCACTTTCAAAATAAACGCTCCATATATAAACACCTATATTCCTTCCCTCCGACTACTCAAACACAATATACCGCGCGCTCCAAAAAAAAAATCTTAATAAGAACATCGACACCACGATTAGATCAAAAGCCAAATCATCCTTTCCACGAGTCTTCTCAATTTTCTCTCGCATCGCATTACGCGCTATCGAGCAGCAGTGTCCCCAGTGTCGCGCGGAGTCACGGCAGTGAAAAGGTCCAGGGAGGCCCGGATCTCTGGATTAGGACTACCGTTTACGAATAAGCCACTCAGGGAAGACGATGCGCCTTGGGCGCCTAGTTGACCGAGAGGCAAGGCCCCGGGACGTCCGTGCGGACCTTTAGGATCCCAAGCGGGGCTCAGTGCCGCCTCTGAGACGCGAGGATCGACGCCAGGAGGAGGACCAAGCCGCAGTGTCGATGGCGAACAGCCGAGGAGCCGACGCTGACCGTTGGCCGTTTCTTACCGATTCGAACCGTTGGCGCTGGCGTGGCCACCGATGGGTAGCCCACGTGCCCGTGCACCGTGTTGTCGACGAAGTAGGGCCTGTTCTCCGTCTTGTCCATCTCCGCGGAGCCGTAGGTTCCCTCGTCCTCCTCGTCGTCGAAGGAGGACCTGGAGGCCGGCCCTGGGATCTCTGGAATAGTCGGATAAGAGGATTCGATTAACGGAACGTCGTGGAGGAATTTCAGAGTGCGTTGGATCGCTCGTGCTTTCCTATGTCGAGTCGTCGCCCTTTTTCTCTACGGACAATTCGCTGGTTTCGTATACTCGAATATATCGCGTGTACAAGTTTTCTTTTACTGGGTTTTTTTTCCGGAATTCAAGACTTTATCTAGAAAAATTGAGTATACGTTTTCCGATTCGAAGTATTGTCTATGGTTAGCCATGGCGGAAGCAAAGTTGCAGAATCAATAATAAATCCCAGGATGTCTCGTTTCTCCTCGATCATTATAAAAACAGCTATCGAAAGAACACCGAACAAGGATACCTCGTGAAAATCCCTTTCTCGCAGCGAAACCCAAAGTCAAAGCGCCAGCCTCGAAAAGTTCGTCGTCCCGATTCCTCCTCCAAGATTCTGCTTCCTGCCTGAATTCGCTAATCGGGACATCGCGGCATTTCGCAACGACCCTGCGCTCCACCGCGAGACAAGAAGCGCGTCGTCGTTTCCCAAAGGGGGGCAAACGAGGAGGAGGAGGAGAAGGAGGAGGAGGAGGGGAGGAATAAAGGCCGATATAAACGCGAAACGGCGTATCGGTGTTTTCCTGGAGCGATTCAGAAACGACGAGCGGAAAATCCTTTAACCGAAAATGCACCGGGACACCGATGCCTCCCCCGGGTGCTTCGAGGCTGCGCCCCCTGAAATACTCCGTCGGCCGTGAAAAGATGAGGATTGACCGAGACGAGCGCCCCGTAAAATCCTCCCGAGGTTTCCGCGGCAAAGTGAGGATGCTTGTAAACGCGAGGCCCGAGGAGGAAAGCTCCTTATTTCTATCACGGCGCGATCGACCTTCGGGAAGGCGAGTCGGTCTCCTGTTGAATCTTCTTGTTTTTTTTCCTATCTTATTTATCCTTTTTTTTATATACTTTTAGCAACGACTTCGAAGTTATTAGGTGGGTGCAAAAGTTCGTGCGGAGTTTCGATGGATGGAATTATGGGATACTGTGCAGGAACTTTTGCATTCAGCTAATAATTTGGAGTAGGATCTATTGTTCAAGGTGGCTTTCGAACCACCAGAGCTACGGTGCACGTATCGCAATTCGAAATCGATGATGAGGAGGGTTCGAAGGGCACAGAAATGCAGACATACTCACCGTACAATCGAATATTACTTTCGACCTCCCCGAGGGAATTTTTGGCCATGCAGCGGTAAGCGCCCATGTCGCTCTTCTGCAGGCTCCGAATGGCGAGGATCATCTGGACCTCGAACTGCGACTTCGCGATCGTCTTAACGTCGTCCCGCACGCTCGCTATTATCATACCCCCTTCGAGAAGGAAGAGAAATAAAAATTCATCCATCGAGTAAGTTTGCGCCGGCGATCGTAAACTCTCAGAAGCATCCATAAATATTCTATTTACCCAAATCGACGAGATCCGGGAGTTTTGACCCGCGGTAATAAACGTGGAGAAACATTTTTCATCCGACATTCCGGGCGATCGTATGAATTTTATATACTCGCCGCATGGTCCGCGGCATATTTTCAGTGGCAATTTGCAAAATTGCGTAAGCGCGAGCGTGAACAAAAAAAGTCTATGAATACATACAATGTTTATATCGTTCCCCCGAAATGTCGGATCGAAACTATTTCCCGACGCTTCCGAAAAAAGTCGCCGCACGAGAAGTCTCCTCGAAGCGTTTAATCCTAAGTGGTCGGCGTCCAAGGCATAAGGGCGTAAAAATACCGAGTAGATTTTTGCGCACGGCCTCATAAAAATTCTCGGACTGGGAACTACCTTTATCAGGCTTCCTTGTTACCCGACGGTGCAGTATATTTGCCCGGTTATGGAGGTAAAGGGGGAGCGAGAGGGAAATAAAGAGAGAGAGGGGGGGAGAAAAAAAGGGGCGAGAGCGAAGATCTCCCACGTGAGGAGAAAATTACATGCGGATGCGTTGCGACGAAATACTCGAGATGGTAGGAGAGAGGCCCCTCGAAAGTGATAGCGAGCCCATTCGCGGCCGTAGGCACAAATTACTCCGGGAAAATTTCTGCAAATACCAGAAAGTAATTCCACCTCGGACGCGACTGAAATCTTACGCGAGCTTTCATCCTGAATTTCCAAGTATCTCGAAAAGTACGCGCAGCCAGGAACCGAGCCCCCTTGTCCTCCTGGCTTCGAATTCCGGACTTCGAGGAAAATTCGTTGCGATCGGCGTTGCTATTCGTGGCTTGGATATCGTCGAATTAGCGATGAAGATCGGCCAATGCGCCTGGTGTCAGACCCATCGAAACTACGATATGATCTGTAATCGCATTAGTCTTAGAGGGCCGACTAACGTTTGAGCTCCTACCTTTGACCACGGCTCACGATCGCTTTGCTTAACAAACTGATACGATTAAAGCCCCGTTCCGAGTAATTATTTCAGCGCTTGCGCCAAATCAAACGGTTACCGGATTGGCCAAATACGGCCCTGGTGTATTTTATAATAAATTTGCGTTGAGAGAAATAATCGTCCTGAAGTAAGGAATAATAGAGGCCAAAGCATGGCGAGGAAGCTGAAGATCGAAGAGCGCACGGAGACGAATTTATCGTACTTAAGCGATGTTTATTATTAGCTCACTATTTTCAACGAGTTAACACTAGAAGCATCTACTTCCTACCTGCATCTTAAAAAAAAAGATACAAAAAATATCAATAAACGTCAAGTATCCCAAAATTCACGCAAGATTAACAATTTTCCACAAAAGTACACCGTACACTTTACAAATCAATAAAAAATGTACGATTTTTATTTAAACCTCTATTTTTCACCTTAATTACTTCTTCTCCGAATACCGTGACTTGCGTGAATCTTGGGAAACCCCAAATAAAATCTAGAAAAATACATCGTCGCAGACTAATACGATGTTTCTCAAGCAACGATCCAGTCATCGCTTCCACGTTTTCCGTGGTGTCAATGTTAAATATTAAATCAATAAAGCGCTCTCGGCCGAAAAGAATCTCACCGTCCTCTTTGACCCAATAATTAATCGACTTGGGGAAGGCCTCGACGTAACATTCGAGGGCCACGTCTGTCCCAAGGGGTGCGCCGACCAGTTGATTAGGTACACGAATTACCGGGGCAACTGTGAAGCAGAACCGCAGATAGGGGCTGCAGGTTAACGGAGCTTTCACGGCGCAAATGCGCCGAAGGAAATCGGCGAGGTGCGCCCAGGTAATCACTATTACTCACAATAAACGTTGATCAAAATACGCTTGCTGACCGCCGGCGGTATGCCGTTGCTGGCGATACACAGATAAACTCCCATCTCGTTCCTCGAGATTTTCGTCAGGTTCAGCTCCTCGCCCTGGAACTCGGCGACCGAGGTCACTGAAAACGTACGGCCTTGGCGTAACTGGCCTGTCACATTCGGGAGGAGAAACGATAGCTTCGTGAGAGGGGGATGACTTAAGAAGAATGGAGATTTTTTACTTTAACCCTACACGGACCCGTGTAACTTTCAGATCACGCGCCAATATAAGGGTTTTTCGCGTTAAATTCACTCCTTCGCAAAACACATTCACACGTCTGCAAATGGAACTAGGTCTTTTGCAAAACAAATTCACGCGTTTACGAGTTCTGCTCATTGGAACTGTATTAGGTGAGTGCAAATGTTCGTGCGGAGTTTGAGTAGATGGAGTTATGAGAAACTCCGCGCGAACTTTTGCACTCGCTCAATAATTGGCAAAAATATGTGTATACAAAGTGTGTAAGGAATGGTATTTCGAGGATCGGCAGAAATAACCGTTGTGATATTGGTCAGCTCAATGATATTCGGAGGAGAATGGAGAAGGAAAGAGAGTGACGCGAGGAACGTAGGGGCCTGAAGTAAGCGCTTTAACGCAATTTGTTGCACCTGCACGTTGCCTCCGTGGAATATTGCAAGCAAACACACAAACGATCTTCACCTGCGACCTCAGGGACTCCTGATACGCTTCGCTTAACTCGCAAAAACATTGATTTTCCCGAAGTTCCGGCGATACGTCCGTTCTCGAAACCCGCTCTATTCCTGATTTAATTACGCGAGATAACCGATCCGGGTACCGTATGCGCCAGATTTGGAAATCAGACGTGGAGAAACGGTGCTGCGACACAAATTCGAACAATGAGATTTAACCGAGTCGAATCGTTCTCAGTGAATTTTCGCTGTGCGTGCTCGTTGAGTAAAAACATTGAGAGCAAATATTCCGCTTAAAAACTAAAGTGACTCATTTTTTACTTAAGTTGAAGTTTTTATTAATAAAACATTTGGACTGCGCCGGCAAAGAGGGGGAAGTTGAGTCCCTTTTCTTCTTCCTTCAAAAATTGTTTGCTCGAAAAGAACTCCGCGCAGGAATCGAGAAGTCGCTTTTTATTTATGAAATGCAATGCGCTCTTGGATCGAATAGAACTTTGTTTGCCTTCGAGACAAAGAGAGCGATAAAAATACCCTACTTCTTGACTCGATGATTTTTTGAAGCCTCAAAATTGGGAAGGAGAAGCGATCGAAGGGACCCAGTAATTCCCAGGCGCTCTGTATTTGCAATAGATGCACCTAAGAAAACCTTCGTGACGTCACCAGGTGCAAAGGAGTAGAATCCTCGTGCTTACGAGGAATCCACCAAACCCCACGATTTACCGTCATCCGCTCTCCACAATTCCATCTAAATTCACGTCGATGCTCTGAGCCTCGTCGCTTAATTCGCGGTGTCTCACTCGCTCTCGGCACCTCTCATCCACTGCCTTTGTCGCGCGGTCGAATTAGAATGCGCGATCGCTCAGCGAATAATATACCGGCAAATAAGCGTAGTAAATATGCACGATGATTTCTTCAAAAAGAAATGAATAACAATAAATATATTAAATTACGAACACGAATATATGAGACAGCCGTAATTTCACACGCATACAACTTACACACCACATAAGTATAGAAGAAATATGAGTTAACCCTTTCCAGTCCTACGATGCCATTTGGCATCATCCGAATAAACCGTCTGCACTAATCAAGTACTCCCAAATTCATCCTCTACAACACTCGATTTTCTTACCAAAAAAAAGTTATACTTTGAGCTGGAGAGGGTTACATCGAAAATACTGAAATAATAACGCGAGAAATACGCGCGAGCAGATCTGTGCGTTATTCGTCCGACTAATTAGAGCCGCGTTCCTCCCAGAGGTTTTCTTAGCTCGCGCCAGCGGCGCGACGACGCGAGCAGCCGGTGTTACTGGGATTTATTCCTGCAGGGGGATCAAGGCGTTGTTAAGCTGCAGTGCTCGTAGGGGAAATCATGACTTTTGATACCCAATAATTATCGCCATTGTAGCCCGACAATAAGGTATCCCCTTGGCGTGCAGGCGCGAGAGTGCAGCCGGCGTGTGCTGCGACGGCATACATCGTCGTGGAGCCGACAGTACGGCGAAATTTGCCTGCTATTAGTAACACCACGCTGAAGTGAATACTAAATACGTCGTTTGGCTGAAAGCTGGGCGAGTGGAAAGACGGGCCAAGGGGCGGAGATCCAATATTCGGTGATTTCGAGGAGAGAGCTTTTCGGATCGGGCTATTTTATTTACGCAGGGCGCGCAGTGGCAAAGGTTTTGGATTCTGGTATCACGAAATTATATTCTCCGATAAGCTATGCTCTCACGATAGTCGATCGTTGGGATTATATCCATCGATGTATGTGTAAAGAAGAAAATTGAACAAACGGATCGTTCCCTTTCTCATTTCGTATATTTTACTTTCTTTTTTTTAAATTTAGCTTTCGACACCGACTGCTAAGGTCATTTGGCCTAGGATCTACCGTTTAAGGTGGGTTCCGAATCACCAGAGCTACGGTATGCATATCACGTAGAAAAACCAGAGGTGATGAAAAGTGAATTTATAAAATGAATAATGTAAGGATCGCTAAATTGTCCAGAAAATAGCTGATAGATTCAGTCTCAACTCCCAGCTTTGCGCGTCCAAGGAACGTTTCCTTGCGACGATGATCTTCCAAAATCCGACCCAGTCAAGGAGGCTAACGAGGAAATTCGACGGATGGGATATCCAGGCGTTGCGGGAGTAAAACATAATAGAATATCGCGCGTTATATCGGCGCAATGGTGGTAGCGTCATCTATATTAAATCTTACCGTGAAACTTCTGGCTCAAGGCGGTCCCTGCAAATGGCTCCCGAATTATAATGTCCTTCCCGTCTTCTCTACGCCACGATACGCGGGGCGGGGGGACGCCTCTTGCACGGCACGTTAACTTCACCTGTACGTGTTATGAAACCGGAATTATAAAGAGAATCGACTTCGTTATGGCCAGGCGCGGCGCTGCGTCACGTCTAAATACATTCGGCGGAGAGGACAAAAATTTGGGGGTAATGGCGCGGGCATGTGCGTAATGTGACCCCCCCTTGGTAATTGCCAGGATGTACAGGGTGTCGGGGAAAAAATAATCTGTGCGTGGTGGGTGAAGAAAAATGGAAGAAAAGGAGTAGTGGTTATCGAAAGTAGTATAGGTCGATCGTTTCTGAGGTATGAGTATTTTTACGCGCATCATACTCCTGTTAAAGAACCTTTTGATAATCGTTGAGAAAAATGAGTAATCATAAATCTGGAGATACGAGCGTTTTATATGCATCGTATTTTTGCGAGAGAACTTTTGGATAATTTTCAAAAAGCATTAGAAATCATAGATCGAGATCGTTTCTGAGGTATGGACACTTTTCTACGCATCATCCTCGTATCAAAGGACCGCTTTACCAATTGCCAGGTTTATTTTGCAAATAGGTACTTTCGCGAAAAAATACTTTTCATATGAGGCAGTGACTGAAACGAATGCAGAGCAAATCGATCCTGTTTGTCGAAGTTTCGCGATCATACGGAAATAAAAACGATATACCGACATCGCGTTATTTCCATCCGGACGATATTTTCATCCAAACATTCTTGTTTAACGGATCCGAAAAATTGGCCTCTCAGCGCGGATCGAACTAAAAGCAAACGTTTGACCTTCCCGCAATTGTTCCCTGAAATATATTTACCGCTCGATTATTAATAATCCACCGTTGGAATATTTATATCCCGGATTTGTGGCCGCGAACCGCCTTTCTCCGCAAGATCCTCTCGTAAACGACCTTATCAATTTTAAATTAAGGACGGCCACGTCGAGAGCCGCCGTACTAAATGTAGGATGATACAGAAAACGAGTTCTAAAAGTTCCTAGCCACGTTCCATTGAAATTCAGATAAAGTAGGAAACGTATCGTTTGGAAGGAGGAAAACTCCGCGTCCCGCATATTACGCGCTTCTCTCTCTCTTTTTTCTTCCTTTTTTTACAAACACGAGAGAACCGTACGTGCCATTAATAACAACGTTTATCGTCGGAGAAATATCCCGTATTTAAATACAAGCGGACGAATTGAAGTTTCAATTTTTAATTAACCTTACGCTCGCTCGACGAGCGCAGGATCCTTTCGATCGCGAATAAAGGATATCGCAAGGAAGGCTCTCGATTTTTTTCCCCAGCGACTCGCCTCCTGGTTTTTCAGGATCCGATAAATGCGCAAATTTGATCGACGCAAATTCGATCCGATATCCTTGCACGGGAGGTCAGAAATCTGGGTTCGTTACGAGATCGCGGGGGGTTAAAAGTCTTCCGCAAAAGTCTTGGAGGGCTTCCCTCGCGGACGAATTTATCGGGATCGCGTCGATTCGATTTTCGGAACGAGGCTCCTCCTTCCGCAGGCGTTGCACGTAATATTCCCCAGCCGAGAGGAATCGCGGCGCGATGAAACAAGAGACGTTGGCGACTTTTAAAGGCATTCCGTACGCCATTCTTAGAGGAGCGCAATATTCTTTATATGAGAGACGACGACGTCAGCTGCGACTGGGGAACGTGGAAGGGAAAAATATTTACACATTACGACGCGCAGCGAGCATCAGCATTGCTGACGTGCAGGAAATATCTGCAACAGGTTATGCAGAAATTTAGTAAATGTCACGTAAATTGCGCGATGTCAGCCGGGCGGCCTCGCGCT
Source organism: Ampulex compressa (assembly GCA_038496175.1). Lineage (NCBI taxonomy): Eukaryota > Metazoa > Arthropoda > Insecta > Hymenoptera > Ampulicidae > Ampulex > Ampulex compressa. Next base: position 233,818 of record JBCFXI010000111.1, on the reverse strand, counting down.
CTCCTAAGATTCCTCCAGCATGGAAGGGAATTTAATCCTTCGTTAGTTGCCAGCATAAGTTGGTTATCTTTGCTCAGGGATATCGCGACTAACGAGACGCGAAGAGGGAATAAATGCAATTTCATTCCCAGCTGGCCGGTCAGGGGATGTTTGTATCCCCGTGTCAAATATTATATTAGGCGTACAACCTTGCTTTCGAACTATTTTTGGTCGAGATTCGGGACTCTATCGAAAACAACTGGTTATAGATTTACGATTCTTACGTTTCTATGGTGTTATATCGGCGGATGCCCAAGTTTATTACAGAATGTCCGTGATATTATTTATTTCTTTTTATTAGTATTATTATTAATTTCTCGTTTATTAGTATTTATTTCGCCATTACTTACAGCTAAAGCAGTCTATAGGGAAACGAGGGAAGCAAAGTTGTACACCTAATAATGCGTTGGATGAAAACTACGCCTAGTTACGTGGATATTCAGTATCTTCAGTCGTGAGCTGGGAATGATAGGTATTTAGCCCTCAATTGATTGCGACGTGATCGCGTCGATAGTCCGGCCAAAAATAAAATTCCCAGCTGTGTAGGATGTCGCGAATGAAATAAGTAGGTACGAAAACGAATTCACGCCACTTAGAGATGCTTTATGGGAGGAGTTTGTTTACTTGGAAATTTTTCGCCGCTCGTGGAGTTATTTGCGGAGTCTCGGATACCTACCTGGCCTCCTTCGCTTATCGTCGCGTCGCTCGACGTTTCTTTTGCGATGAAGTCGGGTGGCACGACGATCGAAAGCGCCCCGGTCTGTAAAATTGTAACGCAATCGATTAACATTCGATCGCGCATCGAGTGGGGGCAGAAATTAAATACAGTGAATAATTGCAGTATAATTAAACGTCTCATCGTGCTTGGGTGTAAAAACGAACTCTTAGCGTGTTCGAATTTATTTTCGTTTAACCCTTTTCAGTCCAACGATGCCATTTAGCGTAATAATGGTTTTTCTTCAAAATATAATTTTCTTCCTAAAAAATAATAATTTGGGCTGAAAAGGTTTAACGCGAGTTCGATGGTGGTAGCGTTGAAAAAATTCGTACAAAGTTATATTAATCGCGAGCCTCTGTTGAACTTATCCGAAATACCCCTCACGTATCCGCGCTGCGTGCGAGCGAAAGGAATAAAGTGGATCATACGTCATCGGCCCGGTCCTCGTTTTATTATCAGCCAAATACGAACTGGTTGCACTGGCTTTTTCTCTCTCTCTCTCTTTTTTTTTTTTTATCAATAGGAAGAAACACGGCACAAACCCTCTACCAAAGCATAACATTTTTATCGTATAATAAAACCCATCGTACGATCGTACTACCCTTTGTCGTACCGCACAGCTACGAAAATATTATTACGGTATCTATGTAATTGATAATAAAACAATAAAAAAATCGTTGTCGCGTGGAAAAACGAGTAACCGAATTTCGTATGGTTTACAAATATTTTTTCAGTTCCAGCTACAGGTAGACCTTGTTTAATACACGGTACGAATCGAAATTAATAACTCGACTGTAAATTTAACCGAAACAATCCTTTAAAACCCGTATTTTCCCCTCAAATTTCGGATGTATCTTTTTTTTTCATGTATTTGAATTTCAGCGTTCAAGTGTCCGTCAACCTGCTAAAACGTAACGAATAGTACGCGAAACGCTCCGTTCCAATCTCCGTTCATTCGCATGTTTGTTTGATCTTCCACATCGGCTAGCACTGTCACGTTGTCCAGGAACAAGTGTTCCAGCTGGGCCCCGTGCCGCCGCCAATTTAGGTATTAGCAAAATTGCCATGCCCGCTATGGTATACACCGTACATCATCGCGCAGTTGCGAAATGTACGACTCGCATCTTCGTTTAATCCTCGCATTACGTATTGGAAACGCAGGCCCTCGTCTAATGGTCGCGATTATTTGTTGCAAGTATAATTCTACGTTGGCGCGTAAACACATTTCGCTCAATGGATATTTTTATTTTCATGTCTGCTCGCAGCATTGTTTTTCTTTTACATTTACACGAATCGAACACTGGCTGTATCTGTGCATTCGAATTGATTACTTACGATAAAAATCAATATGTACGAACAGTCATTGCAGAGGTAGATTTGGAAAAAAAAATATTGTAACGAGATTGCCATTTTTTTTAAAATACTTTATTTCAGGATAAAAATTTCCAGCAATCCTTTTCGACCTTCCCCAAATCCAGAGAAATGTACAAAAGAGTTCCAAGCACGGTCGCAGGCTATGGAAAGCTAAAGGAAACGTGGACTATAGAAGCTGTAAGAGTTTCCGCTGCGACTCCGACGCAGCGATAAAGAGCGGTATATTCTGCTTTCGATCAGGTTTCGGTCTCCACGTGCCGCCAGGATGGCGCAGCGTGAGGCGTGATGGAAAAAGGGCAGCGGTGGCCGGTGTTCGTCCCAGTGTCACTGAGCTCACGTGTCATTCCTCCAGACTAACTATATATATACACCATACACCTATATATGGACCGTTTATTTTGAAAGTGGTGTAAAGTGGCGACATCGCGTGATTTATGCTTAATTTAGCATAAACTTTTTGTTCCTAACCCGTTAGTATTTAATACCTTAAAAAATACCAACGCTTCGTTCGATTTAATATTGGAAGATAAAAGAAATTCCTCAGCCATCGATCATGAAAGAGGTGTAACTCCATTTCGATAGACAGGTGATAAGATCAATGGCTACTGCTTTACACATTTGCACAATATACAAGTAGAAAGATCGCCACACTCGGCAATATTAACCGATACCTTTCGATCGACAAATATGCTAACCTTTGATTTTCTCGAAACGAGAGGAAATGCACTTACACCGCTTTCAAAATAAACCATCCATATATACCACACTATACACTTATAGATACACACATATATTATCGCTTTCCATGTAACAATCCAAGCGCACTTTCAAAGACTCCCAAGTACCCCCGCCGTTTCATCCTTTCCGCTCATCGCAACTGGCAAACCGGGCTAACAAAGCGTCCGCCTTTTCTTCTTACAAGGGTTAACAGCGAGTTAAGAGCTGCCGGTGGGTTTAAACGGGAAATGAAATTAGCAACGGCAATGACACCAGCCAGCGTCTTCGCGGTTAAAACCCTCGGAAGACACGCTCGCTAATTACCGGGGCCGTCGAGGGCGCCTTAGGTATCCGGGCTGAAGGAATAAACAAGCCCCGGGGCCCTTCGGCATGATACTCCCGCTACACGCGCATAAATACCCCGCAAGAAATTCCTAAATTATAAGCGTGTATACATTACCCGATACGGAACCAGCGGGCGGCGGAGGGGGGGGGGGCGAATAACGTAAGGAGCCCTAAATCCCAAGTGTATTTCACCCCTGCGTACCCCTTTAACCCGGCCTGGCAACATATCACGGGGTAGTAAGCCGTAAGGGTGGGCGTGTCGCGGCTTTTCGTTAATTAACGGCACGCCACGGGGGCGATATAATAAGTAACAGTCGGCGCGGTTGTTATTGCAGGCGCCGCGTGCCTAACAATCCTCACGCTTGAACACCCTTTTTCTCTCTCCCTCTTCCCCGTTCTTTTTTTTTTTTTTTCGAGCCGACTGAAACGACAACCCCTTCTCCCTCCCTGCTCTCTCTTTTTCTCTTTCTCTCTCTATCCGGAGTTCTACGGACGGTCCCCTTTGTCAGTCTCTGGGCCTCACGCTCTTCCCTTTTTCTATATTATCTTCCTCTTTCCCTATCCATTTTGCACCGGACCAGGAGGACAAAATGGGAAGCGTGCTCGTTCATTAAGCATTCGCCACTGGGATTTCGCTCTTGACGGGGAAAAAAAAACATTGGGAGAAGGGGCGGCGGATAGGAGGGGGCTGGAAGGGAGGATCGAGCGGCAAACGACTGCGGAGCATTATACGCTGAGAGTACACCGTAACTCGGCCGCGATAACGGGGATTACAACGTATTTTCGCCATCGGAGACATTAAATTTCGAGTGCTTACCCGACGAACACCGTTGGCCGACGTGGAAAGGCGTTATTTATTCGGCGAGGAACTTACGCGCGCGGCGCTTCTTCGTGCGTGGCGGCGCGAATACTGCGATGTGCGATAAGAAGAATGCGCGGTTAGTTAATCCCACTTCTGAAGTCGCGAGCGATGGAAAAGATAAGACGGCAGAGACACTGCGATTTTCAATTATTTGCAATCATTTTTTTTAAGTAATCATCAATTCAGGGATTAAAGTAAAGGTGAACCGAGTACCTTTTGCACGATTACCAAGAAATAAGAGTATAAAGTTGCATGGTGTGAGAACAAAAGTGCCTTTTTTTTTATCCAGCGATCCTTTGCCTTCGAGATTTTCGAATAATCGAGGCCTCGATTTTCTAAGGAAACCGAGATTCTCTTTGACGTACACTCTTAATTTTCGACAAAGTCGTTAAAGAGTCTATCGCGGTTCTTCACCGCGCACTTCGATAGCACCGACTTTGCTGCAGGGGCCGGACGCGGCACCGATTTGCCTCGTGGGCCCTTAACTCGATTAAAACTGAACCCATTGCAGCCAAACCAAGAGGCACTTCCGGCAAGAGCAGCTGGTAACCGCGCGAATATTATTGGCGCATGCAGTAGTGCCTTAGGATTCCTGAAAGCGTCGCGTCCCAACTCGTCGCAGCGCGCTCGTGCTTTTGTACGCGGACTCTTACCTACGAGCGTGTTTTATGAATTAATCGTAAGACGAGGAATATATATTTTTCATTTACTTATATATTCGTGTATTTATTCAACACGCGATCGGATTGGCATTCGAGCAAATTGCGGTTGACACGCTCCATAGTCGAAGCCAGAGATTCGCAAACTTTCTCTCGCGTAGGCCACGTCGATTTTTTGTTTTGATTTTTTTTTTTACAAATTCATCAACTTAAACGCGCTTTTGAAGCTGACACAGAGCCGATGCTTTGATAGGATTTACTGTAGAGTGTAACATTTTTTAACAAACCAACACGCGGTTTACAGTAAAACATTTATCAAGCAAAGCGCAAAATAAAAGGTTACGCCTACCGCGACCGCAAAGCCGAACCTTGTTTTCAGTCAGATGAACCCCCCGCGGGTCAAAGTCAACCCCTGGGGGGACGATTTGGGGGATGAAAAACACTTTGGAAGAGAAAAAAAAAACACTTTGGGAATGTCTGTCCTAAGCGATGCAAGCGGCTGCTCCTTTTGGCCAACGATTTACCTGCTCGCGCAAATTTCACGGCGCTACTGCAGCCTAATTAGCTAATCCGGGTGGCCCATGCGTAGCAGCTGCTTGCACGCTGCCTCGTTCCAGAAACGTCTATTTCCGAATATACGATTCCTGCGGAATGGCTGGACGCGTAACTAAGAACGAATGCTCCTGCAATTGCAGCCCAAATGCACGAAGGAGGACAAATACGCAGTAGCGAGGAGCGCTCCTTGGGGAGGCTGATCGTGTAAAACCAAGTACGACACAGCGGATAATTTGGAATAAGCGATCGCACTAAAGCCTGATCCCTATAGCGATAAAACAACTGCCCCTTTCTCCACGACGATGCCTCTTAACCCTTTCGCTGTTATGGACGGAGATTCTAGATCCAGCGAAAATGCTGATCGTATATTATGGACGGAGAGTCCTCGTCCATAAATTATCCTTACTCCACTGGTGGTTCGAAATCCATCTTAACCCGATCGAGACCGATAGCACAGCGTGTGTGCGATGCATTTCCACGCCAAAAAGTCAGGTAGAACATCGCTATGATATCGAATTGCGATTAGCGGCCAGTATGGAAAAAGCTGTGGTCGAGGTAAGACTGATTTAAAATAAAAGTCGAAGATAAAAAGCAGGAAAAATGTACTATTGTCTATTCTATTGAATTTTCTGAATTTTCTGAATTCCTATTAAAATTTCCATTCGATGATTCCGGGGATAGTGTCCAAAAATACGTGCCGGATCGAATTGGTTAAACGGTAAGTCCTTGAATGATGGAAAATTAGTTGCAGTTGGCAGTGAATGACAGAAAATGATTTGTAATTGGCAGTGAACGGGTTAAAGACGCGTTCGCGTCTTCCGCGATTCTTTCGACGCGGCGCGCCTAAGAGCCTCGAGATCCGAGGACCTCTCGAGGTCCTCTTTCTACCTCAGCCGCCATCCGGCCTCCCTGCCAGGACCCTTCCTTCCCTCCCCCTCCCCAGCCCCGACTGCGAGGTGTGCGCGTAATTACGAGGATGTAATCCACGGTACGACGAAACTTCAATCGTTATAACCGAGTTGTCTCGCAAGCCACCGAACTGCTTGAAACAGTCTCAACGAATGTACGCGCCAGGAAACTGCCTGTCCCATCTCCCGTGACACTTTGCCGACAGGCAGACACGTGCCTGCACGCGTAAACTTGTACGCATCAACGGCTGAATTATGAAACTCGGCTATTCCATAAATTAATTATTGCCAGCCACTGGGAAGAGCCGCCATCTTTGGGAATGCTACGTTATTCGCGATGAATGTTGCTGCTCAACACTAGAGTTATCAGCCACTTATGGAATATGATTGGGACAGTTTGTATGTCTCTGTATGGTGCGACAATAATTTCTCTTCTTCGTCCTTCGTTCTTCTCTTCCTTCTTCTTCTTTCTCGGATCAGCGTTGGTTATTATTTAGCTCGTGGCGCCGATTTGAATGGGTTATAAATAACTAATTCCACCATTAAGGAATATACAAAGTGCGCATAGTTCGAGTATATCTGTTTTCCAATTACTGGTCGAAAACGATATCACCGTGCGAGCCACGTTATCGGAACTCCTGAAGCGGGGGCAGGATGTAGAATCTCTTTATGCTCGACTGGAGGCGAGAGGATCGTTGCAACCGCGCTGTTTTCACCTCGATTATGAATTATAAGCCCCAAATACCGGGGAGAATCGTCCAATTTTGCGCCGATAGGGAGATAAAGCGGCCCAGAAATCTCCCGCGGACCGGTAAAATTTCATGGTATAGCGCACCCAAGGGGTGTCAGCTTTGAAACGGCGAGCGCCCCAGGTAAATATACCTCACGGTTAAACAGATTTTATTACTCGCGTAACCGGAATTGCGGGGAAGCCCGGAAGGAAGCGCTGAGCTTGCCGAGTGGAAAATGCAAGTGCGGAAACACGCAAGAAAATACAATTAGCCGGGCGCGGCGGAGGTGATTTCACTCTTATTTTTACGATACCCCCGTGCCTGGCAATATTTGTCGCACCTCCCACAGTCCGGATTACGTGGTCCGCTTAACACTATTCCTACCAGCCATTTTCCAGAAAGATTTAAGCGTACTCGATGTATCCCTACAGAAAAAAAAGACGAGGGAAAAATGTCGATAGATCAATTTATCGATCCGTACGCCGCGAGAAAATCGTGAAAAATCTCAGAAGCGAGCGCGCCTCGAAGTTCTACGATTTTTGAAGGAAATCACTAACCACTCGTGGTAGGAATAGTGTTAAAAATCTCGAACTCGAGGAGCTTCTCCGCTGCGCAAGGCGCGAGATTTCCTCGATGCTGCGAGATGCGCGTAGGTAGCGCGATGAAGGATGCATCGTGCGGTTAATGAGTAACGAGTTTAATAAAAAATGATCGCAGGAGCGGGCGAGGCGAGCATCCGAGCAAAGAGGAGGAATCCAGCGCGAACTATGCGAAACTGCTGTCGCCTCGTAAGTGCAGCAGGCATCCCAAACTGGAGAAGTCTCGGGGACAACGTACAAAACGTCCATCAAAAGGTCGTCTCGCAAGGAGAACATGGCAACACGCTGATCCCTGACTGTCGAACATATAGAACGACCCGACCGTCTCGGTCCTTTGCGGGTGCTTCAAAAATACCCGATAAATTACCACCGAACATCGACGACAACTGGAAATATCCTCTTGCTCGAAGAGGGAACGATATTTTTCTAGGAACACAAATTTCGAAGCTACAATACTACTTTCATGTGAACATAAATTTAAAGTATACAAATGCAATAATAATAAAGATAATAAATCTCCAGAATACATGGATCATGGATCATAAAATCGATAAATCCATACCTTAAAATTATACCTGAAACAAATACACGTACCAAATTCCTCTCAACTTGTATAATCTGCAGATACAATTCCATCCATAGAGAGTTAAAAAATACTACTCCCACATCAGCCTTTCTACTTCCAAGGAAGTCGTGAAGAAAAAAAATGCCTTTGCTTCTGGCAATGACTTTTTCAGGGTAGCATCGCCAGGGCCGAAGGGCTTCGGGAGGGTCAATGTATCCAGAAAGGGAAGAAGGGTTTTCCGTCGATTGACCGTGGCATTTGCGCCGCTGTTTCTAGCGGCTGGTTCATTACTTAGGGCCTTGTAAGCGCACGGAGAGAGGGAGGAGAAGGAGAGAGAGACCAGCGTAACGGCCAGCAGCGCTGTTTAAGATTAGCGTTTCTTCCTGGGCGCCAGTGAGGAATTCAACGGCGAGAATTCAATCTGGAACGTCGGAAAATTAGATCTCAAAGGAGCGGGTATTCCTGGATGGCGGATGGGAAGGGCGAAGGATACTTTGCGGTGCCACAACCGCTCCCTCGTAGGTCGTTTGTAGGAGGACCTCTCTTACGTATACGCAAGTGGCTCGTTAACGTTTCTGCCTTTCCTTAAAAGCGCGAGTCCCGATGGAACCTACGAGGGATCAAACGGACGAGGGCGTATTGGGGAATATTGCAATTTGCCGCTATCAGCACCATTAGCCGCGAGTTTATTTCTATTCGCGATAAACTCGAAATTATTTGATAAGGAATAAGACAAGCATAAACTCGTTAATCGTCGTTAATCCCCTCGAGAAAAAGAGAGAAAGGAGTGTAAATATGATTACATTTCGACCACTTTCCCTTGGCCCTCCCTCAGAATTTAATCAAACCATAAGATACGAAGTATTAGAATTTATTTTTAATCCAGGTGTATACTTAATTATGAGAAAGGCGTATCCCGGGGAGCCAGTTGAGAATAACAGAAAACGCGTCTGTCCTCGATTCAGGACTCTGAGCGCTAATGGGTTAAAGCGCGGAATTTATCTTCCTACCGTCATGCCATCTTGGCTCGTTACTATAAACGACACGCTGCGTATTTCCATTCGCATCCCGTTTCACCACCTCGCATTCCTATTCTGCTCAATTTCCACAAAATCGCAAGGAACACCGTGCCGCCCAGTGGCACCACGTTGGTGAGGCGCGCGCAAAAAATCGGGAGAACGTCGAAACGAATGAATATATAATACAAGAAATCTTGAATTCGTTTGTTTCAAGAAATCACAATTCTACAATTCATCAAAGAAATCGTCGTGCTAGGAATAGTGTTAAGACACTTGGCCATCAAAGGAACAGCCATCCGGTGAAACCAAGATAATATCGACGCTCTCCCTCGTTGATAAACACCGAAACAGGAGGCAGCTCCGTAAATCCGCGCGTTTTCAGGATTTGCTTCATTACATTCCCTCGCGCGCTAGCCGCGCTCCTCTCGCGGTCTGTCCCTTTTTCCTCCTCGAACGCAGTAATTGCTCGCTCCGAACCTCGTTTCGAGGCCCGTACCTCGTGAATTCCACGAAGCGTGCCGTCAAAGCGGCTTCTTACGTCGCGCAACCGACGTTCCGTTAGGACGAGTATAATCTTCCAAATCCTTTTCTGATAAGGCTCCCCCGCGGCTTACGTTCCGAGAGGCGCGTGGCTGAAATCTAAGCATGCCTCGTGGGTGCTCATAAACGAGGCCTGACATTCCAGAAACGGGGAAGACGGCTACGTTAAGTTTGCCGGCATGCTGCCGTTATCCACCTCCCCCTCCTGCCAGCCCAACCTGGAGAAATACCTTCGATACTTGTACAAATTGTTAGCCCTAGAGCCGGCTAATACTCATGAACCCTAATATACCGGTTAATGCCTCTGCGGTTTTCTATTATCGCATCAGCGCCAGGGAACAGCGCCTCGAAGAAAATCCGGATGCTCGTGTTACGTAATAGGAAGTTGGGATCGATCGCTCTTGGAAATTATTCCTGTAAATTATTTGCCTATCTTTGGAATAAGGGGGAGAATCGGTTGGTTGAGTAGCTTTTGAAACGTATTATTAAGCTAAAAGCTAAATAAAGAGGTTATCATTTCGGCTATTGTGAAGTGATTCTCATAAAACTGGAATATAATTGGTGAAGAATGCTGGCAGCGAAGGAGAATTGAGTAATTAATATTATAATTGACATTTTTCCACGCGATCGTGGGCTTTGATCTCGCCCAGAGCGACGAGCCAGCAACCATATTGCGCTTCTTACTTAAAGTACTGATCGAGTATCCGATATTAATAAATAGTGTAACGAAGCGTGAATAAAGTAGCGAACGAGTTTTCCGAGTAATTTCAAGGGTGTCGAATGGAACTCGACGGTTGCTAATGGATCCTAAGGATTTCGCTTTAAATAGAGAACTTTAAGCTAGGCGTGCCATTATGGAGTTACAGATTGTTTAATTTATTGACACCTGAAGCTAAATCGTTGAGACTTCCCGAGCGATAATCGTCGATCGACTATTCCTCGGAGGCAATGGAACGAACCTCCGTTGTGATCGAAACCGTGCATCGGAATAATCGATCGTAATACGTTTCAATGCTCCGAAATAATCTCACGGCTATATATATTTGCTATATATATATTTACCAAATCGACTTGCTGGCGCAATATTAACTTCCCTCGGTTCAGAAGTCCGGTACGTTTAATAATACTCCTACAATGCGCCTGTAAATATTGAGTTTGCAGACTGGTATTATCTTAAGAAACTTTGGAAGCAATCGCCCTGATTTCTTGGTCGGTTCCCAAACGTATGTTTACGTATGTCTGAAAATTAGCTCGGCACGGTGGCGAATTACGTTTAATCCTGGTTCGTTCAGAAATCGCGTTAGGCAGGGCGGTTATAATACCGCCAGGAGGCACGAGAGAGAGAAAGGAGGAGAGAGAGGGAGAGAGAGAGAGAGAGGGAGAAGAGGCAAGCGCGTTTAAACACGAGTTTGTAGTTTTCAGAAACGAAGAGAGGAAATTCACTCGGCCCCGCGATTATCCGATCCTTCGCGTGCGGGCCGCTCTTGACTTTTGGCGAACTGGCGTGGCCAAGCTTGCGGAATCGAATGCGCGAAAATACAAGCGCGTAGGAGGGCGGCCGACATTAATATTACATGGACAGATGTTCGAACTTTAAATTCACCCTGCGGCCGACCGGCGAAAATCAACGAACAACACGTATCCGCTAAACGATGCAAACTCGAAGCTATTCGCGACACATGTGCACGCGCTACGCTCGTACATATAATTAGTGACCGAGTTACATCGCGACTCCAAATTCCTTATCAAAAACCTCCTTCGTTAGCCGCGGTCGCGTTTGCGCTCTTAAAATTTCACGGAAAGAAAAGCCTCAAAGGAAGACGCGACCAGGTGTCAAAGTGTCCCAATTGTGGTGCGGCGCGTACGCTTATTAGTTATACATAAAGGCACAGCTTTGCTATTCAAATTTAGCGTGCCTTTCTTCGCGTCTTATTTTCGTGCACGATGTGTTCCACTATCAATGATCCGTTTCAAGGACATTTTTTTAAATAATTTTTATTTATATTGGTCGTGTTTGGTATGCGTTAAAAATATTTTGTCGACGTATTATTTTAATGATAATGAGTACTTTCATAGTTTAATATAATTTTATATAATCCCTCAACTTGCGAATAAATCTAAGGGTAGTCCGTAATTTTGGGACACGGTCTATAGAGTATACGTGCTTGAAAGAGATCTAGAATTGTTTTTGTGCACGTTGCATCGTTACATCGCGTTTCCAAAGTCGTATCCATATCGGTATACATATGCATATACACATCATAGGATTGTGCATTTACCGAAAACCTTCAAAGGGAAATCCGGAGGTTGGAATTGCGAAATATTTAACCAAAACACGCTAGACGAAGACGCGTAATCACTCCCGCGGTCGTTCAGAAATTCAAGAAGCTCGGAGATTTTGGAGGCGGGCCGGGTTAAAAATTCAATGCGTACGCCGCACGTGTGACTGAAAATTTAATTGGTTTTAGACACACGCGCGCTGAAAGTAGGAATATTCGAGGGACCGTGGTTAAGCGTTCGTTGCTACGATCGAGTGGCCAAAGCTGCGATTTCCTAGGGCCATTTCGATTTGAAAGATCAAGACTCTAGGCGGGCTTCTATTTAACCGGTATACAATTGAAAGAGGATTATAAGCACTCTTTGGAGTTTCAGCTCTTTGGACGAGGAAAATATTGATACGAGTAAAGGCCCGATAAATCGTTTACATTGGGATCAGCTCGCAGTATTACTTCTCCATGTTTGTGAGTTTATCGAAGGAAATAAAGTATCAGTGGACGGATACGAGTTTGATGCGACCGACGAGCCAGGAAAGGTATTTTCTCCGGACACCGTACAAGGAGGCACAAATTCCAGCGACACGTAGTGAACATTCGAGTGCTAAGGAAGCTCGGCTGAGAAGAAAGCCAAGTGCGCCAAGGGTCGACCAACGGCCATATTTCTTCGGACGAGATTCTCCCACTTTCGTCATTCGCCATGCGCCGTGCATACTCGTTACGCTTTCCTTATCCCACTGCTACACCCCTGAGTTTTGTACGCGTGAAAGATATCCCAAACATGAAGATCGAATGTGAAATGTTACAAATGCACCAAGAATAATTATAAACATCGAGCTCACAATGGCTCCTTCTTCGAAGCAATTCCAATATTTTTCTTAACACTAGAACTACCAGCCACTTTCTGGGCATATTTAGAACACCACGTACATCTTTAAAAAAAAAAGGGGAGAATAAAAAGAAATTTTAGTAAATGAAAATAACGATCCAATACTACATGAGAATCATGGAAAATCTCCAAATATACATCCTTATAAAGCACTACGATTTTTTAAAGAAACGACCGACCGGTCATTCTGACTGCTTTGGTAGTTCCAGCCTTGAGAATAATCTCCTAGTTCAGGAATATCCCTTTCCAACGAACAATCGATCTCCCAGCCGAACCAAAAGATCCTCCTACACAAATGTCGTCCCATTAAGCCCGAAACTACAACGGACATTAAAATCGAAGAGCATAACCATCGAGCACACAACAGCACCCTCTAGGAACAATAGAGAATTCCCCTCGAAGATAAAACCCTCGTCCTCGAGTATCCGTTTGCAAGGAAGAGAATCGAAATCCCAGCCGAGCCGAAAGATCGTCATGGGCAAATGCGAAGTCATCCAATTAGAATTGATGGGCCCCCGGCCAATGTCGGTGCAGGGCGAAACTTTATCGATCTAAATACCGTCGACGGTACCATACCCAATTAGTTATTTCAGCGAGTTTCTCGGCTTACCGCGGTTCGCCCTGCGGACCGACGGCGCAAGGAAGCGAAGGCCCTCCCAGTCGGCGCTTAGTTACTGAAAACGCTCGAAGTAACAAATGGCCAGGCCAGGCCGGCCGGCCACCTGCGCCTAAGTAAATTCCGCCTTTCTTCCGCGGCCGCGGACTCTCGGAACAACCGGCGCCAGCTGCCTTCGCGTCCGCGCCTCTCCCCCCGTCCTTTGGCGGCGCCTTAAATTTCTTTCGACGCGCTCGCAAGCCCGGATCCCTCTCCTCGAAGAGGACGCGCCTCCCCGATCGCGAATAACTGCCCCACTTCGAGTCGCATGGCGTCTTTGCGGTTCAAGCTCCTGGACACTTCGATCTTGTGGAGCGGTTATTTTAAGAGTGGTGTAGGTCCGTGTTTTGGTGTTTGGAGAAAGTCAAAGGCTCGATTTGGGATATAAGTGAATTATGCTGAGTTTGGTAATGTTTTTGGGAATTGAATAGTACGTTATTGGATGTACCTTGGAGAAACTGCTTCTGGAGCAGCGAGTAGTTTTTTTAAGTGGGAGAAGCTGTTGGGAGCGATGATACGTCTAATACGTGATTAGGTTCGTTCTTTTGACGATATCGTGTGTTTATCATTGTGTAAAGTTTCTTCTGTTTTTTATGTTCATTTTTGGCATATCGTTATTTAGCCTAGGACCTACTGTTTAAGGTGGAAACCGAATCACGAATCATATGGAGAATTCAGGTTTCCCGCGAGGAAGTCCGAGCTTTTGTATACTGGATCTATTTTCGTACCTTTAGCTGGAGTAATCGGGATATATCATACGTGGGAATCATTTCTGTTCGCTTTCGAGAGCTCTATCGATCCTCGCGAAAGAATTAGATTTGCGATGGTTCGTTTTCGACGCTACTCGCGCGGCTGAGAATAGAGCTTCGTGGCGAACTCTCGTGGTTAACGATATCTTATAATATCGTCTCGCCTCGTTTTTCGTCCCGAAGAATTGAATTCACGCAGACGTTAGCTTCATTTGCTCCGAAACGCGGGGTATTAAATTTGAACGGAAGGTATAGATTTCCGATGCCGTGTTATCCACTTTAACCGACAGGCCAAGACAAGCTTTCCGATGGATCCTCGCGTGGACTGATATTTTTTTAACGCGCTTTTATACATAAAACACACACCGATGCTCGAAGGTTAATTATATATAGTCGTTATTTTTATGTGCCGCTCGATCCTTCGTTCCAAAGGAATTTCTCTTCGAGTACTTCGTATAATTCCAGATACCTAAATTGAGAACGATGTTGTATTATCGTTGGTCGGTTCGATTCATTATATATACATAGTGAACGCATGTATATAGCGCGCATATATAGCGAGCGTCGATTCTCATGGAGGAAACAGTCGTTAGGGGCAGTACTGCTTAGTAGCGGTAGAATCATCTGGAAATGGTCTCACCTGGCTCTTCATGGGATCCGTATTAATCTGACACATGTAAAGACCCTCGTCGTCCCGCTGAACACCCTTGATATGAAGATTCCACGCCGTGTGATCACTGTGCGACACCGACACCCTCTTGTTGTGCGTGATCACGTGCTCGTGGATAGCCTGGATGGCCTTGGTGTCCGCCTTCACCCAGCCGATCTATCGAGAGGACGATTGGTGAGAACAATTTTCGTCAGAAGCGCCGCTAAAGGAATTTTGGAATTTCAATAGCTTATCTTTACGATACCACAGAATTGCTTCGCGCGATACACGTTGTGCGCTCTAAATTCGTCCAACGAAAGGTTGAATTTCGCGCGGCCATCCCGTATTATTAGGGTATTAATTAGAGGAGTAACGCCTCGCTCGTTGAAGCACGCGGCTGCAGCTTTCGCGAATTAACAAATGGCACGCTCGTTTACTTCTCCCGGGCCGATCATCGAATCCGCTTTGCGCGACGCACGTTCGCCAATCGAAAATTCCTGAACAAACGCGGGTATAGCGAGCAGCGCACCGCAGAAATGCGACCGCACTTACGTCTGCAAAAACGGTTTCGGTATTACATTGACAGATATTTGGGCTTCAAATTACTCTAATTGCTCGACCGGTTTCCAAACAGCGTTTACCTTCCATTGATTTACAAATTACAATTACCGATACGGTTTTAACATTATCGCCGCCCATTATGCAAAACTAACATTACCTAAATTGAACCACGGGTTTGTAGAGTTTGGAAATCAACGAGCCCGACGAACAATTATGTTTTCACGATCAGCTGTACACGATCCGCGGTCGATGTTTCAAAATGTAAGAGCTCGAAATTACGGTTATTAACGCGCCGATAATATCGTGCGCGGATTGAAACGGGAGAATAGATACTTCTGTGTCGGAATATTCCACAAACCACCGATCGAATTTTTGAAAAAAAAAAAAGGGATCGTAGGTGATGCTCTCTCACAAAAAAAACAAAAAGGACATACTTTCGCTCGACCGCTAATCTGACAAAAATAAGTACGTAAAGTGTATCACGAATCGCGTGTCGGTATATATTCACAACAAATCAATATTCTCAAAAAAAAAATAAACTGGAATAAAAAACATCTCTTGCAAAAAAAAGGCGTGTTTTAGATTGACCGCCAATCTGAGAGGAATACATGAAAAACAGTAAAGACGGTGTTAATGAGAAGTCACGAAGGAGACAGGGAAGGTGTCGCGGATCGTGTGTCGGCGCCATCGCAGATCTCACCCCTGGCGGCCGCAATTTCCCTACAGACAGACGACTACAGAATACAAACAAGCCGCAATGCCTATGCCCCGGGCGAGCACACGTAGGCGCACGTATGCGTCTCTATCTCCTTGGCCAAACTCTGAGCGGTATTTGCATTTTCCTTAGAATATTCCAAATCCAGCAGAGTCGAAGCGCGCGCGGCGGGCTCTCGAGTGCTACTTCTACTAATAGAAAAGGGGATACCGGATACTCCTCGGCTCCGTCGTCGCACGGACAGAGCTCCCCGCGACTGCGTCCCTGACATCGGTTCGGAAGTGGTTTCCTCGAGGAAACATTTTCTACCCCCTTTGTAAACCATTATAAAGTTTTGATAACGTGCTCTGCCTGAAACAGGGATCGTTATCTTTGGAGGGACGTGGGTATTATTCCTTTGGACCTTGCTTTTTTCTCGAAGGGCTATTTCATTCTCGATAACTTTCAGTCAAATATCTTCGTCGAAGCTCGGACGGTCTTTCGAGAATATAAGTTTGAGTATCCTTGGAAGGTTCTTCCACGAGGCAAAATTTGGATTCGCTGGTTTATCGATAATGGTGAGTTTAAAATTTGGAACCTTAAGAGGATTTATTGTTCATTGTGAAAACGCTTGTTTTACAAACTACGTTAACATTTTACGAGAAATAATTTTGATACTTGAATAGGAAAGACTTATCGTTGTAGTAGGCCTGGAATAAGCTAGCATATATTTCATAATGAGTTAAAGTACTCGTACCTTCCCTACGCGGTAATACACGATTTTACCTGTTAATTCGCCATTACAATGCAATATATCGAATCATACGTTTCCCCGAATCGACTATTACGCTTTATGACTAATAGTTGTACGCTTAAGCTTTGATGGGCAAAGTAAGGATCGGTACGTTTCGCCCTCGAGTTCAAGAGGCATTTTAGGAGAATATTCCGTGCTTAGTGCCATGTAGGATTATTGCCATCGTTAGCCACGGAGTGCCGTAAGATCTCCCTCCGTGGAAAACATCGAATTGGGGCATAATCGTAGGGTAATTGCAACCGTACCGTTCCATTGAACCAGCGATTCGGTCTCATTTTATCATTGACCACTTTTATCATCGGCCTACTTAGAAAAGTTCTGCGAGATCAATTTTCCGCGAAGTGCCTCCTCGAAAGACAATGAAACTTTGATAGCCTAATACAGCACGCGGATATAAATGTTCTGCGAATATTTGCTTTCACAACGAATATACGGTTTAATCCATCTATTACAATTAATTATATTAACGTACAGGCAAAGCGTTTACTTATTTGTCATTTGGTACTGTACTCTCAGAAATTCGATACCGTGTAAAAAATTCATCGCTAACCGCGATACCTCTCGACAAACGTTTTTTCAAAGAAACCGATTCACCGTATTTGCTCGTAAAAACGCTGAATCGTTTTTCTCGATCTTTCTTCGTACACCTGCATATGCACGTCTAGACTAGAATTTTTATTCGAGAATCCTCGATATACTACCACGTGCCACGCGGTGATCGCTAACGTCTACGATAATCATTTCATCCAGCAAATTGGATAATATTAGAATTGACATCGATGCTCGCGCGAGCAAGAAAATACAAATACCCGCGCTTCCTTTCCTACGTTAACCGACGAGAAAGATATTCGAGGAGTTTTATCCGGATGATTTATTCCGTATGTGCGGTAGTTCGCGATCGCCAGGTCGGACTCGCCATTTGGATCTTCGAGGCCGAATGAAAAATTAACGGTGGCCCCTCGTTGCCACTTCGCTTCTCTGTAACCTCGTTAGACGCCAGCAATTGGATTATTTATCCTTTTATTCCGTTGGGGGAGCCAGTCTGCTTATTACAAGGCAACCTCCCCGAGCCGCGTCGCTCTTACTTTCGCATCTTAATCCGGACAACGTGCGCCTCATGAAGTTTGATTACGCGATACTTAAAAGCCTCGTGGGCGGAACCTGTCTCGTAAAATATCGCGAATAACGCCGCGCCGTTACCTTAATCTTCGCGGTTTACGATCGAATAAGGAGCGCGGTGCCCCGATCGGGAACTCCACCGAAAAAGCGGCATTCAAAAGTAAGAAATCATAAAATTCGAGAGGAAGTAACTTACGAGAAGGGTACACGAGAAGTTTACGATCGAACGCATTCGATGAGATTAATCTCTAGCACGCGGGAAAATTGGACGTCTTAAAGCACTTTTTCGATTTCAGAGGATATTAAGTAGCAACGATTGGAATGTCTATGATATCCTTTTAAAATACAAATGGATCGTGTATAAATAAAGAGATTTGACCCAGAGGCCGACGTTTTAAATCCGTACATCGACTCCGAAACGACGCACGATTTTCTCTCGACATCGTTTCCAAAAGCAAACACTCGATAGGACCGTTTTCATGGCTCCGAGAATTCGAGTTATCGATCCTGCCTGCGGAACGAGAGTAAAATCCACGTTTCCGGCGTGACACGCTACCCATGTCAATCCGAATAACGTCGTTAACCCTCTATGGAACGTAGTGACTTTAAAGTCACGTGCTAATGCATCGATATCTTGTTGATCAATTCGATTTTCGAGCGGGAAGTGGAGTGTGCAGTTTGTTGCGTGACGTCTCTTTGGTAACCGGTGACGTTCTTGGTTATGACTGTTTGCGTATGTACTATCGATCGTCGGTGTTAGTTGTAGAAATTATTTTCGGACGATCAGTTACGACCATGAATATAAATTTGAACATAAGGCACTATGCGTGCTGAGGATGTAGTTGTTAGAGCAAACGTTTTTTTATCCACACCTTGGTCTTAATATTTATATCTTGATATGAGAGCGCGCGTAATGATATATATGAAATCGATATCGATGCAAATGCTTCTCCAGAATTACTGGAGATAAGAGGTGTAAAAATCATCTTGGTGAATTGACCGACGGAGAGTTAAAAGCGGATAAGCGGAAAACGGTTGCAAAATTAACGTTGCAATCGGGCGCCAGGAAGGAGGCGCGATAACAATACCCCGGTATACTCTAGTTTTAAGGCCAGAAGCCTTATGGCTTTAACAACGAGGATCGAAAGGATTTCGCGGAAAATCCGATGCCGCTTAATATTTCATGGCTCACGTTGCGTTGGATATCAGAGACATTCCAACCGCGGCTGGTCTGAGAACACCGGTCAAATACGGAGGAATAAGCTCCTCTTAGTTAGCCTCTTAGCTACAAACGGACATCTCTCTGCAGTGGCATTCAGCGCGCACTGCACCTAATTAATATTACAAGTTTGTATAATGTATTCTAAGACAAGGCACGATGTAGAATCCTACGTCACGGAGCCATTATAGTGATGTATTCTTGAAAATAAAGCATACGCGAAAGCGACTATAGTGGCGCACGGTTCAAGACGACGCATGCGCGAGAGTCGCTATAATGAGGCACGATTCAACATTGCGCATGCGCGACAGTCACTATAATGGCCCACGGTTTAACATGGCGCATGCGCGAAAGTTATTATAGTGGAGCACGCTTCAAAATGACGCATGCGCGAAATTCACTGTAGTGGCGCAGGATTAAAAATGACGCATGCGCGTAAACCACTATAGTGGTGTACGGATCAAAATGAGGAGATACGAGAGAGCCGCATACTAAAGCTAAGAGGTTAGAGAGAAGCCTCTTACCCCGTGGCTAAAGGGAATCGCGTAGGGAGCGTGAGACGAGGGTCAGGAGAGGTCAGTGGTCGGCCGGTTAATGCGATCTGAAAGCACCGAAGAAAAATGTTAAAGAGTATCGAGGATAATCTCGCGGCTGCAAGGAGGATAAAGGGGACAATTACAACCCCCGTATCGCGCATTATTAAAAAGGCAGAATCGGCGTTTCTTAATTGGCGTCGTCGCTAGGGAAGCAAAGGGACCGAGTTAAGGTGTGGACCTTTCGGGTGTCGTGGCTAAATTTTGATTTTAATGCCTATGCAAGGAATGATGTAATTAATATTTGAAAATACCGTATATTAATTATTAATCGCGCAATATTTTCTCCTTACTTATCAATATTATTCGATCTTAGATCGTTTCGATATCAAGATTATTCGATGTGAAAATTTTGAGAGGTTTGTAAAATGACATGATCTAGACTGCTGAATTTTTTTATCCTTCTCCAAGTGTTAACTCCGTGCTGGCAAGGGGAAAGAAACAAGAAGTACGGTATTATTTTACGAGGGAGGATATTCGCCCGCTATGCTTTTCCAACCAGTTTTTCCATCCGCGGGTTACGGCGGATGAGAGAGCGAGCAAGGAAATTGATTCAATTTACAACGCAATATTGATTTTCCCGGAATAATATCCTTTAAACTGTCCTACGCGAGTCGAACGTCTGCGAATGTCGGAGAGAGCGAGGAATTTTCACGCGAATTATGCGCCGTTCTTAATTGGCATAATATTAGCTTTGAAAGACTCACGACGCGTAAATCTTTAAGCTTTGGACGACTCGCGACATCGAAATGTACCTTCCTGCGCCATCGAGAAGCGCCGCTGCTTATTTTCAACACGTCCAATCCGCCTTCACCGGCTACTGGAATAATTTACATTTTTTTTCAAACATCAACTCGTCAACCCTGCGTACTCTTATCCGCATTAATTTATTTTCCATCGCGAATAGGTATATATGATACTTTAATTCGGACTTGCAAAAAAAAATGAGAACGCGAGATAAATTTACACTCCATCGTTGTTTTCATCGATTCAACGATGCATTAAATGTGATCTCATCTTATTTCTCTCGATTCAGATTATAAAAAAGATATATAAAGATCAAAAGTAATTTTATTGCCCCGAAGAAAAATACCATGGTATTTATCAGGATATTTTGTCACGAGCAAGAGGCCAAATACTCGCGTATTAGTGCCGCATTTATTTTCGCAGTCGCTGAAAACGATACGGAAGTGGCAAAGCAGAATTGAACGCGTTGATGAGCTTCCGCTGGATTAGCAGTAGGTGGTATCGACCGAAGGGTGTTTATACGCAACTTACCCTGTAACCCCCTAAATTTTTGACCAGACACGTAAAAGTTGCGTCCCTCCCAAGCGGCACCGTTTGATTCCCGATAGGGCCGGCGAATTCTGGACGAACAGCGCCGCCTGAAACGATAAAGCAAAACCGAGCTCTGTGAAAAACTCGTCGAACCTTCCGCATGGCGATGCCTGCAAATTTCCAGTATTCCCTTCATTTGCCAAACGAGATATACACTCGATGAAATATGGGGCCGCAAGGGGGCGGCCGAGTTTAAATTGTTCAAATCACATTTTCCTCGTCCGTCCGTTCGACTCCGAACGACGACCGTCGTCCTTCGTCGATCGTAGTAAACTCGTTTCGCGTGTAATTCATCGCAACGTCCACCAGCCGTCGTATTTACACACTCAACTCGTTAGAAGGTTATATGGCGATCCACGCTTCTCGCATTAACACTGAACCAACCTGCCACATTTTCGAGAGATTAACGTATATCCCGTATATCCTCAAAGAAAAAAAGGTGTTGAGAAGAAATATCTATAGATCGATAGAACGATTCACACTGCGGCAGGATTATGGAAAATTTAAAAACAATCACCCTTGCAAAGTATAGCCATTTTTCTAAACAAGGCTCACCTTGACCGCTTTGGTAGGTTTAGTGTTGACAACTTATATATGTGTATATCGTCGTTTGCTTATTGGCTAGTGTCTATTACGAATGCGTTCTCTTGCGCAATATCATAAACATCTCAGCGCAATGTCATAAATCCTGCATCACTTCGTTACGCAATAAAAGTCTATTCTAAGATCGAACTTCTCGGTATAAATATACTTTCCGGACTTCGAAGGGCGAGGAAAAAAAAACGCGCGCTTCGCCTTAGAAGCTGAACAAACGAAGCGATGTATTTCAATACGTCCGGTATGGAAATGAGGTGCACAACGGCAAATATTATCCGTGCAAATAGTTCGACATCGCGTATCCATGCCACTGTGCATCCGGCCGGGTTATTTAATTTCCATTTGCGACATGTCTATTAACGTGGAAAAATAACTGGCGTAGATGTAACTGAATGGGCCGTGCATATCGCGGTACGACTGCCAGTAAGGGGAGGGGGGGAAGGGGGAGGTGCAACCTTTTAACTAATTGCGGGATTAATCAGCCAAGGTGGAGCGAAAACAAAAAAGAAAGGGTCGTGCACGCGCGCTTGCACGCCCGTTAACCACTTCCCCGACGAATTATACTCGATTTTTCTTTCTCTCCAATTTATCAACCTATTGCTATTGGATAATACCTATAAACCAGATTCAGGATTTCAGCGATCGCTCGAAATTAGGGAGAAGGCTTGGAAACGCGTCTGATTCGATCTTCTGAAGGTATCTAGGTTGATAAATATATATCTCAAAATATCTTTATTCCACGATACTCGTATCAGACTCTCCCAAAGATTCTTCCAAAAAGTATCCACTGTTCTATAAGGAAATAATAGACGCACAAGATATTCGCTTCGTATTATTTTATCGAATTACGCCTACAACTGGAAGACAATTTACATCGACGAACTCTCTCGATGTGTATACGTTTCGAGGATTATAATCGAGCACGTTAGGGAAGTGGTTAAACCGAAGGACAGGCGGGGGAGCATCGGCAAACATCCCCAAACTCGATAGAACCGACCGTATGTCGTCGATGAAAAAAGGGAATAAGCCGAACTATTAGTCCGGCACTGCCGGCTGCAATTGATGGGTTGACGTTTATCGAAAATGCCCCGGCGATTTGTAATTGGCCGGGACGTATTTACACGTTGCAGGATACTTTTGAGCGAATACGATGGGCCAAACGATAAAGCGGTCATCGAAATGCTACGCATCGCCGACTCGGCCTGCCGAGTTTAAAGCGGCTCGATAATGAATACTTTAATTACTCATAATTATCGGCCCGATAATTAGCGGATGGCGGATCGTCGAGATCAACCGCTGGGTCGCATTTGTGACGACCAGCTCTTTGCGAAAAGACGGAAGGACAAAGGGAAGGAAGCTAAATATCGACCGATTAACTTTCCTCGAACGCTTGCCAGATCTAATTATCCGTGGTTTCTAAGCCAAGTTTTGAGAGCATCGATTGCTCGAGCATCCGCGCGGAATATACGCGATTCCTGATTGTTCGTTTCCAGGATGATTCAGAAGTGCCGAGGCGCGACGAGCAAACATAGGCGGACGACAGGAACGACGTGCGGCGACGAAAACACTTTGCGCGGAAGCATTAGGCGTACGACTTTGTTTCCACTGTGAAATGATGAACGATACTCTGAATCGTAAATGTATAACCAGTTTTTTACGATAAAACCTCGAATTTATAAAAAAAAAAGCCGATAAAAGTAAATCCTTAAGATGCGAATCAATCCTAAAAGCGTCTCATAATTATGTTACTCTAGTAATATTATTATATATTAATTCATTATTGATTCGTTATTCGTATTAATATTCCAATCGACCTAAACACGTGCTCTTTGGAGCAGAACAGGAAACCTGACAGACGCGGTGCTTCTCTTTAAAATAATTAATCAAGTTGTTGATAGCCCAGGAGCATTGGAACTGGTTAATTCGTATGCTCCCGTGGGAAGTACGAGAAATAAATGCCCCTTTTACATCGCTCCATACGGGACCGACCTAGGCGAGCTAAATTACAGGCACGGGTTACGTTTAACGGCCAGTAACGCGTACGATAATGTTGCTTTCTTTTATGCATTAATAACTCGCTTTAATAACCAGCCAATCAAAGCTCGATAAACCCATTTTCCTCGCGAATCAAATCTATCCTCATCGAATCGTATTTATTATCGTAGTATGAGAAGTGAGAGGAAAATATCGAAGGAAAAGACACGATGGAAAGCGTATAATATAATAATAATATATAACACACTCACTAAAATCATCGCTTCAATGAAATGTTATACATATATCGTACGGAATCGTATTATACGAATTATCAAATTTGATGGAACTTCTTTTTGATCGCGCAGCTGATACCAAAGGTCGTTCGCGCGTTGATAAGCTATTATTATCGTCGTAATGTCAAGCGGCTCGCGCTTCGGGCGTTTCCTCGCGCAACATTCGTTTCACCCTCGTTGGGGAATTAATCCGACGGCCGGTAACTTTTGATCGGCCCGAATTCGTTAGCCCGCGGGATAACGACGCCGATGCTAATTGCGCGTCAGCGCGAATTTATGTTCTTACCGCCGGCTCACTGTGTATATTTGCATTTGTACGTCCGCGTAAAAAAAAAGGGAGGAAAAAAAAAGGAAAAAGGGGGTAAAAGGTAAAAAAAGAAGAAGACTCGGTCGGAAAAGGGAACGTAGTGGTTTTCGGGTTCAAAAATAGGGGCGCGCGATCGTCTTTCGTGCGAGCCTGCGTTTTAAAGGGGAACGATTTCGATAATCCAGAGCCACGATCGCGTGCTTTTTCGCGCGATGGATAGTACTGTGCAAATCGCAGCCTGATTTTTGATCTCCGAAATTTATATCACACGTTCGATCCTTGGAAAACAGATCTTCGTGGTTAAAATAAAAATTCGCGAATATACGTATAAGAAAATCCAATGATAGGAATTTCCTTCCACGCTTATGTCATATCAATTATATCTACGTACTAAAGTCAGTTTAATTACATCTACTCGCATTTTAAAATCCAAGCACGATGATCGAGAAAAGCTCGTGCAAGAATAGAGATCGCGAGCGTCTCTGCGACAAACCTTTGCAAGAAAAGGCATCGCGCGGCGGACCTGGAGCTCGAGGAATATCGAGATATGCACGTATTTTATTATTATCCGGCGCGTCCTAAAATACGCTTCGCTCTCGCTGGATCGATCGCAAAAATGATCGCGCACGAGTGGGTCGCGCCTGTTCTCGGACGCGCAACGACACTCGACCAGGAATTTTCAGGAGCGGCCAGGAAAATAGGCCACTCGATCTGGTTATAATTAAACGATTGCGCGTATTGCAGGCAGCATCGCTGTTGACGTTGCGCCGCTCGCGGCGCCCAATTTTTCCTCGAGCCCCTCGTCGATTTTAATCGAGGAGGAGGCGCGATTTTGGCGGCCGCACGCTCACCGGAAGTCGATTCGGATTGATCAAAGCGATGGATCGGGCGCGACGGACGAGAGCAAAGGCGCGGGATTAGAGGGATGGAATTAAGCGAGGAGAGTGCGAATGTTAGGGCGCACGGTGGTAAGAGCGGGATGGAAATGGAGGAAGAGAGAAACGGAGAGAGAAAGAGAGAGAGAGAGAGCGAGAGGCAGTCAATTCGAGAGTGAATTTTTAAAGAAAAGTACGACCTCCCACAGTTTTTTATTTTTCTCGCATTCCAGCTGCGAGCTCAATTTCAGCCGGATAACCTTGTTGCGCATAGAAAACCCCATGGCGAAAGGCGCGAGTCGAGCGCGCGGTGTGCAAGGAGAATACTCGTCGAGCGCTTCTATTTCGAGCAATGGCTCGATAACGGCGATAAAGTAGCTCTAATCAGAATATAGACCGACCTTGCTTTGCACTTAGAGGAATATAAGCGTACACTCGATCGAATCCTTTCGAGAACCACGCTGGAAGGGAATATCGATCGGGAAGCTGCATTTTAGCTTCTCGATGGTCGACCGAAGGTATCGAAGTGGGGAAAGATAACTAATGACTGTGGTCCTTTATGCATCCGGTTTGCTTTTACATCGATGACTCTGCAGCGGAGTAATCGGAATGTTTTCCGGCTGGATTGCCGCGGAAAAACGCGGATCACTCTCGAGCGGGGCTTTTAAATAAATCCCATTAAACGGGAAGGAGGGATTAAAAGCAACGTTGATTCTTAAAATATCACGTGAAGCTCGGATGGTCGGTGGGGAGGGGGGGAAGATCGCGGACTTGGAAGAAAAAGGCAAGCAGCGGCCTCGAGAGTCTAAGGAGGAAGGACGAGCTTGACCTATTTATCCCATAACAGGAGTAATAGGATCGGAAAGTATTATAAGTGGAGGTGACAATCGCCGTGGGACAGTCGGGTCTGTGATCCGTGAGATAAGTAAGCGGATGGCGCGATATTAGCATCGGATATAAATCCTGCACGAACTTAAGGTCGTAGCGAATTAGCAGAAATCCATTTTGCGGATTCCTCGGGCGACGAGCGTATCTCTGGTACATTTTAATCCGAAGGCGGGGCGTCCGCTTGATGGCCTGGAAATCTTTATCCGATTATCGATTTTTCATTTCGCAGAGGGCCGATACAGCCGAGTGGCCCGACTAACTTCGGCCTGTCAATTTGGCGTATCCTTTCCTCATCCAGGATAAACAAGTTTCCGAGAGCAGCGACCGTTATGCTCTCGATCCGCGAATCTCGATAAATGTTTACTCGCGGTTGATAAAAGTGCAGGTTTTACTGGGATTCCATTCGATTCCATTGGAGGGGCTAGAACCGTAAAACGAGATATAATGATCGATCGGTTATTTTTTTAAATTCTTTCGGTCGAGTCATTTTTTTTATCCCTTTCATCGTTCTTTAATCACGATCGTTATATCGTAATGTAATCTTATCGGAGCATAATGTCGTTTTCTGTTCGTCGATGGAAAATTATACGCGTTGTTTGCTCGTAAACTGCGCCCGTTTAATTTAGGTTGGGTAACCGAGTTTCTTCCAACGGCGGAGTACGACATAACTAAGACCAAGGGAGCCGTACCTTTGCACAGATCAAAGTAAATACATCCATCGTCGTTGTTAAATCGAGAAAAGAACGTACACCGCTCTGGAGCATTTTCTCAAAGTAAACTGGAAGCCTAGAAAATTGGCAATGGCAGAGAATCGGAGGAAGAGATGACCAAATGGGATTTCGATCGGCCGCAGAAAGTACCTACGTGGAGTCCTTTGAAACATTTTTGCGAATTCTCACCCGCTCGAAATATGTTTGATAGCTCGCCATTGATATCCTCGCCCGATAATTTATCTACGACAGGAGAATTAAACCGGGCAAAATATAAAATCATCGAGCTCGTCGGGTTTTATCGCGCGCTTTGCCACCCGACGGGATAAAAAGGCGACGATATCGCGAAATGCGCTTTTCAAAATATCATTTATTTATTTACCCCTATAATATAAATGGAATAATATAATACGCGGGCATTAAAAGTAACGACGCTTTTAACACGGGCCGCGCGCTGACGTGGCGATGGGAATTATAATAGTAATAACGAACACTGCCGACCGATGATTGCAATATGAAATTAATAACGTAATTATGAGCCGGCGACGGTGGCGCCGACGGTCGTTTCGAGCGTCGAATAACCGGACTGCGTCCGATCAAATTGAAAAGTTTCGTAGCACGCTCGTAAATCGCTTATACCCATCAGATTTATCAATATATCGCGCAACAGGCAGCGATCCTCCGGCTCTCGAACTTCGCACGAACAGGTTATTATCGAACTTTCCCAGCCGCCTTATTGCCTATATTAAATATCGTAAAATTCTTAACTTTCGCGGAATGTGCACGTACCGTCGAATTAGTATCCTCGCCGTAATGTGCACTTCCTGTTTCGTAATAAGGAATTTTATTAATCGCGATGGAGCAAACTTTGCTCCGCGTTATGGAGCTCTTTCGCCTCTCTGAGCGAGGAACCGACTTCGTTCTTCCCTTTTTTTTTTTACACTCGACCTCTTCATAAGGAGGGATGAACATGTAGTTTAAGCACACCTACAGAGTGCGCGGATGTCGATCTCCGGATTATTTCGACGAGGGTATCCTCGAGCTCGGAAAATCTGACTGCGAAAAATCGGAAGCATTGTCCACGGGTATGTAGGCATAGATGTACCGGCAATTATCAGGACGACAGATAAATCCTGGTATATTTTCGAGAGAAAGTATCGTTGTAAGGGATTCCGGAGAAATTTAAATACGAAAGAAAGAGTGTCGTGCAAAAATGTAGGTATCGATTCCATGAGGTAGCTTCGATAATTATCCGAGCACAATATGTATTTTTTCGTTTATTTTAAAATAAACATAATGAGATAATACGAACGCGTACACTTTGATAATTAATAACAGAAGCTTGTATGGTATATATTTGAAAAGAAGGTATAACGCAGAGTTCCACGCCATGAAACCACTATAGCGGCATACCGTTCAAAGCGACGCATGCGCAAAGCCACTACAGTGGCGGATCGCTCTGAGCGACGCATGCGCAAAAGCCACTACAGTGGCTGCGCGCTCAAAATGACGCATGCGCGTAAACCATTATAGTCGCGGACCGCTCTAAACGACGCATGCGCAAAACCATTATAGTGGCCTATCGTTGAAAATAATGCCAATATACTGACGTAACGAACATAGCGACGAGTTGAGCGAAAGCCAGTATAGTGGCGCACTGGAACTAAGAGATTAAAATTTCGCCTCGATTTTACTCCGAGGCAGGGCGATAAAACGATACGACGGTTATTCGAGCGTCCTTCGACGCGAAGGCGATGGGAATTATATCTCGAAATGGCTTTGGCCGAGGCGAGAAAGCACGGACGATTCTCGCCCGCCTTTATCGCCGGCATATTGCGTATCGCGGATTTACGTTTCCCTCATAACGTATGCCTTTAATATTGTTTACGTTCACTCTCCCATGATCTACTTTCGATTGGGCATAATAACGCGACGGGACTTTTACTGCGCGCCGTATTTCGCCGGCGGAAGATAGATAAAGTCGAAAGATGAGAAATGCACGTCCGCCTCGAGGTGGAATTAACTAACTAGGAGGAATAATCACCGACCATTCGTCGCGTAATTATTTACCGGATCGTTGCTCGATCCTTATTTCACGGATTGCTTGTCTCTTCCTAGAATTATACATTGTATATAGTATATTGCATGTATTTAATGTTATATACAGTATCGTGCAGAGTTATATAGACAACGGAATACGATTAAAATAGCCATTTGGATTCTGTTGTTTATATATTACGAATTAAAGCGTGTAAATGAAATGGATTGAAAACGGCTTGCGCGTATGTAATAATCTAGTATTGTTATAAACAGTCAGTCCCACCTGGCGCCTTACAATTATTTGATACAACATGGAAGATACGTGAAAGGAAAACAGGCCGAAAACTGTCAGCGTAACGTACGCCCTGTCTGTTAGCAGAGGAGGCGAGTATGCATAAACCATATCGCTTCTTCGTTCCCTTCGTAGACTTCAAGTCTAATAGTGCACGACAATGGACGGTCTAGTCTTATTGCACGAGCATTGTTCGAATGGAACGAACAAATTTCCTGGATAGCGTCAAAGAAAGGTCTAGATGAAGATTTTAATCCAAAAATATTTACGTTCAAGCGTATTCCAAATTCCACAATTAAAATCCTATCAGCAACCTCTTCAAATTATTATTGCACTTATGGAAAAAGCATACATCTCTCTATATGATTCTCTAAAAAGACTTTTTCTTCATTTTTTTTATTCTGATAGTACCTTTAAAATCAAAAATAGAATTTTCTATGGACACTCGATCGATGTGTCTAAATATATTTCTCGCATATCGAAGCAGTCGAGCGATTTATTTAAGAGGGTAAACGAACGCTCGACGAGAAAGCTATGCAAGGAAGAATTTTTGCGAGCCTCATACGGATATACGGAGGTAGAAAGTGTTTTGAGGCGGCCTCAGTCGATTAGGAGAGTATCTTCCACGGTTTTTCGTCGCCGCAAGGGCACAGAGTGCGTCTGCAAAGGTGATCATATTTACGTGACACCGGCAAAGGGAGACACGGCGCAACTCCTCAAAGTGCAGGCCAAGTTTTTCTATTTCGGAGTTCACTCTAAATTTTTCATGAAGCCTGCCATGTCCGAGAATAAAACCCCGAGGGAATACTCAAGTAAGCCACCGCCTGCTGAGTGATTTTTACGAATGTACTTTACCTCGCGACGAGGACCAGGTATGATGCCGAGAGAGAAGCTGGCTGGATGAAAATCGTGGCGTAATAACGAACAGCCGATTTTTAAATCGGATTTTAAATCCAACCTCCGATTTTTAGGAAGTTTGAATCCAACTTATTAACCGCACTGCAAAAGATTCCTCCCAATTTTCCATTCGACGATTTCCTTTAAACAAGTACGATCTTGAGATATGGAACGAGTATCCTACTGAAACATCGTATCGAAATAATAGCACAGCGCGAAATAAAATGCGGTGCGAAGTATAAACGTTGAATAAAGTTAAAAGTGCGTTTACCCTGAAAATGGTTTAAACGAATTTCATCGAATTCCCACCGCATCAAATTTCTACTCGTACCAAAAATTCGTCGCATGTTCCGCGTATAACGCAAATATTTTCAAAACAATGCTCAACGCTTACAGAGAATTGAGTAACAGCGTATATCCAGTACCCTCTTTTCGGTACTCTTATTTTATACTCCACTGCCATTTTATATAATGCTGTAGCTTTGATTTAAAAAAAGTACTCCATTTTAGCGAATTTTGCTAACAGAAGCAATGTATTTTCCCGCCTCCAAAATGTAGAACAGAAAGAGCACCTTCATCACAGCTCGTCAGAGTTCGTCGAGGCAAATCGGGATGCAAAGCCCGAAATATTTCCGGATGGAAAGAGTGTCGCATCATGGCCACTTTTGGAGGAAGAAAAATTTGTCTTGGACCCTCCAAGAAGACGAGATCAAATTATCCTCTCGCGCTTTTAGCCGCCTGATCGGCCAAAGGACTTTTCCGCGGCACGAAGGATCGATGCCTGGCGCTTCATCGGCGTATCCGAAATGCGGATTTGCACGGATATCGATGAAGGATATAAACGTAACGAAATGAATTATTCCCCGGCGTCCGTGGCTGCGAAAACAATCTGCAACGTGGCAGCGAGGTGTTTTATCGGGGGCTGCTCGTTAATAATGGATTAATCGATCGGAAATGCGGGAACTAATGTGGACGCGATGAGAACAGGAAGCAGGTGGACGTGACGTCGAATCAGGAATTTTTCTGGTAAGGAAGAGAGTGTCAACCATAAATAACACTTTGAGACGTATTGCTCTTGACTTTCTACTTGCGCGGAATTGTATATATTTTACATTTAAGTATCGTAGTATGTATCACAATACTAAATATTATTATTATATATCTATGCTTATTTCATGTATCTAAAAAAACTGGTCGTTCGATAATTGCTCGCAACGAACAGTTTTTTATATGTACGTTAATAATGTTTTCTGCAATTGTGATTGATTAATGATCTTTGAGTTTCTTTTTTTTAAATCACTTGTTCCCACACTAAAGTGAACTCCAAATTTTTCGCAGAA
This sequence comes from Ampulex compressa, assembly GCA_038496175.1. Classification (NCBI taxonomy): domain Eukaryota; kingdom Metazoa; phylum Arthropoda; class Insecta; order Hymenoptera; family Ampulicidae; genus Ampulex; species Ampulex compressa. The sequence goes on along the minus strand of JBCFXI010000111.1, from coordinate 202,418 downwards.
TATTGCAACGCGTTACGTCGTCCAAAGCGAAACGCTTATCGGCCAGAAAAAAATTCCAATTTCCCAGCGTGGAAGGTGGAGAAAGAACCGTGGATGACTGTAAACAAGAAATGATCGATCTATCACATATTTACGCGAGATTCTCAAGAATAAAGGGTATTAAGCAAATATAAACACCGGTTTGGTTTCTCTCGCTCCATCGGTTTGCCTCTCGCCCGGGATTACGGATTTTTTTTCTTCCCTAAGAAAGAGGATCAGCCGCATAATATTTGCATTCGCGCACACCCACGCGTTTATTAACGCCTCGAAATCCAGGAGCGAGCGGAACGTCATCGAACTCGAATCCAAAAACAAAAACGTTCCGACTTTGAACACGAGTTGAAAACCGGCGGAAACTCTCGCGCCGAAAAGCGTTCTGCGCATCCATAAATTTCTCGCAGGACTCAAGTTGGAATAAAAAACAAAAAAGACTCTCGCTCCTGCTTATATAAACAAACATTTCCACGGCAAAGAGAAGAGCTGTATTTTATACAAACCACCGGCAATTTCTCACGCTTAAGGCAGGAAACACCGAAACCGGATGAAATAAAGTCGCGGCGGGGGTGAAGAGGGAGAGGAGGAGAATAACCAAAAGGTCGGAGGGCCAAACTCATCTTTCTCGACGAACGGCGATACAAGCTCGTTGCAACTTTCATATCGTCGCGAGCGCTCCGTCCAGCGCGCGATGCCGGGCCGCCTTTTCTTCGCCGCCCAAAATCGCATCGAACCCCCGAATTCTCAACCGCGCGTCTGCATCCGCGGCTAGCCAAGGAACGATGCGCGGCGGATTAATAAGATCCCGAAACGTGAGTAATTACTTTTGGAAGAGCGAGAAACGGCGGCGGAGAGAGGAGAGACGAGGAAGATGGTGGGAGGAGGGGCCAGGGATATCGCGAAACTTGTACGAAATTATTTCCAGGGCATTAAATTAAGCGGGATCTCTCGTTTCGTCCGCCTTGTACAGCCGTCCAAAATGAGTTCGAGGGTGCGTTACAGCCGCCGCCTTCCTCCTGGCGCCGCGGCGATGCCTGCGCTTTGTGCGATTTTAACTTTTCAATGCCATGGAATAATAAGGGGCGCGCGCCTTTGGGAGTGCCGCGGGTGCTCGCGTTTCGAGATCGACGCGGGCGCAAAGGAAATATACAACATTTTGTTCGACACAGCGTCGCCAGAAGCACGCGCCCCTTCCCGTTACAAACCGCGGGGCAAGAGCGCTTTTGTTATGAATCCGTAAAGCGCAAATGCTGCTTCGATATGCGAGTACGTGAGCTCAGCGGGGATGTCGAAGCTTTGAATCGAGTTCTCGGTTTGAAGAACCGCGACGTACCTTCGAGGTTAAGATCTGGAGAATACCTGGACGTTGCTGGAAACATGATTCGATAATAGCGGATACATCGCTGTTATCCAGATCTGAAAGAACGTATTAGGTGTACAACTTTGCCTTCGCAGGTTTTTTCCCGAAATTTGAGGTTTTAACTTTAAGAAACTGGTTCTACATCTACGATTCGATCTAATATTTTTTTCAGAGGTATAACAAACCGCACAGCAAGATCATCTTTCTTATAAATTAGTAAAGCGCGAATGATCCTCCGATACATGAGTATATAAATTCAACACGCTGCGCAATTGGGAATATTTTTGAGCGAAGCTCTTCAAAGAACCGCGACGTGTCTTCTCGATAAAAGTCTGAAATATACGATAATCGACGTTATCCCACTTTCGCGTGTACGATAATTAGAGGGATCGAACGAGGAAAAAAATGTGCAATTTCGTAAATTACATTCCGCCTGGAAATACAAAAGTGCCTGCGAATTTCGTTACATTTTAATTCCTCAATGGCCTGGCATAATAAAGGCGACGGTATTCCCGCAGTGGCCGACGAGGAAACAGAAAAATGGCACAAAGGGCCGAGCTTGTGACGAGGTTGTAAACTACAAAGAAAGGGCGCGGTATTTTATTGAGAATTCTGTTAGTAAAGGCTCGCATTTTGTCAAAGCAAAATTGTTCTGATTGTACGCCAGGGGAGTTCGCTATATCAGTCAACAGGTATAACTCGCGTTTTTCAAAACTCGTAATCTCGAAAGCAGCCGGCGCTCGTGAGATATACGTGTTTCATAACTCGCGATTAATAAGCGCCCCCCCCCCCCTCCCAATACTAATACGTTATATGAAAATTATCGCGCAATAGTCGCTTTTTCTCCGAAATATCGGGATGCGTCAAAGTTCGTAATGTAAAACTCCGTGCATTGCAATTGACGGTATTTTAGTTTTAATACGAGTGACGAATGAAATATAAAATATCCAGAAAATACTCGGTTTGCTCGATTACCAAAACAACATCAATTCGAAAAATATTCAAAATTGCTCGATTTAATCTCAACTATATTATACAGGAAGTCCCAAAATTCGCGCAAGCAGTAATTTCCATAAAAATCCCAGGTCTATAATAAAAAATCTAAAAATTTCCAAATCTCCCCTGAATTATGGGACACCCTTTGTATAATAATTACACACAATTATACCCTAGAAACGATGCAGTCACATTAATATCGCGCACCCGAGTTGCCAAGTGACGTGTTACGAGCAGCCGATCTCCAATAACGAAAACCAAATCTGAAATCCAAGCTCATCGCCTTCCAGGCGATCGTAAAGCGTCCAGCGAAGTCCGGCTGCGGTTGCGGTTGCGAGAACGAGGCGAATCTCGAGTCGAGGCTCCACGAGTAATCGCGGATTATACCCGGAATTATTCATTGGCGGTGTCAATCAAGGATAGCAATTACGCGTCGCGCCCTTAAAATGCATCGGCGCCTCATCGATTTTGGGCCAACGTAGACGTTCCTACGGCCCGGCCTTCCAGCTGCATCTGCATATATTCGAGGGGCGGCCGTTGTGCGCCGGATAGTGCACTTTCCTCCTCCGCGAGTGGCCAAAGTAAACGGGCAAGCAAGCAAACAGGCACTCTACAAATCTCGTCACTCGGCAGCCGCCGGCCGCACGTAACTCTTCCAGGCTAAAGAAATATTCGCAAAGTCGACTCTCGGGGCTAAAGTCCTTCTGGAGTTTCAGCGTTTCTTCTCTCCACGCCCTTCCCCGCCCCTCCGCGCGCCCTGGGAAAGCCGCTTTGCCTATCATAACGAGATACTCGCTCCGAGTGTTCGTCATAAGGCGGTGCTCGACTTTAAATTGACGCACGGCGCGTCGACCGACTTGCGTGGATGTGAGTAGCGTCGAATCTATTATATGTTGGAATGCGGAGGGGTTTTTGTCGAATCGAGAGGAATCGGTGATTCTAGGTCTAATCGAACACTCATTGGGATGTTTGTGTTTTAATTTGAATTAGAGATATTGGCATGAATCTTTGTATGGGATATTGACTCTCGATGAGAGTTTACTTGTTTTGGGAGAAGAGTGTAGTTAATGATCATTTACCAGCATCTTCTTTTTTCTTTTATATGTGTCACTATGCGTGGTGTCGCGCGGAGATGTCATTAATGAGGCGAAAGTACGGAAAAGAAATTTATTACGTTTGTAGTGATATGTATAAAAAGATTTATAATGCAAATGTCGTTTAAAATGTATTTCTTAGACGCCGATAGGCGATAGATCTCGTTTGACGCGCGAATAAATACGCTGAACGGACCATCGAGGACGTGATATTTTATAGGTAAAGCGTGTACCATCCATGCCTTGCAAAACAATTTTTCCACGAGGTAATAATTGGCGGGAATATCAGTTACGATTAAAATTCGCCGGATCCGTATTTTACAAATTCTCCTCGTCGGGAGCACGTACATTGTTATCTGGAATGTTAAATATTTCGCGCAAAATATCAAGGGCTGCTGAAATTAAATACACGCTTAAATTACACTCGCGCGTTGCTATTAAATTCAAATTACATTCCAAAATAAATTCAGGAGCTGTGAGTGATTAATCATTGGCGGTACTATCGAAATTGTACAATTCCTTTGTTTCCGATTTCTAAATAATCACGGTAATCGGATCGTCCTACGAATATCGGATGGCGCTTACGCGGTCTCGACACGTGACCAATCATCGCTATTATTCGAATCGATGACCAGTTTCTCGACAATGGGACAAATATCTCGATGAACTTCCTATTTCCAAAAGCTTAAATAGACATCGAAAAAGATACACGCCTTATAAATGATACAAGAAATAAAATATAAGAAAATTAAAAATATGAATATATAGAAAAAATATATAAATCAGTACAGTGTCTTTCTTTACTCTTTTAATAACAAATACAAAGTACTCAACGCGTTCCATGCCAAGCCATTCGACGCTATGACTTAAGATTAATACATCATCGCGCAATATTTCGCTGCTTCATCCATCCATAAGTAATTGGCTTATTCAGAGTAATTATCACAGCGTGTACCATTTATCGTACACGTGGCCCGAAGGTCGAGTTTAACGCGTACCACAAACGGTACTCGCGACCGCGAAACGCGCTAATTTTCCTTCAACGCGCGTAAACGGATATACCAGATAATCTTTCCATCCTTTCACGAACGAATGGCGGTTATCGTTCTTGCCATCGAAACACAGTTCGCTCCGCAGCGATCTCCTTTTAAAATGCACCGTGGCGCCAAACTTGTCACGGCTGAAGGCGCCAGTTCTAAGAGCGAACGCGTGGCCGCATACCGAATTTCCTCGAGGCGTCAAACGGCCGATAAGGACTCTCTTTCCGCCGCACACCGCGGCCCTTATCGGGAAGATTCGAGGCGGCATAATAAATCCCTCTGCCACCTCTCCTGGAAAATATAATTCCGGCCGCGTCAAAACACGCGAGCGTCGGTGCATAAGTAGCCCCCATAAGTAGAAATTGATTGAAATTAATTCATTGCCCGGTTTGGCAACGTTCAATGCCCACTTCTTTCGCCGCGTCCTGCGATAAGCAAAAGCCCCAATTGGGCCCGCGCTTCCTTTCAGCCCCTTCGCACGTTCCAGAACCTTATTTATCCCTTTCAGAGCCGACCATTATCGCCAGATATTCGATATAACGAAGTACCCGCCTTTTCTCGCTCTGACTCCCTTCATTCCTCCCTCCTCTCTCTATCTTTCTCGGGAGAGAAGCGAGGACGCTTCTTCCTCGAGCTTCTCTTTTTTGGAATTCTCTCTTTGGAGCTTCTCTCTTTTGGAATTTAGTCTCTCGAGCTTCCCTTTTTCGAGCTTCCCTCTTTTGGAATTCTCTCTTTCGAGCTTCCCTCTTTTGGAATTCGATCTCTTTCAAGCTTCCTTCTTTTGGAATTCGGTCTCTCGAGCTTCCCTCTATCGAGCTTCTTCCTTTCGAGCTTCTTTCTCCCTCCTTCTCTCTCTCTAGAGCCTCTCCCTCGAGCTTTTCTCTCTCGCTTCCCGCCACTCTCACCTTACTTTTCGTACTCCACGCGCTATCTGTACTTATTGCCGCGCGAATGTTTCCCCTTGGCGCTACTCGAAATAACCGCGATCGCGGAATGGTAGTTCCACGTTTACAATGAAGCCCCGATGCTTGTTTCAAACGAGTTCCCCGACGGAAACTATTCGATGTAATCGCAGCTTTGGAAGCGTTATGCATCCTCGAGGAAGCCTTAAATGTTCCTGCGTATACCCCCGAGCTACGATGCGCCTTTTGAAGAGCGCGGACCGAAAGGCCGGGAATTGCGCCGCCTGGAAAACTTACGACCCCTTATGGATAGCGGGGATAAATAAGATAAGGAGCCCGCCATTATCTTTATCTTTATTCGCGAGTCCGTGTCGACTGGCCACGCACGCGCTATTGGTCAACGCGAAGCCAAGTGGTATACGTGCAAGTGTTCCTGTCTTTAATTCCTTAGCTAAGCAGGTGTAGAAAAGGTACTTCTTTATTCCAAAAATACTTTAAGTATGCGCGCGACGATATAAGAAAAGAGTCGTGTATTCGTGAAAAGTATACTCGCGATACAGTATTAATACATCCATACTTGGCTTGCTTTGTGAGAACAATTCTTCTCTCTATGTAGAACTTTATTGAAAGTCTTGCACCATAGTCCTTTCTTAAACTGTTTTCGATCGACCAACCTGGGTTTTTTTTGAGAGATTTTTTTAACGGATTCTTCTATCGGCTCGAGGAACGATTCCATGGAAAGTTCCAAACGAGATACCTTGCATACGTAACGTGTACAGCTAGTAAACACCGGGGCATTAATTGTAGCTCTAATCCTTCGGTACAATGAAAGGACTTTCTGATTCCGGCCTTTATTTCGCAAAGTCCGCAAAGCGTGTCCATTATCTAAAGTGTTACCGGCACCTGGTCCATATTGGAAACTATAATCTGTTTGTACTACTTTAAACGACTATTCTACAGTTACGCGTTAGCTACGATTAGAACTTGCGGCACATTGTTTTAACAGCCGTCATTGCACCGAGGGAAGAAGATATCCGCGGCATGCGAATACCGCCCCCTTTTCTTCGCGAAAATACGCACCTTCTATAAATAAACCCCGAGGCGGTGGCCCTACACAAAAATGTATCTCCCGCGGAAAAGTTCGCGGAATAAAATAATTGTTCCGCGCTTCCACGAAAATTCCTCGCCTACCCCGGACGAGTTTCGCCCGGGCGAAACTATTCACCGTAATCGCGGCTTTAGGAGCGTTATTTATCTGGAAAAAGATCTTAAATGTTCCTTTATGCACTCCGCCCTGGCGAGTACTCCTTTTGAGATGCTCCAGAAGAAACATAACCGAGCCACGGAAACTTCCGGCCCGCTGTCTGCAGAAATGTTTTCCCGCATAAAGCGCGCCACTCGTATACTTAAACGCCATTGTATTCTAATCTCGTAAACGTCTCTGCCGACCGTAAAATACTCAAACTTTCTCCTTACAACCTTTGCCACGGCGTGCAATTAGTGCGTGGATTATATTACGAGGTTCATCGAGTTGTGCCATGTCGCTTGTTTATTTTATCCGGAAAACTTTCTTTGTATTAATGGAGGGTGATGATCCTCGTGGTTATAGCGAGCGTGTCCAGAAACTTATCTTTAAGTCTCGTGGAGCTTGGAAATCCTAAGAGAGCTTGGAAGCCAATTGGTTGGTTGAATCGATCGTCTTCGTGTGGATAGTAATAGTATTCGTCCATTCGATGTCCACTCAATATTAACTTCGTTTCGATTCATGATCTAGTATTCATGTGATTATTCGAGTCACATACCAGTGGCCAAAATCCTCATTATCGCCCACAAAAAATTCTAACTCCACGAGATCAGATGGAGAATTAAAACATAGCGCGCTCCCTTAGCCCAGAATCACCGATCTCTCTCATTCCCCATTTACCTCACACCTCGCGCCTGCGCCTCGTCCAGGAAACAGCAATTTATCCAGTTTTCCCGGCAAAACCGGCGGGCATTGGGAAAAAAGTAATATTTCAGCGGAGGAAAGGGTCGTAAGGCCAATATCGCCATATATCGTCCCCAGAAGTGTGCGTTTCAAAAGCGGATTAGTTCCGGTATTGTATTTACAGGTGGTCGTCGAGTGAATGGCTTAGTTGCAAAATTGGTCGTATTGCGCGGCGCGGTACGTCATAACTCGCGGCGTTCATCGACCGGCTCCTCCCGCTTTCAAATCTGCCAGCGCGCCCCTTTTTTTCCCCTGCAAAAATGACTCCCTTCGAGGCTGCTGATTTCGCGAATACGAGGATCGCGCATACGTAATCGGAGGAGTTGACGCTTAGCCTGCATTTTACGCGCGCTCCCATTGTCCCGCGGGAGTTTCGCAGGTGTAAATTAACCCGTTTGCATGGCGAGGGAGAAGGAAGAATGGCGGAGGGTCGGTAACGAGGGTTTTTACGATCTTTCGAGCGATTTTCCTGCTCCTGCTCTCGGCGCGTTTTGTACTTTCGTATCTTCGATCTGGAGGAATCTTTGCTGGTATAAGCACTTTGATAATGATCATACGTTTATGCCGCGATCGGGTTTCGATTTTTGTACACGTACTTTTGGGTGGGCTGTACGAAAGATTTAATCTATGCTTACGAGATAATGATCGGTGTATCGATATGGCTGCTGACAGAGCTCGTAATGCGTTTGTAATTATACGAGATTATTTTGTAGCTTGGACGGCCATCGGGATCGAAAACAAGCGAATGCGACCGACGAGCGGTGTATTATTCCGCGCGCGACTTTTGTGCAAAAAGCATGGTGCAGCTTGCGGAAAATGTTCCATGATTCTATTAATATGTAATACGTTCATACATAATCATATGTCCATTATTTTGGCTCTCGCATCATTCGCAGAATATACAGTATGGGCATACAGCGCATATATTATTCGCGGTTTTTATTTGCTCCCCGGAATAAAATGTATAATCCATGACCGCGGTATCCTGTTCTACGTATCGCATCGTTAAATATTAATTACGAAGGGCTGCTTTTTCGGAGGAATCAAAATTGGCGATAAGCCACTAAACCCTTTCGCGCGTAACGTCCCGATCCATCGAACAGTCCGAATATCGATAATCTATCCTAGTCGAATATCGTGATATCGATATAGCATCCTCGTTCATCGACACCAGTGACGGATAAAAAAAATACTCGAGCCCGATCACTGCCACACGCTTCCGCACCATAAAAACCATAGACGGCTTACCAAGAATGTCGTCCCGATAAATCAGCAGAGCCAGTAACACTATTAGCAGCGCCTTTTCCCGATCGACCATTTTGCCACGGTCATGGATCCAGCTGGAACAGAGGAAAAAATGGATAAATAAAAAGGCGGCTATCGATCGCGAAGGAAAAACGTTGAGCGTCGCTGGTCTTATAGTAAAACAACGTCCATCCAATCGGTCGGCATGCGAACCATTTAAATTGAGATAAATGATCCACCACGCGTTCTTACCTCCGACTCACTCTTTCATTTGCCCTCCCCCCCCCTCTCCGCCCACTTTTAATTAGACTTCCTTTCAGGCCCCTGGCGCGTGATTACCGCGTTACACCGAATTAATTCCGCCAGTGCCGATTTCCCTATTTAAATTCCCCGACATACGCTCGCTGCGTGTGACGGGATTACGAGCTTCCAATAATAACAGAGCGGTCGAAAGGTTGCCGTCATTATTATATCGTTAATTAATACGAAAGCGCCAATTGTGGGCTAATGGAATTTGGATAAAATTAGGTGTACGCGAGAGCAGGAAGCTGATTAAACTCATCGGCCAGGCGGGGGAGTCGCGGCTCGCGATTCGCGCTCGGCGCGTTCCGGAGCGAAAAATCGTGTTTTGAGGGAAGAGTTCTCGCCGAGGGGAGGAACTAATCTCGCCTTGGGGATACGGCTTGGAATTCGAGGAAACCGAATGGAAACTTTAAACTCGATCCGAGGGACAGCCGGCTAAGGAGCATCGGCTTGAGAAGGCGCAAAGGCGCGCTATTAATCTTCATTAGTTTTCCGCGAGTGCCGCTCAGGAGCGGTGATTTTTGACGTTCGACTCGACGAAGGATTTTTATCGAAGTTGCGCAGCGCGAAGGAGGATATTGTTACGTATTTGCAGAGATATCGACGACGTAGTTTTATATCGATGAAGGTACACGAGATGCTCCACTATTTTATATGCTTAAACGACGTCTGACGTACACTTAAATGAATATTTACCTTGCTCATTGCTACGAACTTTAATTCTATAGTTTAAATCGAATGAACGAGTCGATGGATTTTTATGGCTACGCTTTATTGTAATGTTCGATAGGCGCAATATCGAAGAAGAAGGTAGAGAGGGGGAGGATATGAAGGGAATAAAATAAAAAAGCATCGAGAGGAAAAGATTTAAAAAAAGAAAATATACTCTGCGTGGGAAAGTTAAAGGCGTGTCATCGTCACTGACATAAATCCACCGGGAAATTTCTTGCACTTTCATCCGGGCTTTGCGCGTAGATCAAAACATCTGGTTACCCGCAGCGTGACGCGCATTCCATCGGGTTTCAGCGGGTTTATCATCGAAATTCCGATGGTAAATATCGCCGACACTCAATGCGCATTACCTCGAAGCTGAACGCGCTAAGCGTGGCCGATAATAGAGTCAATGGATAGATAATAAACGGCTATGAAATTAACTGCGCGCCTCGTCTTTGGCGAATCGGCATTAAAGCCTTTTCCCGGAGAAGGCACTTTTCCCAAAGCCACAATCCACATTTTCGGTGCCCGGCGCCGATCATCGAGGGGGCAAATAATTGATCAAAGGACCCCATGAATATTTCTCCGGCCGCGCAAAAATATTTCGCATTAGCCATTTATGGAGCGAATACATCGATCTGACGGAATTACAGAGTTAGAGCGGCTTCATAATCATTCTTCGAAATTACAATTCCGGCTAATTACGCGTGTACATAATCCCATCCAATACTGGAATTACCATCGACGAAGCGCGCGCCTAATTAAATCTGCATTGGCAAGAAAACTGACGGTTTCGGGGATGTTGAACCAGGCGGACTCGTTTAACCTCTTAGGGTACGGCTGAACTTTCCGCGATGCAGGATCTCTTTATGGCAATGTTCGAAGTGAACTAACCGTGAATAATGTAGCATCGAGGTTCGCGTTTGATGCTGCATCCTGCCCTAAAATCACGTTGAAACGTAGTCATAGTAAAGGATCGATGGGGTGTTTGGGTCAAGTATTTTTCCACCAGCGACTTGTGTCGATGTGTAAAGTTACTTAATCGCTATTCCTGCGATAAAGATGAGTCAGGTTTTTCTTTCTACACTCTAGATATTTACTCTGACTCTGGCTCTAAACTCTCCACCCATCAGAACCGAGGAGCAAAATTCTATACAAGAGTAAAAAGAGGAAAAGGGGGATCGTGGAGAGGAAAGTTCGGTTCGTCGTCCTCGTGCGTGCGCGGAGAAAAGGAGATAACCGTCGGGTTGACGCGTGTCCCGCGAATGGTCTTGAGAATCGAGTTCGAGTTTTTTCCGCTCGGTTACAAATAAGCCGCGCCGATGCGTCCCCCGGCCAAGTTTCGAATGTGACGAGCGAAAGAGCGTTCCGCCTCGGGGGATGCAATAAAACTTGGTACCAGCGCGGAGTTAATAAAATGCCGGAATCCGCGCGGAATTTTTCCTCGAGGGGCCGCATTATACGTCCGCCGCCGCGTCCACGTACCAATCAACGTAAGCGTGCTGCGTAAAATGCAAGTTTGGTTTTTCATCCTAGGCGCGCGCGAAGGAGACTCCTGCATAGAACTGGCAAGAAGCTATTTTTGGTTTTCGAAGATGGATAGCCTCGTGATATTTTTGAAGAATTTATTAAAGTTTCCGTTTAGTTACATCGGTGTCCCTCTTTTTGTGGCTATTTTTCTGGATGCTCCTTCACTCGCTGGATTAACCTTTAGGATTATCCATCGTTGATTCAAGTTGAATTTAGAATTTAGTAATCATTTTTAATAACTAGTTACAAGCCAATAACCATATTAACATATACCGCGTATATCTTTAGAGAAAAAGTATATGAAAAAGAGACGCCTATAGTTCAATAGAACGCTTCACACTCTGAATAGAGTCATGTGAATCTCAAAAAATGCACTCTTACGAAATACAACAACTTTTCTCAAAAAAGAAACTTAATTTTTATCGCTTCACGAAATCTATCGTTAAGTATATCAAAAACAGCGTGTAAAGAAAAATCGTGGAACGAATATCGCGAGAGCGCCCGCGCCACCTTTAAGTTCGATGCGCGCGCCAATTTATTCCGGCCGATTTCTGGCTTTCTGCCGATGTACAGAGAATGGTAATATCGAGTTTGGATTTCGGCTAACAAGAAACCCGCTCTGGCGCGGCCCCGCTGAATAGCTCGCTCCGTGCAAACAATGCCGCTCTGGTAATTACATATATAGCGCGGGCCGATTACGGAGCGATGAATCGAGCCGGCTGCTCGACTTATTGTGATCTGACCAAAACGCGGAGGGATATTCCCGCGACTTAAGATCGAGGGCCCGCGGGCTTCGATCGTCGAAAATTATAGGAAATGCCCGGGAATTCTCTTTTCAACGGTTGGTCGTACTAAATTCTGCAGGAGTGCCCTCGAGCCGCGCACGCTCGGCGCATTTCTCGGGCAATCCTGTTCTTACAAACGGCATGTTTGCGGTACACTTCAAACCGCAGAACGTAACGTCGCGTTCCTATCAACGATCGTAATGTGCTTCAGATCGCGAAATATTCCCGGCTGGCTTCGCCGCAGGACCCTCTGTTTTTGGTATATGCACCATAAACGTGTAATATAGCAACGCGCAATATATATCAGGGCGATATATAGCGGTGTGTAATATTACACGAACAGAGAAATTTGGGGTTTATTCTAAAAAAATGAGAGGAAAGTCTTAATTGGAAGAAAGAGGAAAATTAGAGGAAAAAATAGAAAAATAGATTTATATTTGCATTTTTGATGGATTTTTTTCGCGATAGCATACGCGTGTATAAGGGTTACTTTTGAATGAGATCGACAAACCTTAACCTTCGCGATGCAAACCCATTCTCAGCTCATGCGTTTCTCGATCGGAATCCTTCGAAAGTTTCTCCGGCCAATCCCAATGTTCGTGGCTCTCGTTTCGAAGCATCCCGTATACGTGAAACTTGGGACTCGGCTCTTGGATTGGGCAAGCAAATTAACAACACTGGAAGGCGGATGTCCCTTTTATCCGCAATACACCAGCTTTCGTCCCTGCACCTTTCCAAACCTGCATGTACGCCTCGCACGTTTACCACTGGTCCCTGCCGAAATTCGACGCAATCTGCAGGAATTTACAACTCTTGCGCTTAATGTCCGCGCTTAATATTGTAAGTGACACGGCGATATATAATATCCCGACATTGCAGTCGCAAATTATCGCGGGCCCGGCGAGTGTTGCAGCAAATTCAGTGGTTACAGCCAGTGATTAGTCAGACGCACGACTTGGGCTGCGTCAAGTTCACACGGGCGCCTCGAACTTCGGCAATTATTATCGATTCGGGGATCGATATAGCGGCCCCGATATCATCCTTTGAGCTTTAATTCCTGCCAGCCAATTATCGCGGGCTTAGAACGATTTCCCTGTTATTCGCTTACGTAAGACGTCGATCGCTGCTGACGAGAATTGATCGAAGAAGAAGGACGAATAGTATATTCACGATACACGTATACTTCGCGCCACATATTTTTCGCGACAATATCGATACGTCTTGCGACACGTTCCCTTTTCTATGATTCTTTTTCCAATTCGAAGAGAATAAGAGTTTTTAGTGTCCTTGGCCTTCGAACGTAGGAAAGCGCGTATGTGTGTGTATATGTGCATCGAAAAATGCGTGACTTTCTAGAGCACTAAGCGAATTTAAATTCGAACAGCCCAATAGTCTAGTTTAAAGCGTAAAAAAGTGGATTCGAGTTTAAGAGGGCGTAGAATAAATATATTTATGTGACAAAAAATTCTTATCGTACTTCCCTCACTGCTCCTTCAGCCACTGTCTTACGTCGCTTTATTATTACTACTTTATTTTATTATTTTATTCTTACATATCCCACCTGTTACAAGAGCTATTATCGATCGACGTGGAATTAATTTCAATCCCCATCACGAGGCATAAGTTCGCGTAATAGCGCACGAAATCTCTTTCGTTCGGATTTTTCAGCTCGCTCCCAGAATCGTGGCAAAAATGCGCCTCGGCTGCGACGCACGGCGCATGCCTAACGCATGTATTTGTCGGAGTTGGCTAGTTCGTAATTCCTGAAACTTTCCCGTGCGCCTCGTAACGCGACGCACCTGCGGAAGAAAGTAATCTACATTTGAAATTTCATTCCTGTCGAATGTGGAATGAGCTTTCCGGTTACCTGACCTCCTTCAATGCCCGCCACTGATCCGTTAATTTAAGAAAAGTCCCGGATAAAGTTTCCCCCTTCGTCACGATCGGACTTTCCCACTGAAACCTCGTCCTTCCATCCTGCATTTGGATCTCCTCTATCGACACATTAGCCCATTCTCGACATATCTGTTTTCGTTAAAAGGCCAAACTTGCAAGGCCAAAGTTCGTTCGCCGAAACAACGATCCTTGAGCCACTAAAATATTACGATTCGAGGTACGCGCAGTTTGGCGAACGCAATGGGCCATCGTTCGCAAAGGAGTCGTTTGAATTTTGATACGGTATTGTTATTAATTGAATATAATGGAGCGGCCGGTGGTATCCGAAATAATTGGACGTAAATCTCGATTTACTGGCAAGGCTGCGTTACAAATTTCGCGCAGGCTACGCGCTTTATGCTCTATTCCGTACGTTTTCTTGAAAAATAAATAGATGAAGATGAATAAATAAATAAAACGACATGTCCGTGATTAATTATATATAACATCGGACTTTATTTAAATATTGTATCTGGCCAAAGTTATCGGTTGCCAAAAGCAAAGAAAATGCACGATGCTTGGAATGTCCGATTTTACGAAGATTCTTCTAATAGCGTGTACAAAATATATATCTTTGAAACACCGATGAGTTCGATGACGAGCGCAAAATAAATGTTTAAGATCGTAATAATCCTCCGCACAGCGGCGCTCGTAAAAATCGTACCCAACCAGAATTCGTCCAGACGTTCAATTAGCAATCCCGACTTTGATAAACTTTCATTGTTCAACGCTCCCTCATCCGGCGAAATGAACGCAGTAACTCCATCCTATAAAACGGCGCGTTATTATAATGATCCCCCATTGTCGATATTTTCATTAAAATCGTATAATCCCACAGCAAACGTACCATAATGTTCCCCTGGCCATTGAATGGCATTATGATGCGTCAGAACCGATGAAATACCCGGAAGGACCGAAATAGAGCCTTCCTCGATTCTTCCTCAAAGGCAACTTTGACTCGCGCGACGAATTCGCCCAAAAAAAAAAAAAATGCTCCCGAGATTTCACATCGGAGGCCCGATTTGAGGCAAATTAATTTGGCGAGTGTGACGCGATGTACGCGAGTGGAAGGAAGAAGTATTCCCGACTTTGAAACTACGAAGTAATGGAAGATTTCGCGACGGAGAAGTTAAATTCCTGAAGCGAATGCTGGCTCAGATTTCACGCACGTAAGGTTGTATCCAAGAGTACGGCGCACTCTTGGATGTTCAAGGAAGAAAATAAACCGGGAGAGTTTAACAAGAATTTACGGCTGAATGATCTTATTAGGGAAAAAAATGTATTAACCCTCCACAGGCAAAATTATAGCAACTCATATAACCTTTAAGGCATTTACTTGAATATTTCAGGTTCACGGTGCTGATAACCTTCATCGATATTATTATTCGTTACCTCAGACGCGTTATATAATTAAAACGTGGACACATAGAGAGTCACATAAACGTTAAACGGTACATATATTCATAACAGAGCGAAAAATTCGCGTGGCAGGAGTCTTACATAAAACGACAACACCTGTTGAATACTCGTTAAGAATTTTTAAATCGTTCCAAATCGAGACGATTAATTGCACGGATAAATCGTATTATTTTTCTCATTACTGAATGGCATTACTTCATTACTGTACGTTATAATTCGTTAAGTGCATGGCGTTTTTTTTTGTTGGCTTTTTTTCGAGGAGGCATTCGAGGGGCGAAAATGTCGAAAATACGAAAATTCAGTCCCGCTAATTCCGTGGCCCCGCGAAACAAATACTCGGTAGCGGAACATTTGTCGGGCGGAATGCGAGGCATTAATCTTGTCGGGACTGCACAAACGGCAAAGCTCTTTTAAAACGTTTTCAAACTTTGTCAGACTGTCTCATGAAAGCGCATCCCCGCCCCGGGGCCGCCTGGCCCTAGCATTCGAATAATGGCCAATTCCATCCTCATTTTTTATCCCCCCCACCCAACCGAGATACGTAATCGCGATTTATTTTGCGAACGCTTTGATCCTTAACGTTACAACTGCCACTTCTACCGTTACAACCATTTGCGAGTATATTTAGGACACTGTATACGTTTTCAAATATGAAGCGGAGCTTCGTTTGCGAAACGCATCGCAATATTGTTCGCAATAATCGTAAAATACATACGTATCTTTATTAACACTATTCCTACCAGCCATTTTCCAGGCAGATTTAAGCGTACTAAATATATCCTTAAAGAAAAAGAGGGCGAAGAAAAAATGTCGATAGATCAATTCATCGATCCGTACGCTGCGAGAAAATCGTGAAAAATCTCAGAAGCGACCGCGCCTCAAAGCTCTACGATTTTTCAAAGAAATCACTCGACCTATCGGGGTAAGAATAGTGTTAAATGAAATAATATGAATTTATAAAACTAAATTTACAAATAAATCAATAAAATAAAATTAATTTATCGAGGTGAAATTAGACTTACGATATCTCTTAGGGATTGAATAAAGTGATCTACGTACCGCTGTAAAAATCCGAAAAACGTCCGAAAACGCAGCGTCACAATGCCGTGCAATTTTTCAAGGAAATCACTTTATTTCGACGTGTTCGGTAGTTCGAGTATCGACTTCGTGGGGCAGAAAAGAAAGCGGACGCTGCGTCGCGTAATTGCACCGATCAACGAAGGACCTCTCGAAGTTCTCGAGCCCAATTATTCGAGCGAAGTGCAAGCAACGCGGTGAAACGACGCGTCCATAAATCTACCGAACTCGTTGCTCCGCGTAACCGATCGCATTGACGATAATTCAAAAGCGAACCGACGAGTACAAAGTAACTAACGTCTTTGCGACTCCACCTTTACCACGTCTGCCTAACAAAGGTATTATATTAATTATTATTTTATTATTATATTAATTATTATTATTATTGTATTATTATATTAACTATTAATGGTATTTCGAAATCGCTTACACTCTTGCGATTATCAATTTTGTATATATATCATCTTTGTATTTTAAAGTAGTCATTTTTATACCTCAAAATGATTGTTCTCGAAATTACTGATATTCCAAGGACTACGAATTGGAATAGATAACAATTATACGAATATTTCATTCGCTCTAAGCAGTATTGTACTTGTTATCGACGCGATACTCTACAACAGAGGAGATCCGGTGATATCCGGTTAGGATTTCTCATTATTTAACGAGGATGTTGGCGCAGCGCGAAACGATGGCCCCACAAACAAATTAAACAAGAGAATCGGATCAATATTTAGATACTGATAAATCTAGACTGCCTCTCACGGAGAATTGTAAGCAAACTGCTCTCGCGAGCGTGACGTTCTGAACTTTGTACTCTGACGAACTCTGATCTAGATCCTGCCGTGCCTCTCCCTTTACACCAACTCCGCGCTTAGTTATAAATTAAGGTAATGTAGCCGACTGTGGCCGTTGAATGGCGCACAAATATAACGCGAGAATGAAAATAGAATGATCCTTGCCAGATGGCAATATACCGCCGTGTAAAAGTCAGATTCTTGAATGTTCCAAGAGGAAAGAGCTACGGCGTTCATATAAGGTGGACCATCTACTGGTTTGTTTTTAAATTATAGGATAAGGCAACACTGGTGTGAGCGATTCGCTTGAAATTCGAACAGCTGGTCTTTTCGTTCTTAAATCGGAGACTCCAACCTTCGCGATAAATAACATTTTGTTTTAAATATCGACGTAGACTCGTTTTATAGCGTTTTTAAGAACAAACTTTTAAATAGCCCACCTTATAGATACGCGAAAGATGATCGATTCCAAAATGATCGGCGCGCGAGAGTTTCGAAAGAAATGGCCGGCGCGTGTTAAGCCGAGTAATTAATCGGAGCCCTTCAAAACCGCACGATAAATCTCTCGAATGGAGAACTTCAAAAATGCGCGATTATAAATTCGAGCTCTCCAGGTTCGAAATACTTCCACCCTCCGGCCGCACTCCACTCCCGTTTATTCAAAACTCGGCCGACGTAACTAAAATTAATTTCTCCCCCCAACGGCTTATGTCAAAACTCGAGGGGAGCAAAAAAAGGAATTCCAGCCAGTTTTCCAGCGATACGTCGGTCAATCGTGGAATAATGAACAGCCCGCCGCGGCATCGGTGGGAAAATGAAGAAACGGTGGCGCGGATAGCCCCTGAAACGCGATGGCGAGGGTTGGCTTACCCTTATAACGAAGCCAGGAAACCGATCGCGAGCGTCGCTGGCCTCGCAGCCGAACCAACCGCGCATCCATTTTAACCCCTTAACGCACCAATTAAAAGTTCAAAAGCGGTCCTTTTTCCATCCACGTTTTTATCCTCTATTTTCTTAAAACACGAGAGGACGTTAACGAATTTGAGGAAAAAAGAAAACACGTTTGAGCGAGATGGTAGTATCGAGCAGTGATTTACTCTTTAACATCGATGTTTAATACCTTTAATTTATATATATACCATATACAGCACCGAGCAAGAAGATCATTAGGAGCGATATGTCTTGGAAAGTTCGTTATCTTATCTCGTTGTTACGTTTGATGAAAATAACGTCAAAGAAATATCTTTTGACGAGCCCATGCTCTTTCATTAACAACACGGATGACGTCTGGCAGCAGCATCGACCTGAAGCACCAAAGTAAATGCCTCGCGGGTCGCATAATTTGTGGATATAATTCGTATAATTTGTATGCCATCACGGAGGGTTAACTCGGACGAGTGCGCTAAAAGGTCAACGAGCCTCGAGCGAGCAGCGTTTTCTATGCATTTCCGGCCGCGGCGCAAAATCGAAGGTCGAATTCCGCTTGGCCAGGACCCGCGATAAGTAGTATCGTCCGTAGACAAACGGCGATACTCGTCCGGCTAACTTTCGTGAACCACCCACTCCTCCCTTAACCCCCCCCCCCTCTACTCCTCGCCGAGCCGCCAGCCTGCGAAAGTAATTAATTAACCCCTTTTTGTTTCGCGGGTCAATTTCGAACGAAACTAAACTTGTTTGTTTGGCCGTGGCGCGGCTCAAGCGCGATCAATCTCATTACGGGTTCGGTCGCCAAAGTTTTCGTCGAATGCGCGGATTAAAATGGGGAGAAGTGGCGGTACGAATAACGCGATAGCCGATGGGGATCGTCGAGTCGAGGCTCCGAGCTAAAGGATGCTTCGTGCACGATCCTGAAGCTTGGAGAAACGATGGGATATTTTGAGACGCGCTGTACAAAGGGCTGGATATACTGGAGTATCCGCGTGTTTTTTTTTTTAATTGATTTTTGGCACCGACTGCTAGGGTCATTTGGGCTAGGACCTACTGTTTAAGGTGGGTTCCGAATCACCAGAGCTACTGTATACATATCGCATAGAAAAACTATAGGTGAGTATCTGCGCGTTTCTCGTTCTGAACATTAGCATCACCAAACCAAAATGACTGGTCAGTCGTTTCTTTAAAAAAAATCGTAGTGCTTTACAACGATCCATTTTTTGAGATTTTCCATGATTTTTACGCAGTATTTGGATCATCATATTGATTCACTGAAATTTCTTCTTACTCTCCCCTTTTTTTTACGTGGTGTTCCAAATGTGTCCAGAAAGTGGCCGGTAGTTCTAGTGTTAAGAGTACGATGCGTCGCGGGTCGTTTATCTTTGACAGGTTGGCCATCGTGAAAATTACCAACATCTGTCCCGCGCGCTAAAAGTTTCTCTCGAAGCGAGCGGCAAAACTTCCTTAAATACGATATTATTTACCCGGTATTTCGCAGTGGCATTTGTAATGTCTCAAGCTTACCAAATACCAAACGCGTACATTCGACGTGTATATACGTCGAGCGTGCTACTAAATCCCAGATACTAATAAGTCGGGAACTTTGCACACCGCTCGAATTCCTCCAGATTTCTTCCCTAAGCTCGTATATCCTAATTCATCATTCGAGCATAGCCTGTCGTGCAAATTGAGCGGAGCGCTGTACAAATTGTATTTCCATTACTTAAGCAATCACGGAGATGTAATCAATATTGAGTCGTTTGCAGAGTCACTCGCATTCCTGGCGAATGGACGTTTTTCTACGGGGCCAGGAAAATGCTTGAATTTTTCGAGTGATCCCCATTCCTCCCCAATTGGGGGGAACGCATTTATCTTGCCGCTCTGTCACTTGCATGTTCGTTACGCGGCCGCCACGTGGCCACCACTTTCTATAACTTTGGAAACAAAAAAAAAAAACTAAACCAGGATCCAATAGTAAGCTCGAGCAGGAGATTGATTTATCGAAGAATACCAAAAGACGCGCCGCGAAAGCATCGACATTGAGTATAATTAAGCGAATAAATCGATCGAATTAAGAATATCTGAAGAATTGAATTAAGAAACGCTTTTGAATTCGTGATATTCGAAGTGTCACACAAATTCTGGATACTTCGCATTGATTTGGCTTATATTGCACGATTTTGGCTCGTCGCTTTCGAATGAAGGAGTTAAAAACTGGATCTTAAGCCGAGGGAAAGCCGAGGGGGAGCGAAGAGGACGAAGGGAGAAGGAGCGATGCGGGCCTCCTGCTCCTTCCGTGGCCTCTTTCCACCTTGGCACGATAAAAAAAATAACGACTATCGCCCGACGATATTACGAAGAGGCCAGTATCGTAGCAACAGACGTTCATAGCACTGATAAAAAGAGGGCTGCAGCCCCCTTGCGGTTGCTCCTGCACAAACAACAATGGCCCCGCATCTCAATGCTTCCTGATACCCCTTGCCATCCGCCTGCACCTTCGTAAATCGTTCGAGACGTAAGCTCTGGGAAAAGAACCTCGCTTATTCGGGAACCAGGCTGTTTCTTCGTTATTCCAGAACCGCCAATTTTCTCACTGTCCATCGTCGTTCCTTCGTCGTGAACTCATCGCGCCTTAATTAAGCTCACTGACTGCATGGCGATTGCTGAGAATCGATGTGAAGGATAATAGCCTTTGGAGGATTATTTGAATTATTATTCATTTCTATATTAACACTAGAACTACCGAACCGGTCAAGATAACTGGTCAGTCGTTTCTTTAAAAAAATCGTAGTGCTTTATAAGAATGTATTTTTTGAGATTTTCCATGATTTCTATGCAGTATTTGGATCATCATATTGATTCGCTATAATTTCTCTTTACTCTCCCTTTTTTTTTAAGATATATGTGGTGTTCTAAATATGCCCAAAAAGTGGCTGGTAGTTCTAGTGTTAAAAACGATCAGCCACGCGTCTCTTCTGATCGGGCAAATATCGGTTAATCGTTCCAGCAACACTGATAAATCGGTAATATCTCTCGCGTGTAAGAGCAAGGATAGGAGGCGTCGAGCGTAGGATAGGAATAATCCACGAGAGAGCAGTCTTGGTATGTACAAAGCGCGTAGAAATTTCGAGCGTCGTAGGCACTCGAAGGTGTGAAAGTGCGTGTGTGTTTGTATATGGAAAAATTGTAATTGTAATTGTCTGTATATGGAAAATATGAGTATACGTGGTTTGCAATTGTCTGTACACGGAAAAATGCGTGGTTCCTGGATCACTGTTCAGGCCACTGCGAGGACAGTCGAGTTTCAGCCCCCAGAAATGCATTCGCGTTGCGAAAAATCTAGATTCCAGCATTGCTCCTCTAGGCCACAACCTTATGTTATATTTCCCGCTCTTGCGGCCGTTAAGGTTACGGCTGATCTTCGCAGTTTCATTTTCGGAATTTTTGTTGGCCGGAATGCAACCATTCCGCTTAATAGCGCCGCCAGCATTAGTGCGTTAGTAGAGTGCAAAGGGTCATTAAAGTGGAATTGGTTTCAGTGAGGGAAATGTAATTGAAGTTCATCACGCGTCTATTAGATGATTATTGATAATGGAGTTATATCGGCTAAATTACATCGCTTAATCGAGTATTTATTCATTTTGAGCTTTCATCTCGTAACGAACATAGCGATCCGGTTAATGCACGGCCGCTTTTCATGTTCATTATTTTCGTTTGCTTTTAATCCCAAATCGTGAAATATAATTCGACGTATCGCGCTTCGTAACGTAATTCGATAATACTCGCAAATATTATTATATCAGGAATTCCACGGCCGAGGAATAAAAATCGAGATCGCGATCGCGTTGATTAACGTCCGCGATTAAAAATCGCCCAAAATATCGTATGGCTATTGTATTACTTTTCGGGTAGAATGTTTGCCAACGAAAGTAATCGATATTATTCCCGCGGTACGAAATTTATGCTCTCGACGCTCTATTTTGTTAGCCAAAGCGTCCAAATGTCGGCCAAATTTTTATCAAAGTAACATAAATATCTCACGCTCTTTTTTATACAAGTTGCCATAATTTTTCAGCGCTCGCACTTTATTCTAAATTTCGTGCAGGTTTTTTTTACAGTGCATGGCGCAATTTTATTACGCGAAGAGGTATTAAACCTAACTTCAAATTCCATGATATTTGTGATCCTTGAATTTTTCCAAGCAACGCGAAACCTACGCGCATTTGGTATTTATTCGATTCTCCAAACTAGCAATATCCTCTTACCAATTAAAATCGCCAAAACGCTTTTATGCGCGCACGAAATTCTCGCCAGTATCCGAACCAGTGGAAGTGAACAATAGAAATTGCTACTCTAAATTGTTAAACCTGACCAACCTTATGCCATACTTATGCATATTTATATCCACCGACCTGCCCCTTCAATTTTCGAAACAGCTTTGTAACGAGCTGGGAACGCAACCCTCTCGTATTTTCAAGCAGGCACGACCCTAATGGCATCTCTCTGCTACACGGAAATTGCGTAATTCCAAGACGGTTATCAGTGTAGAAGAAACGCTCGGTTGTCAGTGCATGTCGATAAATCTCGCGGTAACTTAAAACCTAAAATCTAAAACGATACAGTAGATAAATATAATTTTCCAGCCAATTTGGGCAGCTTAGCTTCGATAAACCCAACCGCACCTTAATTATTAACTTTCGTAACTCAAGGCAACTTAATAATTCGTGTCGAATAACTCGCAAAAAGTGCGAATAAACGTCGAGTATACACAGAAATTATTCCAAAATTTTAAAGACTTCCCTTAGAAAAGTCCCTTACGATTAATCATTCCTACCTAAAAGCCATCCTTATTTATTTACACAAGATTACTATTATTCCTGGCGTGTAAATGTGAGATACTTTAGCATTGCTTTTTAAGCAGAACGGAGGAAAAAACTTCGATAGATGCACGTGCCGCAAGTGGATCGCGGAGGATCCGCTAAAACCCAACGCGAGGGCCGTGCGAATTTCGAAGGGACGACCGAACCGTCATTCTGGCCGGTTCGGTAGCTCCAGTGTTAATTACCGGACAAAACTCAGGAGGGCCCTCTCGCCATTCCGGACAGGTGCAGCGCTCTAATGGCGTTGGCCTTGGCTTCATCAGGGTGGCCCCGGTGAGAAAAACAGTTCCGTCTCGGGAGGGTGAAAAACAGTGGCGCGCAAGAAGGGCGCGAGGGAAAAAAAGCGGAGCAGAGAGAGAGAGAGAGAGAGAGAGGAAGAGAGAGAGAGAACAGCGAGAAAAAGAACGAGGAGAGTCAGCGGCTCGGTACAGGTTTTTCACATTAAATTCACCCTTTTTTTGCAAATGGCATTCCATTGGCAAAAAGGTGAATTCCATTTGCAAACGGATGAGTTTGTTTTGCAAAAGATTAAAATCCATTTGCAAACGGCCGAATTTGTTTCGCACAAGGAGAATCCCATTTGCAAAGGGCTGAGCTTATTTTGCAAAAGATTAAAATCCATTTGCAAACGTGCGTAATTATTTTGCGAAAGATCGAATTCCATTTGCAAGTGGGCGATTCTGTTTTGCAAAAGCTCGAAATCCATTTGCAGAACGGTGCGTTCCATTCGCGGACGGATGAACTTCTTTCGCGAAAGATTGAATTTAATGCGAAGAACCTGTAAAAACCTCCCAGAGAAATAAATCCCGGAAAAGGAGAGCGCGCCTAAAACCGCGCTCCGTTGTCTTTGACGTTCCTTGACTAATGACCGCGCGTATTCCTCGCCTCTCCTCCACATCCAGCCGATGATCGATCGATTAATGTAGCGGGAGAAATTAGAGAAACTCCCGTTTATAAATTTCCTCGAAGGAGAAGGAGAAAGGAGGCGGCCTAGGCGGCGCAGGGCGCAAAAACAAACGGGCTGGAGATCGTATCCTCATAATGGAGCCGGCGGGGCTTTGCCTCTGAAGGTAGTCATGTTCGATCCTGAAAACTTTTCGGGACTTTTCGTCCCCCTGGCCGTCGTCCTTTCTCTCCTCGCTCCTCTACTTTCTCGCAGGGCGCCGCGCGAACGGGACCCTTTGTCTTTTTCCATTCACGTACGCGACGGGAAGGAGCGTGAAGGTGGTCTCTCCGCTTCCTCCTCCTCCTCCTCCTCCACCTGCCAACTTCCTTTTGGCGGATACGTACGCGGGAGTTTTGGAATTACGCGAAGGACGTAAGTTTCGCCTATTGGCAGATTTTTTTCCGCGTTTTTTTAAGCTCGTTAGGAAATAGCACAGAGGATGGACTGGACGATCCTGTTGGGTTCCTTGGGTACTGCGTGCGATTGGGTTGGTCGAATCGATCGTCTTTTCGAGCATCGTGCCAATTCTGCGCGTATGCTACTCGATATACAAGATACCTAATATAATAAATGGATTCGTTTCGTTTCAAACAAACATCGATAAAGGAGGATTAAAGATAGAGAGTACGAGATTCAAAGAGGTTTCGCGTTTGTAAAAACACCTTGAAATTAAAGGTCTAAAGACAGCTCTAAAATGATATGCAACAAGAACGTTCCATGAACTAAGGAGAAGAAGTTACACGAATAGCGCGATCAGAGAATTTTCTAAAATTCCCCGGGCCAGGCGAGCCGACGAAGCTAAGAGAGCTGCGAAATCGCTCACAACAATACTGATGGGCATCGATCCGAATACCAAGGCCCCTACCCCCAGGGCGGATGCATCGCGAGCGACGCACTCGGTAAGACAGGAGGGACGCAAATGTAAAAAATGACGGCGCATAAACCGGCTGCGCTTTATTTTATTACCATCCCATTTCCCCGCGCGCGGAGAAATTGTACAGATTGCCGGGGCGCCGTGAGTTAAGGTTTTCATTTTTATTTAAATTCCGCAAGCTACGAGGGGATATCGCTCGCGGCACCGGCGCACGCGACAACCTGGAAATTTAAGAGACTCCGCGGAGCGCGTTTGATCCTCGCCCTACTCGGCCTCGTCCACGTCGACGCGCACCGCCGGAGCCCCGAGGAATTTTTGAAAAAGCCCGTCGAGCCGCGAAGAAGCCGAGGCGTCCCTTCGTTCCCCGCTTTCGACCTTTCGCCGCAGTCGGGTAATTAAAGAAGCGCCCGCGGCTCGATCCCTGAGAACGTGCTCCAACCGTTTAACCACTTCCCTCGAGAATTATTTTTGATCTTCTCGTGCTTTCGATTTTTCTACTTGTCACTCGGAGCCTCGTGGGATGGATGCGAGCAGGTTTTGGGATTTTGCCTGTCTAATTAACCGTATCCGTATTTAACGCTGGAATTAGGGACTGTTCTCTACGCGTATTTGAGACACCTTTTGATTATTCGTTATTGTTCAATTTATATCTGTTTAAATACATTTGTTATAATAATCGTTTTATGTATTTGATTATTATTTCTTTGGGACGAAAGATTCGATTCCTTTATCTCTGGTTTTTCCATGCGATAGGCCATATGATAGGCCAAGTAATCTTAACAGTCGGTGCCAAAAATAAATTAGGAAAAAAAAACATTTAAAACACATGCATATGTATCTTAAAAAAAAAATAATAAAGGCAGAGGATCAATATAACGATCTATGGTGCAGCTACGAAATTACGTAGAATTTCAAAAAGTGCACTGTAGTGACGGGATATTTCCAAGAAACTACGGAAGCGTTATTTTGACTTCATTCGTCACTTTCGTTTTTCGCGGAACGTTTAAGTTGAAGCGGTTGGGTTTTGGATTATGCGGAGTGTCGAGGTCGCGTATTAAAAGGAGAATAACCGCGATCGTCGCTGCAACCGCTCGCGTCGACGTGCATTAAGGGTCTAGAAAAATTTCTGAAAAAGGGAAGCCAGTCGTGGAGATGCCCAGAATTTCTCCCTTTCGGCCTTTCACCGACCATAGTCGCTTTTACGGCAGGCTCTCCGGATGAGAGGCTGGTAATTAAAGTAGCCGCGACACGAGTATCGTTACGCACGTTTTTTTTCAGCCCCTGGAAGCCTCGAGATCACAA
Source organism: Ampulex compressa (assembly GCA_038496175.1). Classification (NCBI taxonomy): domain Eukaryota; kingdom Metazoa; phylum Arthropoda; class Insecta; order Hymenoptera; family Ampulicidae; genus Ampulex; species Ampulex compressa. The sequence continues at coordinate 176,269 of JBCFXI010000111.1, read as the reverse complement.
AGCCGACGCAAAGTGTCGACTTGTAATCAACAGGGGCTTCCTTGCATCGCACGCATATTAAACTTTGCAGCCTGGATTTTTTTCGCGGCTTCGCGAACCTTATGGCCGATAGTCTCCTGGTCTTTTGCAAGAGCAAAGTATCCGTTTAGCGTGAATTTTCAATGACACTCTCAAGTTCTATAAAAACGCCATTCGACTAATTTCAGAGCAGTCGAATTTGATGGCGAGAATACAGGATTCAGGCTTATTTACATCTCTTTGGGATTGAGTTTCTAACTAATCGAGCATCGTTTAACCACGATCGGTTATGAATTAAAACTGATCTTAATCGAGGAATATAGAGTATTTACGTAAGAATTTCTATATCCAACTTAATATATTTAAATAATATTAGGTTGTCCCAAAAGTGTCTCTACACACTGCTTTATCACAGCAATGTTTCTACAAACGTGAAACCTAATCTCTCAAACGATGTGGTCCTTATCCTTCCATAGTCTTCTGCTTGTACGCACGCTTCGATAAAATATTACCAAGCAAATACATCGTGCATCTATTATTTTCTCGCAGAACGAAAGAATCCTTCGCGCCAACCCAATACAATAATCAACCAGTCACGTCTATTATACAATTGCGTGTAAAAAAAAGTAACAAAGATCCCGGGAGAAGAAACGATCCGTTCCAAGCAAAAGGCCAGGCGCGACGATTTAAAAAAGTCACCAGCTCCGTTGGGCCTCTCGCCACTTCTTCGCGAATCAATGGCGCTTTCGACTCGCCAGAAGGACCGCGGCTCGAATTCCAGCCACGTCCAGGTGAAAAGTGGAGCCCGGTAATTAAAGAAACCGCGACACGAGGATCATTAAAAACGTTTTCACGTTTCAAAAACCTATTAGCCGCGAAGCCGTAACAAGGACTCGGATCTCATTCCGCAAGGGCCTCCTTCCGCCGCGGGAATGCCAAAGTTTGCACTTCAATCTAGTCCCCGGATTCCCCTGGTCCCTTCGCGAATTTAAAACGGCATCCTGCGCGATTCTCTTGGGTCAAGGTTGCAGGAGGATCGAATTTATTCCCCGCCAGGTTACCTAAATCGGCCGCGACCAATATCGCATTTTTCACCGCTCGAGCCTTTACGAACTACAGCCCCCCTCCCCCAACCATATAATCCTAGGATATATCATGATTTCCGCAATTCATAGCTTTTTGGTAAAAATTCGATATTTTTAACGCGATGAAAAAATATGACGTTGTTTGTTCAATGACTCGATGTATTGGGTGAGCGCAAAAGTATCTTAACGCTCACTTCATACCTGTAAACCCGATAAGAGCGCTAAAAGTCGAAACGAATGGTACTCCACTATCTTTCGCGTATCCTTCGTGTACCGCTTCCTGTAGAACTTTGTGGCGTGATCACTTCTGGGATTTTTCATGATTTTCACACAGCGTATAGATCGATAAATTAATCTATCGACATTTCTCCTTCGTCCTCTTTTTCTTTAAGGATATATGTAGTACACTTAAATCTGTCTGGAAAATGGCTGGTAGGAATAGTGTTAATCAGCGCAATGATGGATCCTATTTGATCAAGATTAAGAGGAAGATTCCAAATATCTATTCACGATGAAGGATACCGAAGGTACGAGCTCGATTCTCGAAAGATTTGCGGCGCGAATCTGCGAAAATTCGACGTGCGCCCGGCGTACTCTCTGCTGAGTTTTCGAAATTGTAGACGGTGGAGGGCGGCCGTCGTCGGCGTAAAATAAATCAGAGTACAGGCCGAGAGATCTAGCCGACGATATATCCCGGCACGTCAGGTATATTCCCCTCCTTAAGTTCTCGTTGCCCGGGCGCGTCTATAGATTTGGCCCACGTCGAAGTCAGCGCACGGGCTCTCTCGCCTCTGTTCATAAATCTTTCGCGGCTGGGAATTCCTTACCTACGCCAACGATACGCACAGACCTGTGCGCCTAGGGCGCGACGATCTGGAAGGACGAAGGTCGCTGGTCAAACGTCGATCCTCCACTGGGTGCAAATGTTCGTTGCATTTACCACGGGATATTTGTACAACAGCGGCGCACGAGTCGAAATTGAAAATGAATTGTAAGAATCGTGTCGAACTCTCGTAGCTTATATCGATGAGAATTAAATCGCGATTGTAACTGGCGAAAAATCTTTCCTCGCGATGTTTGGGGAAATTTTCAGTTCGCGAGTCTGACTCGTGCTATTCGCGTTTGGAACAGAATTTTTGTTTTTTTAAGAATGTACCAAGAAAGTGCACGTTTTTTAGAGAAGCGTTGTCTAAGCACTCGTAATACGTTTGGTATAAAAGAGGAAGAAAGTACGTGCTAGTACAACGATGATTATAATGATCTGTATACCATTATAAAATTACGGAAAATATTAGGAAATTTAAAAAGTCTACATAAATCTGAGAAACTCACGGAGCTGTGTAATTCGTGTAAGAAATCTTCACCGCTGTTTTTGAGAAGTTCGACGGTGCTGGCGTTAATACGCGCACACGGAGCCCAAGTTGCGGACGAGGACTCAAACATCGTGCCAAACTGCGAATTAGGTTTCCACGAATGGTCCTGAGACGCTATCGCGGACTTCGGGAGAAGATTAAGTCTTTAGAGTTAATTTTCGCAGATGCAACCGTCGCGGATCGTTGGTCGAGAGGGGCGCATGATGATTCCTCGTCCCTTCGACAATACCGAGATCTTCGCGTCGAAGATGAAGAAGGGATAAAGAGACGACCGACGGTCGCGTTCGATCCTCTTAACCGGCCAACTAACAAATCGACCTCGCGGCGATAAATTTGTACTTACCATCCCCGCATTGCATAAACGCTTTTACATAACATAAGTATGATAATGTCATGCATAAAATATCAAGCATGAAATTATGGTGAATACATTTCAGGAATTTTCCGCGGGCGTACCATTATGTCCGCATGATATATGAATCTTAAATTTTAAATTCCGCTCATTGGGTAATAGCAATAAAGCGGGAGAACATATTCTTTCTATAGCCGCGCGCGCGAAGAAATACCCAAGGATGGAAAAACTTTGCAGGGGCCCTGGCTGGGAATAAAACGAGAAATATCCTAGGAATCGGTTATTTTTATAGATATAAAACTTTCGGCATTTCCAATGCCTGTTCGCGCCAACTTCCGTTCGCGATTATTCCCTCGAAATAAAACGGCAACTCGGATCTTAAACAGGTATTGCTTTTAACTGCCACCTCTATTTCCAAATGCCGGCCGGGCTTTCGGTTCCCTTTCCAAGGCGGCTGGATCCGAATGTTTGGGAGGAACGAAAATCGATACCTACGAACATCGTAATAAACCTAAGGAACGCGACGCATGTTCGCGTATCGTCACCCTCCTTGGAACTTCCACGCGAGAGTTTATTCAAATTTTATCCAGTGTCGCTTTAGACCTTTTGTACGCCCCTGTATTGGTATATCGGTATGATTTTTTAATGATTTATAATAATACAAATATCTAATTGCGCGTAGTTGTTACGTCGTATGTCTAGACTATCATACTCCATTCGTTCATCGTTGTATATATATATATATAATAAATATTATATAAGCTTACAATTTTGCTTTTGATGTAGCCAACGATGTACCTATTACTTCGTATTTAATACCTTGAATCATAAATATATAACCAGTTTTTTAGGTCAGTCCCTAATTTCTCTAAAAAAAACAGCAGAAATATAATTGTGCAGCTAATTATCATCCACATAGAAGAAGCTCGATCTTCATGGGACACTCGATCGCGATAAAAATGAATACCGCAAGATTCGCATCCGTGGACGTGTTAAATACCGAATAAATCGAAGCCGACTGTATCGAAACGTCGTTTACGGGGACAAGGGCGAGAAAAAGCGATAGGTAACGAGCCTCGTTTCTTTTTAGCCTCGCCATGCATGCCGATGACGGTGCACCAATCCCAGGGGCGAGGAAGGAATGGGCGAAACAAAGCTGAAAGCGGTAAATTTACATTCGTTACGGTTCGGGTTTCGTGGAATGCTCCCCGGTGATCCTTACGCGGGCAAAAAAAGGCCAACGAGGAGGAGAGGAGAGGAGAGAGAAGAGGAGAGACGAGGTCTGTTTTATTCATCGATATAGACGCCCTTCCGTCGTATTTACACCGTCCGCCACTTCCTCGCCGCTCCTGACAATGATCGACGACATACCAATGAGGCTATAAAAATATATATGCCGAATCCTTACTTAACTTCTCGTTATCATTGTTTCCCCTCAAAGATTTCCCTCTTCCTGGCGGAGGACTCGCCAGGGGAGTCTGTCGCCATAAATCTTTCCACGATTTCCCACCAGCCAGCCAGACTTTCAGCCGCGGATGTGCAGGTAACTGATGCATAGGAATTGATTTTTCGACGTGCTTGTTATCGGGGCATTCCTTCCCAAGATTGCTTAATTATGGCTTGTCTCGCGATAACGCGCTGAGTTATGTACCGCTGGAAGGTTTCGACGATGCCGGAAACTCGCTTCGATGAGTACGATTTAGAAGAATGCTATTCGATACACGTCTTGTTACATAGGGCGGGCCATCTATTGGTTTGTTTCTCTTAAATCTTCTGGTTTTTCAATCTTAAATCGGAGACTCCAAGCTTCACGACAAAAAAAAATGTTGTTTTACTCATTTTATAGCGTTTTTAAAGACAAACTTTTAAACGGCCCACTCTTTATTATATTCATATTAGATATATTTACGTGGAATGCATTCACGATCGAGGCTAATTTGCAGTAAGGATTTTCGAAGGAGAATAAGATCACATCTCTCCCTCTCTCTCTATTCTCTCTCTCTCTCTCTCTCTCTTTGAGGATTTCCCTCCTCTTCGACAGGATATTCCTACATCCTCGAAGTCTCTACGTACCCCTCGCATCCCCGTAAATATTTGAGGAGGAATTTCTTTCGTGCCTCGCGGTTACGCGCAATGGTGCCGCGAAGGTTAAATCGGCGCGCACACTGGGGAATGTCCCTTAAATTATTTCGATGGAATTGCGGGCCGCGAAGGCGCCGGAAAGTTTTTTAAAGGAAAGTTGAGGACACCTGGATTCTCAACGGCCGGAAAAGGCCGGCATTAAGGCCCTCGTCGGCTCGCTCCTCCTTCATCGCGTGTAACACGCACGTATATAAACTTTTCCTCGCCGAGAGCCGGATTATGGCACCTTCCCCTTAGATCATCGTAAATTTCGCGAGGGAGAGGAAAGGGAATTTCTCGCGCCAGTGTTTTACCGGAAAGTTTCTTTGCGACGGCCGCGTCCACGCGCCGTGGAACGTATTAATGTCGAATCTCCGGGTTGCTCGGTTATTTTAAGCGGACTACGACTCGCGAAATTCGACTCGACTCGCCTCCGTGGAGAGTCGAAGGGAAACGAGGAAAAGTACTCGAGGCGGAAGCGCGGAAAAGGAGCCAGGCCGAGAGCGCCGTAGGAATCTACATTTCAAAAACAATATCGAAATCTCCATGATGAAAATTGAAAATAAAGTACGAGCCACTGTTTACGATGCATTTCGTCCGAAGGAGAAACGCGTCTTCTTCGAATCCTCATCGATGGAGAATTAAAAGGAAAGAATGGTCGAGCATATTAACTCGAATATAATCTCGTTATCAGTATGTCGAACGCGGCCTTCAGAATCTTCTAAACATTTCTCGATTATGAGGTGGATCGATTAGTAAAGCGTGATTAAGATGCGAGATGACGCAACTTTCTTATCGGGTCAAACAAGGTACGTAGCTAAATGGCAAATCGATTTATATACAAGCGGTTCGCGTTGATGGACATTCCTGGATCGCGCATTACGCCGGTGATTTATCGCGACGGGTAATTCTGAAAATTTCCCTTATACCGCTCGGTTTGTACACATTCGGCTTACGTCGAACTCCTTGGATATAACTTTCAGGTTTTATATACCTCTCTCCATAAATCTTTAAAGGATTCCTTACCGTCGGCAATACTATGCGATAGGGCGTATACATTACGGGAACTTTTAGAGAAGATACACGCGAGGCATTAGCGAAAACTTTTGGAGAACAATTGGCTTTAGTTGGAGAATAAGGGGGAGAGGCGAGTACATAATTTACCCTAATATTAAACACGCCTGTACGGAAATATTTACCTTTCTTAAGGAATATGTCCCCCTAATCTCGAAATTGTTTAAGGAATTCGTTTAATAACTCTACGCGCTTTTTTTTTAATTCTCCACTATTGCGGAATCCTCAGTTAAAATTAAATTAATCGTGATAAATTATGGAGATCAAGGTGGTGTGTTAATCGGTATTACGAAAATCATGGTAACCGGTTACTTAAATAATTGGCTTTGATAAGCGGAGAGATATTATTATTCCACGACCAAGCTTCGTAACACCAGAGGAAAATTAAAGATAAATGTGTATACACGCGCACTACGATTACCAGAATCATTTCTTTCTTTCGTATCCTATTTTTTTTTATAACCGCTCTTTCTCTAGCCGTCTCTCTTTTATAACCATAACCGCGATTCGAAGGTTGCCCCTAAACTATACATACCTCCGATCGTGCGATGACTAATTCAAACCAAGACCGTTCACTTATTTAACGCGCCCTCCGTCAATCCGACTTTAATGAGGATCGCTCACCTTCCGGGAATCTAATTGGGGATCGCTGCACCTTCGTCCTTTAAAAATCCGCCCTTAATCCAATAAAGAGCAGACGTCGAAAAGTATTTCGCGAGGAGCTCCAATCCACGATTACCAAAATTTCGCTTCACTCATATCGGATTTAGCTCTCAAGATCGGAAGCAAAGACCTTCCTCTCGAAGTATCGAATCCCTGGGGAAAACAACGAAGCCTTTTTTCATCTCTTCAAAGCCATCTGTCGCCAAAACGCTTCGAAGGAGAAGCTTATATCTCGAATATCCCCGTGATATACAGAAGGACAATACCGTGGCGGGCAATTAATAAATTCGTCTAACGAGAGTTTTAATTTCCGCGCTGTGGTCGGCCGTAAGGAATGGATGTACAGGGCGAGCCGCGAGATAATGAAGATCATTATTTATATGGAATCGAGAGGGAGCCGTAATGGAAAAAAGAAGGAGCGTAGGAATTGCAGTCGTTCACCCGGAATGGAAGTATTTTTAAAGAATGAGTCTGCCGCCGGCGGGCAGATCAACGATCCGTTTCCGATCTTTCTCCCTCGGAGCGGCCATAAATGTGACCATAAGTGAGCCTACACCTTCATTCGCGGCTCGTTACCTTTCCTCCACGATTTTCGCCCGACGTGTCCAATTTTTGAACGACTCCTCCGGCCTGAAAGTCGCGCCTCGGAAGTTGGCGTGTAACGACGAAATGGGGGAGAAAAGCGTGTAATGGGCGAGGCGCGCGTGAAGAAGAGGAGAAGGAGGGAAATTTCTCTAGGACACGAATCTCGATGTGAATAGATTCTCGTAGAAATATAAGAAGAAAGAAGAAATATAAAAAATAGAATAGACTCTCGTAGATTCCTCGTGGTAATAGAGGATACCTCGGTTTTCCTCGTAGCTGTATTTATTTGAATACGGAATACACCGAGTTTGTTCTTCACTGATTCTCAAAGAAGCGCGTGTAATTTATTGGATGAGATAGAATAACGAAAGAATATAGGAAGGTGATGCTGAATTTAGATGGAAACGTTTACTCGTTATAGGATATTTTCACTTGGTACTTTACATATGAAGGAAAAGTGTATCGATCGTTTATATGTTTTTTTCCTTTTGCACTTTAATTCCGCTAGAACTTTCTGGATTCTTGAAATATTTAAGCGTAGATCGTGGAAATAGGAGGCGAAGAAAAACTTAACCGATATTCTCAGACGCCGTTCGTTCGGTTATTCGATCTTACGGGAGATTATGCTCGCGGTGAGATACCTTATCGCGGTCATAATATAAAACGAGGCGTATGGCGGTCCATAAACGCTATGTAAGATGGAAGACCAACTCCATTAACCGGTAATGCAATACCGTATTAAATCAGCACGTACTTTTAGCCCTGTGGCCTGGTTTTCAAGGTATCGGGATACCCACTGAATTTAGCGCTGCGTATCATCGCGCGAGCGATTTGACAGGAGCATCGACGAGGAGTGCGCACTTTGAATTTCATCAAAGCTGGAAAGATAATAATCGACGGTGCCCGCGCGATAATTCGAGGGCAAAGTAGGTTTTGGAACGATTAACGATTCCCTGCTGGATAAGCGATTAATAACACTCGAAGTGTCCATGGAGAGTTTCACACTGCACGGTTCTTCCATATTTTAACCGTCTATGGGCCGAATTATGTCTGCAAATTCACTGAAGTATTCACTTTGGTATTTCAGGTCAACGGTGCTGACAAGCGTTGTTGATATCGTTGATTGGTTATCTCAGAGATATTATTCGATTAAGACGTGCACGTAATTCTGTGAAAAAGTAAAATTATTTGCTAATAAATAAGGAGCCCATAAAGGGTTGACCATGAAAAACAAAGATTTATTTAAATCTTTACTCCATGACACCGATTTGTCTCACGAATATCCAAGAACGGTACAAAGTAAGCTTTGATTATTGGAGATTTGGGTAGAAGAGACGGTGTTTTTATCGTCACTAGAAGCGATTGTCTGAACTCGAACATCGCTTAAATACCAAACCAATTGCTCTCACTTGGCTTAAACGCGACGCGCCGATTTCCCAGCTCGTTGCAAAACGACTCGATGGACCTTCAACTTCCTTCGCGTACGGCGAAATGCAATTAATTAAGCGGCCGCCTATTCGTGGCTCCGCCACTGTAACAAGTTTTTCAACCACTCGCCGCGCGTATGAGCGCGGGAATTTTAATTTGGCGCGTCTTAATTTATCCCTCGGATGTATAATCACGCTAGCATTGATAGTTCGCGGGGGCTGCCCGGGAAATTTCGATATTACAACGGCATTAAATCGGATGGTATTACAGCTTATTCGCCGGATGCACTTTGAAATCCCTTTAGCGTGCTTCTACTGCGGAATTGTATTTTACAAATCAGTTTTCGATTATCCGCCTCCGTGGAAAATTGGCATACCGTTTAAGGCCGGCCACGGAAATTCGAGCTTGCGTTTCTTCAAACCCTCCACGCTTTCGACGAACAGGTTTATTCGCCGCCATCCCACAATTCTCCTTGTATATTATTTTACGTGCGCTCTGTTGTCGAATATTTGGATGACCATAGACGATTATTTTCATAACGAGATAATCGATCGATAATTTAATTAACATAACGATAGATAAATGTATACGAAGTTCATTCATCGTTGCGTTATTTTTTTGCGCTTCGTATTTGAACGACGATCGCGGGATTATCCATGCAAATGTGCGCTCGGGTTATTTCGCGGTATCGGTGACTGTGTATAAAAATGAAAAAGGCCGTATCCTAGAATCCGAATGCGATTTGCTTTCTTATCGAAACTCGATGCAACGATAGAGAAGCACGATTTGCTTTCGACTCGTCGATGGGAGGGCAGATATTTCGCCCAAATGCCGTAGGAGCAAAATCATATCCGTGGAGGCATTACGCTAGTAAAAATATCAATCCTCGACTGTTTATCGCTAAATTATCCTCGACGATATTTACTACTGATACTTTGATTTCTGTAAACGTTGTTGAATCGCGAAAGGATAGGGCCAGGGATTATTCACAGGATTAAAATCATAATTCTCCTATGCCTTATTAAAATCGTGCCTTATTAAAATTGAACGCTGCAACGAAGATGTTCGATTTAAGTTGAAATCAGAAAACAAGCTCACCCTTATAAATGAGATACCGCGCACTTCAAATCACACTTGTGTACTTCTTGCATAAATAATGAAGTACACGATTTAACGTGTGGATTCAATTACTACTTTTTCCTATCACCACCTTTCTTATCAATCTCATCGAAGCCCAGAATGGCTGCAAAAGAAAATCGAGGTCGACTCGTTGCCCGAGGATTATTTTCATCAATGCGCCATACCTCCTAATTTACAATCGAGGACGAATCACGGCAGAAATCGTTTTGCGCCAGTCGTAAAATACTCCGAACGTTCCTCTAATCTGTATAAACGAATATCAGGATAGATCGTATATAGACTCACGTACGGATCCTTCCTAATTGCCTTTCCGATAAAACACCAAAACAACAGCGGAGAAAGGCGATTCAATTTTGATCGTGAAAAAGCACAACGCGATCGAGTCCCTCGGTATCGATCATCATTATCTCGAAATGCGGACAGCATTTATTTAAGACCATTGCGATTGCAGGCCGATACTTAAACTCTCAGCACTCTGATATTCATAAACAACATAATCACTTTCTTCCAAGACTCCAATATCGAAATGAAATACACTTGCACGGACCACCTTTCTATCTGAATAATTCGCACGATCATCTTTCGACCTGAAGAATTCACACGATCATTTTTCTATCTGAATAATTCACACGATCATCTTTCGACCTGAACAATTCGCACGATGATCTTTCGACTTGAACAATTCGCACGATCGCCTTTCGACCTGAACAATTCGGGCGATAATCTCTCGACCTGAAAAATTAACATGATCATCTTTCGACCTGAACAATCCGCACGATCTCATTTCCCCCTGAATAATTCCCACGATCACATTCCGCCCTGGATAATTCCCACGATCGTCTTTCGAGCTTATGAATCACGCTGGACATCGGGACGACTGGCGCGCTAGATAAGAATGGAAACGATGATCTCGCCTACCCGGCTGTAATTTACGTTTTTACGGAAGCACCGGGTCCTGGGAGAGGCCGCTGGCGCGGTCCAGGGGCGGAGAGGGGGGGGGGGCGAGGAGGGAGGCGTGGGTGCAAGGCAGCCTAAGCAGCGGCGGGCGAGCAAGAAAATTAGCAACGTTTGCTCCGCGTAAGAGTTATGAGGGCTTTGTAGCCAAACTACTCATGAACATTAAGGGTCATTACAATGGCCATAAATTGTGGCCACTGTCCGCCGCAATATTTATGTTATCAATTCTACCGAACGTACCGCGGATACCGAAGATGCCAGGGGGTTTCTTACCCGCGAATCTCGCCGTAAGAGTCCTTTCGGGGGTGGGATTTAGCAGCGACGTCGATTCCTGGGAAATCGCATCCCTGGAGCGCATCCTCGGAGCGCGCAAGGAGGAAGATCGACTCCGAGATTCGATGGCTCCCTAAGTTTTTGGCCGCTTTGACGAGGTGGCTTTGGAGCTTTGCTACTTTACCGCTTTAAATGGAAAGGAATAGATGTCGCTTTTGGGAGGTAGTCGAGGGGCGATGATATCGCGGCTCTTTCTATACCTCGTTAACGTAATTATAACTTGTATGTATAACGCGTGTAACGTAACTTTAACTCGTTTATAGTGTACTCATAGAAATGTGCGCTTTGTATACACCAAGACCGCGTTCCGTGCGCATTATTCCTATCGCACACTCGGCTCCTTGCTTTAACAATATCCTGAGCAGAACTTGAAAAAAAAAAGCGATAAACGAAGAGTGGGAATAGGTACACGATCGCCTGCATGAGGGATTGAATTAATTTTCGATGCTCGTCCGACAGCGTCTCGCCTTATTCCATCCGCTAAGAGGCGCGTCGATGCCGCGTGAAAGGCGGCCGTTCGGTCAGATCGCTCGGTCCATCGCGCATTTTCATAGCCGTTCTCAAGAATATCTTATCCGCGGGCGCGGCGCCGTAAAGTTTCCGCGCGGAAAGACTCGAGGAAAAATTGCGGCCGGGAGATACAATGCATTTTCATAATGCATCGCGCCTCCGCGAATAATTCTCGAACTTGGCCAGTCACTTGCATTCGACGAAATTCCGAAAAACTTTTCCCGCGGGTGGGGGGCGTCATTGAGAGACAGAGAGACGGACAAAGGGAGAGGGAGAGAGAGATAGAGAGTAGGAGAGAAAGAAGAAAGAGAGGGAGGGGGCAAAAAAAGGAAAGGAAGGGGGAAATTCCGAGGAGTCGAGTAAGAAGTTGGCGTTTCGTGGACCGATAGGCCGATAATCGATAAATCTATATTAACGGACATACCAAGGAGCGTTGGTTGGGCCCTTTGGATAATACATCATAGGTAGGAAACTCCGGTTACAACGACCGGCACGTTTTTCAACGGCCACGACGCGAGTTGTCTTAAGCCACGGGCCGGGGGAGCGTCGTTAAGAAGTCCAGGAAATAACGTCGAGTTGCGCGAAGAACTTTTCATCCCTGGGAAAATTGAAAAAATTCAACGCATCGACTTTCCTTCTCGCTCTTTAGCCCCGACAGCCGGATGGAAAGTGCCTTTTGAACGCCGTAACCATTTTTAAATGTCGATCGAGGCACTTGGCTTGGGTTTTGTGTTAAAATATTTGACAACGATGTGAATGTAATTAAATGTTGAAATTATGGAGCGTACAAACGTAAGCTGGTATTTGTTATTAGACTCAAATCTGATTTTTTATAGAGGCAATATTAAAATAGTCCGCGACGAAAGACAAATTGAGAAGAATTTGAGCGCAGCCTAGAAGAGATAATTATAGACACGAAGAAGAGGAGCGCATATTACATTACACAGGACGGATATCAAATTATACATACAAAAGACATTAAGCAAAGCCAATAACGCTCGTCGATCATCCTAACGCGGTCCGTATCGCGAGGATTTTCGCGTCGCTAATTTCACTTACTCTCGAGCGCGATATTTCTCAGATGACGCGCGATCGACGATAAATCCACTCAGAATCCATCCTCGCTCGCGCTAAACACGAGAGTGGCCGCCTCGAGGCAACTTCCAGGATTGATGCCCGCAAAAGCGGGCCACTCGAAAAACACTGTGCCGCGGAAGGGTTAAATTTTGATCGTCGCCTCGCATAATTCCCCTTCCCCAGCCGCGGCGGTCCGTTCCTCTTTTCCAGGGAAGAAATTCCCCCAGAAATTCGCAATTATCCTCGAGTGGCTCTATTAATATTTTTGTTTCCGAGATAAGGAGAGAAGCGGGGCCCCTTTTTTCGACATAACCTCCGGAAGAGTCGGGATTCCTTGATGCCCCGGCGCATTCCTCCGCTTTAATGTAGTAGAAAAATGTTTTCATGGTACGGAGTGCTTGAACCGGGCGCGTTCATATCTCACGGAAATGTATGTGACTCTGGTATGATGGTAACGACGCAGGTGTAATGAATAAATCCCGAAGTTTTTCAGGCCGCGCGCGAGCCGCGGCTCCCCGGTCAGAAAAACGTAGCGTTGCTCTTTACGGTTCGAGGGTGGAAAAAGGAAGGGCAAGGAATCGCGTGGCGGACTGTAAATATGCGCCTGCCAAAATTCTCGAGCGCTCAGGCGAGGAATTTGCCGATCGAATTATCGCGCGCAACTGGAAAGAGTATACGTTAACACTAGAACTACCAGCCACCTTCTGGGCATATTTAGAACACCACGTACATCTTTAAAAAAAGGGAGAGAGTAAAGGGAAATTTCGGTTAATCAAAATGATGATCCAAATACTGCGTGAAAATCATGGAAAATCTAAAAAAATACATCGTTATGAAGTACTGCGATTTTTTTAAAGAAACGACTGACCAGTCATTTTGACTGGTTTGGTAGTTCTTTTTATTTTAATTTTAATTTTATTTCTTCGCAAAACAACGTGGGTGTATAATGACTCTGGAGTAATCAATAACGATATCGATAATGGCTGGCAGCACCCGTTATTATTCTTGCGGTCTTAAAGGAAAATATTCTTCGATTCTGTGCCCTCGTTAACATATAAATAAATCCGTTTGATCGACTAATTATTGTTTTCCACTCGTTTCCTTTGCGTTCGGAGGTAAATAGATTTGTTTTCGAAGGAAATTATTATATCGGCCTGCGGCTGGCCTGACGCGATGCGATGTCGAGTCCGACTAGACACGCGTCTGCAACGAGATGAGCGAAGATAATTGATGATATCGCGGATGGGAAAATTTACGGTGGAAACGTGAAATTTAATAAATCCAAATTTCGTCCCTCGCCTTTTTCACTTTTAATATTGCTCGCAGGAGTGGCCCCGGGAGGCTGGAAATTTAATTACAGGATAATATAAATTGTGTTTGCGTTTCATAACATATACCCGAGGAAATTCATCATTCGCGGATCGTTTGCGTCGGGAATTAATCGATAATGAACAGTCTATAATACTTAATACTCAAGATACACGGAGCCGTGCCCTTTTTACACCGGCTTGCTATTTAATTATACCCCCAGGTCCCATCAGCCGCTGCGTACAGCGGATTGTCGCGTTATTCCTTTGTGCGCGACGCGTCGCGCGAATGGGAACGAAATATTTAATATAAAATCTTTCTTTGAACCTCCCGTTCGACCCGAAGGCTCGGATGAGTGTGTAATCCGAGTGAAAATGAGCTTCGCTTGTTCTGCTCAACATTGAAAATCGACGAGGCTGGTCTTACGATTATCCGCACCCGCGGATCGCTCTTGTCGGATAATCGATCGCTCTGAGATTATTTTATTTTATGGATTTTCAATACATCTATAAATACATTGTATTTTATTCTCACGTTCGTACAGTTATGTCAGTAATAATATATATATAATTCTATAAATCACTCGCTTTCGAGACAGATGTAATCATCCTGCAAATATATTTCTAACACTGCAACTATCGAAATAGTCAAAACGACCTGTCAAGAGGTTTCTTGGAAAAATCCCTGTGCCTCATAGAGGAGCATTTCTTGGGATTTTCCACGAATCTACCCCAGAGTCTTTGTTATTATCAATATATAAAAAAGAGTCAAAGAGAAAACATCAAGATCAAGATAGCAAGTAAAGACTCCGGCAAGAGCAAAGCAAAAAACACTCGATGAACCAATCGGTGATTACGTCGGGGCGCGTAATATTTCCAACGAATCAACGTACAATCGAATACCAATAATGCGGCTTATGGATTTGCTCCGAATTACGTCATACGTCATACTGCGTGGCCATGAAAACGAATGCCATTGGATTCACGTCCGCGAACACGTTTAATACTCGCTGAACCGAGTTCCAAGGAGCGTTTATCCGAATGCCCGGTGGAGCGGCATTGCGGGAGGAGAATCGTGCCAGAATCCTCCTCGGAGGCTGTCGCGATGGCAGCAACACGTAGACGTGGGGATTATCGATGACCGTTTCTCAAGTGGAAAAACCGTAAACCGCAAGGCAATCTAACTTCGCGTGCCCCCGGAGAAAAAGAAATTAACCGCTCATTACGGGCTCGGGCCAAAAGTAAAGCGCGAAAGGGGATTCCTCTATGAATTTTCCCTTGGATATTTCACGAGTGGGAGGAACTTCGTAAGAGCTTCCGGTTAGGTGCATTAACCCATTCTGAATTAATGCCAGGAGAAAGAAAATCTCTGTATTGTTGCGCGCGATACTAAAGCAGATAAGGGAGGAGTATCTCTCTTGGTATTTTTAATACGATTCTCATAGTATTCTTGCATGGGTATAATGATGAACGCGTACATTTAAAAGCGTCTAAAATATAATTATTCCGCCGAGACTTGGTTTAGTTTCTCCTCGACGTGCTGTTTATGCGTATATTGTTTGACGCGTTAATTGACATATACATATATATGTTGTAAAGTATATATTTTTTATATATATACTTTGACTCGAGTTTAGAAAATAATAGAATGTGCCAAGAGTGTCTATAAATTACTTTAGAAATGATACATCAAACCGATCACTTTTGTTCTTACGTAGCTTTCTAAATATGTCCCGAAGTGGCAAGTGGTTCTAGTGTTAATCGTACAGCACACGCGGATGGCGAGGTATTAATGATCGTTTTACAAAACACATTTTCGCGAGACACGTTTTACAAAACTTTGAAATAAGCGTGCATAACTCTTAGCACAGGGGCTCTGGACGCTTTTAATGCCCGGCCTTATCGTGCTCCGGGCGACTCCTTAATCGTGTTCCTTTTTCAAGGGACGAGAGGCGATAATGCAACCTAGGGCAAAGATTAAAATATCTTGAAGGCAATGGATTGTTTCCCCCCTGCCAGCCGGTTTTCAGCTTTTTAATAACGAACCGAGCGTCGAGATGATCGTCCGGGAGTATCTAAAGATTCGAGCCTCGTCATCTTACGGCAATAACAAGTGTTGCGCGATACTGTTCGCATTTATTTATCCGGCGGAAGAGAAAGGATCGCTCATTTTTTCTTTACGAGTCAATTTGAGAATCCATGGTGTAAAGAATCCACCATCCATAGATGGCATATAGAGAATCCATAGTTTTTTTTGCCGAATCAACGAATACTAGTCGGATAATAGTGTGGCTTTCTTTGAAGGTTCGCGCAAAATTAAAATTCACGCGAGAAGTAATTTTGATAGGAAGTACGGTTTAAAAAGAAACGATTGTGTAAACTATAAATTTGTTCTCGATTCATAAAGTAAAGTTCTTGCAATTTTCTAATCTTGCGTGAATTTTGGCACGCATATTAAATCGTGAAATCCGTTGAAGGACATTCGGTCCCTTGAGTGACACCGTCACACATTCGACGTACGGCGAGCTTTACGATGTCCTAAACTATAATTGGACAAATATTTCTGTATAATAAGCGAGATGAGATCGACTCAAGAATTCGTAACATCGGTCATCCGCGTTGCTTCTCCCTGCGTCTGCTCGCTGCGTAGACTCATTAGGGAAGTGCGTATCACCACTTGGTGCGTGGCTATAATTACGTTTTTTCCAGAGAGTTTATCGTCGAAATCCCGTAGGATTATTCTCAATGGGTCTCCGCGCGTGCTTTTTTACGAGAGATTTGCGCGAATCCGGACGCAAATATTCGCGATCGCGGTTTTTGCGAGTAACTTATGAAGAGGCGCGTGATAAATAATCACGCGTGGGCGAGCCTGGCGAAAGGATCGCCGATCGCAGTTGGAATTTGCGGCTGGCATTAATTTTTCTCACGCGGATTTATAACGTACGCGAAACACGCGATTTGATTAGCGAGCCACCACCGGAGGTGCATCCTCAGCACTTCGGCGCGGGTCTCAAAAACCTTGGAAGAAGCGGATCGCGCTTGATATACGTCTGCGGGTAAGGAAAAAGGCCTGCATTTTAAGTTTTCGAAAACGCACTTCCTTCATTGGGTCGAAACGGAATCGGCTCTCGCTTATTTCGCCCTCTTACGAGCTGTGTTCAGTGAGTAAAGAGAATCTTGTAATTTGGAGGATTGTAAGAATCCTATCAGCACCATTTTTCGTCCTTGAATAAAGAGCAGTAATGTTTTAGAAATATTAAGTATCGCTTTTAGTGATTCTGCAATGAGTAAAACGAAGATATACAAAAGCCATATTACATTAGGTCGTCCCAAAAGTGTCTTTCACTATCCACGCGCTGCTGCTTTATTTCACAATATTTATACAAACGTGAAACCCAATTAGTTGAATGTTCCAGTTTTGATCCTTTGGTCGTCTTCTGGTTGTAAGCATAATTCAATAAAATGATACAAAGGAAATACGTCGTGCACCATTACTTCTTCGTAGAACTGAAGGAACTTTCGGGACAACCTAATATCATGAAGACACTCAGCGGATCGATGTAAAATCGACGTAAGCGTACAAATAATACGTACGGGCGTGGAGAAAAGTATTTCAATTGCGAGGTGCAATCCGTGCACTTCCAGCGGCATTTATAAGCGATATTGTCGCTGGCGCGGGTAATGGGCACCGATTTCAAAGTGGCACGAGACCGTAGAAAGCTAATCCGCCGTGCGTGACCCACGGAGGTCCCGCGGCCGAGTATCTAACCGCGTGCATCGCCTGCGAGCGGCGAAAAGGCGCGGGCGGCACGATGTAATTACCGATTAACGCGATCAGACCGAGGAAGCCATTAACTTATCGCGATCAATCGTCGCTCGCCGTAAATCGAGCTGACGCGGCTTGGCAAAGGCACTAAACGCTCCGTGGATTTTTCATTTTGGATATTTCACCGGAACTACCTGCTCATTGCAGCTGCGTCGGAATATTTAGACGAGCTTATTAGTGGGTGATAGGATAGGAAAGAGAGGGACGAGTTGAAATTCGTGGATCGAATCGGACATAGGAGAATGTCGAGCTTTGACAATAATCCAAAGAGATTTCCTCGCGCAAAAGTGCGAACATCTCTGTTTTTTTTTCTTAATTACTTAGTAGTATTATTTAGTATATACGTTTTTTTATTCATCTTCCACACCGACTGCCACGGTCATTTGTGATCTAGGACCCACTGTTTAATCGTTTAGCGCCACGCGGATCGTGGTGAACCGTGTCGCGATGTTTGCTCGCGATCGCCAATTCGCAAGGCGCTCGCTTCCGAACGTATCTCGTCGCGAGTCTGTCAGAGTTTCCTCTCGTAATTACTAATTTCCTTTCAAACAATCCTAAACAACCCGCGTAATTAGCGGTCCTTCTTTAACGCATTGTGTCCCAAAGTTTATTTTTACCGATATTTCGAGGAAAAAAAAGAACAGCCCAAGCGCGTGGATCGGCATTATTCGCAAATAAATGAAGGAATGGCACAATGTGACACGGATTTTTAAAAACCCCTGGCACTAAAACGGTTAAAAGGTAGATTCCAAAGCAGCATAGCTACGGCACGCGTATCACATTGAAAAAGCAGAGGTGACGAACGAAGGAACACGTCTTTGTTTCCGAGGCACGCTCGAGGCTTACCGATTCGAGTGGTATAAATGTCGAGCCTTCGTTCTCCGTTAAGAGCGGAATGCGGGGAGCCCCGTGAGCGAAGAAAGAGAGCCAGGATCTCGTTTGGGATTTAAGGCAGTCGTCCCTGGCGAGGCCGGGCGAGGGGCCACGCGATGGATTTAGCTGTCGGCGGAATCGAGTTTAGCGCGGAACAGTGATAACGCTTGTAATTAATTTTTCTCGAAGCGAAGGAAGTTTTCATTACGGGAACGCCCGGTGCATTCCTCGGGCAGGCGAATGGAACTCATCCGAGAAAGTGTCTTTTAATTAGCCGTAAAGTATAGCAGGGCGAACAAGCTGTACGATAAACTTAACGATTAATCGCATAATTAACACTCGCGAGGCTTTCGATTAACTTCCGCGATTAATCTCCGTCAGGGCCGAAAATGCTCCGTCCGAGGACGCGTGTGCGCTGAAGGGAAGAAACTCGAAACAACGCTCGCCCATCATTTGCGCGTGCAACTCTGGCCAAGCCCTGGGATCCAGGAGGAAAAGATCCTTTTAAAATCGCCGGTTGGAAGTCGACCTACGCGTCGACATTACAGCGGCAAGGGAGCTTAAGCTCGAAAATCTGCGGGCGTGAAACGCTATTAGGTATACAACTTTGCTTCCGCTTTGACCAAGTATGGACAGTACCTCGACTCACAATTGTATAACCAGTTTTATACGATAAGGCCAGGGAATTTATGAGAAGAAGAAAAAATAGGGAGAACCCGCGGAAGCACAGTTGTATACTCGATACATTTTCCCCGGAGCCGTTTGAAAAACTTTATGAGTCGCGTTTGCGGGGAGAAATATTGAGTGATCTCGTTTAACCTTCGACGAATAATTATCCAAAAGGGGGCAACCGGAGGACGAAGCGAGCGAGGATATTCGTTTGTCGGTGGCACGTTTAAAATGCAAGAACGATTCGCAATGTTCCTTTCGAAAGGTCGTGCATCAAATCGAATAAGCCATCAAAATGCATTGCTGACGAAAAAAAAAAAAAAAAAGCAACGCCCGCCCTTTTCCACGTATAGCCACGCAGTCTCAATTAAAAAAGATAACGAAGGCATCCGGCAGAAGCACCAATCCAATTATTCCAGCTGCACTTTATCATTTCCTTTGATACCTACAGCTGCTGTACGGGAGGTTTTTACACTTTTCTTCATAGATTTCGTAACTACTGGCAATTATCTCTCTTCCTTGCCCTGACGAAGCCCAGGTGCGTGGGGCGCAACGCTCGGAACTAATATCTTTTACGTGGCCGATAGTTTACTTCGGGAAATGGCAGAGCCAAGCCGAAATGCATCCATCCATTATGCACTTTGATGGTTTTAATATACGGACTTTAAGCCTCCCCGCGCGATCTGATATCGCGATTAATCCGGTATTAAAACTTTAATTTATTCGCTATCGAGCCAAGAATTAAACGGAATATATCGCGGAGGGTATACACCTTTTGTGAAAGTAATCTCTTATAATAATGTTCTTGCCGCTTTAATGTCACAATAAAATATCGCGGGCGTCGTTTGAAATTCTAGGAGCCTATTTAGGGACTCGAGTTATCGTGCGAAAGTCCTTTGCGAATGTGGATTATTTTAATGGGAATTTGGGGATCATTGCTTGTAAGAAGAAAGCTTAGCTTCGTTCTTTGCGATCGATCGATCAAACAGTCAAGATACCACGCGAAATTTTTTCTGCACTTTTATCACTATTCTCCCGGCTCGGTCTGCGTTACATTCTTAAAGTTAATAACAGCTCCTACGCGCGTATTTCACGCAGCCAAGGTAATTCGCCAACAATGGCTAACCGTCTGAAGACCGAGAAAAATTCTCGGCCCTCAAACAATACAATTTTCCAGATATAACAGGTGGGTCTTTGAATTCGCTGCGCTCAAACATACCCACGATCTCATCGTGCGGAAATTGCGAAGAATCTCTAAAACTCGACGGACCTTCAAAACCGTTTATCAATACTACCATATACCTCAAAATTTCACGTGAAAGAACCATACCCTCGAACAAGACGATACCAACAATCTCGATAAGACTTTACAAAAAAAACTCATACATAAACCGACAGTTCGACTCATCCCAAGAAGACCCAACAAAAAAACTCTTAAACACCTTCGCACTTCCCTCTCCATCGTCGCACTACCCATCCCCTTTCCTCCCCAAAAAATCACGCCCATATATTTACCCATCCGACAACCTGTTCTCGATCTCGATAGGTCCCAAAAAAAAAGCCCTCCTCGCACCCATGAAAATCTCATCTCGATCGCGAGGCAAGCCCCTCGCCACCATTCCGCCCCCTTCCTCGCACTTTCCAAAGCGTCCCGCGCGATTCCAAGGGGGGGGAAGCGGGAAACAAAAAAGCCGAGAGGGGGGTGAGATGTTGTATCAAACCTGCGACGGTATCCCTGAAGAGCCTTCTCATATCTCAAGGCCGGTCCGAGGACTCCAATGCATCCCAGGGGGGCAACTCTCGTGGCTTCACACTCCCTCCCTCTTCCTCCCTCTATCTTTCTCTAACTCTCCATCTATCTATCTATCTATCTATCTGCCTATCTCGCTCCAACTTTCCTTCCGCTACTCTCTCCCTCCTTCTCTCTCCAACTGGTCGCGCGAGAGACGCACGTGATAGGCCAGGCCGCGCCGCGAGTGCCGGACGCGTACGCACGGACTGAGGGATGCCGGTAAACTGATCGGGATCCTGATGGTCCTCCTTCGGCGCCTCTCGGTGCAGGACGAGACGCGCAAGCTCCGGCGGGAGGAAAAGGGAGAGGACGATCGCGGAGGGAGGGGGAGGGGCCTGGGGGAGCGCGAAGAAAGGTGGAGAAGGAGAGGGAGAGGGAGCGGATGGAAAGGAAACGGCGTGAAAGTGGAGGAGGGAGGGGAGGAGGCGAAGAGGGAAGGAGGAGGAGGAGAGAGGAAGAGAGGCAACATCGGGAGGAGAAACGAGGGAGAAGCGGAAATCGCGCGAATGGCTGAGAGCGGGAAGGAAATTAGGTGAAAGAGGAGGGAGGGGATAAATGGAGGAGATGGGCAGGTGAAAGTGAAAAGGATGAGGGGAGAAGAGCGAAGGAGAAAGGAAAGTGAGAGGATGGATGGATGGAGAGAAAGAGGGGATAACTAAAACGCAAAAACACCATATAGAGTGTATGTATATATGTGCATATATATCGCATGGATGAACTAAAGGTGTTAGGCGTTATTTTCGATGGACTTTGAGCGAATTTGATCTCGTTTGATCGATCTGAACTTCGATCGGTTTGAATGACTTGAATTTGAACTCCTTCCCTTCGTTCTCCTTCGTTTCTACTAATAAGCTATAGAGCTACGGTACTCTGGTGAATCTTCAGCTCGGACTTCCACGCAGGAGACTCGGGTTAGTATCTCGCCCATCACCCCTGATTTTTCCATGCGATACCCACACCATAGCTCCGGTACTTCGGAATCCACCTTAAACAGTATATCCTAGACCGAACGACCTCGGCAGTCGTCCTCGAAAATTAATCAAAAAAAAGAAAAAAGAAAAACCATACGAACGAACAATAAAATTCAATTAAAAAAAAACCAAAGAGAAATCAGCTGCTATAATAATCCTACTAATCGATCCCACTAAAATCGTATATAACGACACGAACCAAAGTCTGACCAATGTACAAATAAAATCAGAAGGTAAAGGACAGGAGTAAAAATCAAACACTGCGTGCAAAAGGCGTAAGTGCGAAGGAAGCGCGGAGAGGCAAGAAGATCCCAGAGCGTGGATAGATAATGACGAAGGGAAGGATGGAGAAGGATGAGGAAGGGAAAGCGCGTGGAATCGGAGTCGGGAAGAGCGAGAGGAAAAAAGGGGCCGTCTGGGCCTGATTTAATCGTAGAGACGGCGGCGGTTCAAAGGATAAAAAGCTCTGGTAATTTGCGCCGATAGGGGGAGGGACGAGGGGGGCGTTGGAGGGGCGAGGAAGGCAATCCCGTATCGCGGAAGTGGACGCGCCGATTACTGGCCGGATGTTTATCCTTCGGGAGCATTATCCTTATTACATCTATGAATTCTCAAGGCTGAAGCGCGCCTTCGTCGAGCCTCGATACCTCGTCGAGTCGAGATCGAGGATTCGATCGCCTCTCGGCCAGACACGTATCCATCCCTTCGACATAATCCTATAATAGAATGTATCCTGGAATTAACGGTCTCGCGTTTTTCAATGAAATCGAGGAAATTTGTTTTCGACTATGGAGAAACTAGACATTTTTTGGGCCACTATCCGTAATTTAATCACACTGTGAAAGGTTTAATAATCTTCTTACGGTTTGTAAGAGCAAGGCATCCCTTTAGCATGAATTTCCAATAATATTCTCAATTTCTATAAAAAAAAACATTGGTTGGCTTATTTTTCGAGCGAGATTAGGAGAACGTACTCTTTAAGTGAATGTTATTTTAATACTAGAACTACCAGTTACTTTCTGGGCGCATTTAGAACGCCACAGTTCTAGTGTTAAAGGATATCAACGAACGTCTTAGCGAATTGATTTACTTCGCGCCTCGCTTTTATCCCGGCTCAGAGCCTCGTTGTTGTTGGAAGAGGGCGAAATAATTTCGACGAGTAGAGGATGCGCGATCGAAGGTCCACCTGCCGCTCGACAAATTTTAAAAGGATCGATCGACGGCGTACAAACGGTGAAAACGTAATGATACTTTGGCCCTCGGAGAAAATAGCGAGGGTGAAATATTAGCTGGCCAACTGCATCGAAAGATAAATCGCTCGAAAAGGAACTCCTCTCGAAAGAAATGATAGAAGGCTCTTAACTAATGGATTATGGGAACTTGACTTGTATTATTTCTGGGAACGACCGATTCCGCTCGAAGATTGGCGGAAATTTCAGCGCTGAATGCGATCCTCAGGGTGATAGTTACGTTCGAGTAATTTTGCTCCGAACTCGAATGATAGATGGCCTTTGCGGCCAAGGCTGGAATCGCGAAATTGCACGTGGATATTCTGAATACAGCGCTTAATGCCTTCCCGATTTTTCTAATTGTTCCAGCCTATTTCCCAACCGTTTCACTTTCATGACGCATACATAACGGCTTGCGGTTTCAATTATACGTTAGCTCGTAAATCGATCAATATAACGATAGTCCTCATTTTTAATGAAAACTTTAATGCAAATCATTTTTAAATAACACACCGATCCGTCATGGACAATCACGCAAATATTCAACACGCGCTACAAAGCTTATTGCACAACTAAAACTAACCAAAAACCGAAATCAAGAATTAAAAATCCTATTCGCAAAAATCCCGTTGGCGATTAAATCGCTTTTAATCCCAACAGTAATTTAACAGTTGCTCCCCCATAAAGCGCTCAGTTCTGCGCGTAGAAAGAAGTGCGCGCGAATAATATTGATCGAGTAATTATCCCCTAAAGGACATCGTAAGGGGGAGAACGGATAACGAGGAAGGAGACCGGGACAATGACGAAATACAAAACGTGATCCGGGATAAATAAATGGGTATTTTCCCGTGGCAGGAGGTACGATAATTGAATTGACCTTTATCGCTAATACAGGAGACATTGTTCTCCGGTGACTCGTATCGGATAGCGAGATTCGCGGCGTTTTAATGATTACCAGAGTTGAAAGGCGAGACTATCAAAGGAATCCACGCCGCAAGATGCAACCGCATCGTTGGCTTCTCCACCTTGCGGATACCTTATTCTTCGAAATAAATTACTTACACTACTTAACCACAAAGAGTGCCGCTCCTGGCCCTTTGGCAATGCAACATAAACTATGTCGGAAATACTGAGAAGCACGCATTTCCACTCGCGGATAACGCTCGTGCAAAGGGCCGCGGCCAAAGGGCTACTTGGCGAGGGGAGGGGTAAGAATGTTTATAAGAAAGACAGGACAGTATCATCTCGTTCTCTCATGCTCGATATTTTCGCAGCTTTCCTCCGCTCTGGAACATCTGGCATTTTGAGGATGCAATTCGTGATTTTCAGAGCGGCTGATGTACTGCTGGCGAGGATATTGAGATTTATTCTTAAATATTCATTCTTAAATATTATTCTTAAATACATCTTTACTCCTAACCTCCTTGCCCGTTGAAGAACAATCGATTCTCGGTCCAACTATTAACACGCTTTACATTTCGATTCTCCACCAGTTCCCGTGGAGTTAACATTTCAGCCGCTCACATCGACATTTTTGCATGCAATAATAATAATAATAGCCTCCGGTGTGTGGCTCAAATAATGAAGTAGCTACTAAATCACGAAGCAAATTGAATTTAATATTGAAAAACCATCAAATTGAAGCTGCCGAATTAAGCCGTATTAAAAAAATTACCTGGAAAAAAAACGGACACTTGTCCAACTGGACCAGTACTCGAACCGGGGATTTTTATCTTTAAAAAATTAATTCCCACCGCGATGCGAACAGGATAAACCTTAACGAAAAGAGCCTAGAAAAATCGTACAAATTCCAAAAATCCAACCTTCGAAATCAACCTAGGCAATACCGAAATGAAACGAAATCAAATTATATTGATAAAACTCTTAAATTCATTATTTCTTCAATTCTTCGAAGACATCCATAAAACCAAGATCATTACATTATTATCACAGCCTCGAGGTTCCAAGCGCGCATTATCCACCCCCTCCATATTTTCCCCCTGGCCTCCAAGCTCGAATCGAGGTCGTTACACGAAGAACAAACATCGAACGGCATAAATCCCCAAAGAGGGTGAGGGCGAGGGGCGCAGGGTGGAAACGCGTAACCGGCAATTGCGGGTACTTTTATCGCTGATGCAAGATGCACCGTTCTTTGTATCGGATAACGAGATTTATCTCGGTTTGATGATTACCATCGTTGAAAGGCGGAACCGTCAAAGCGGTACTTGTAGGGAGATGCAGCCGGAACGATCCACCGTTTCCCGTCTGGGTATCTCCGGTCTTTCTTCATGTTCGTTGCATTTATGACCGGTTTACAACGGAGGGGCAGGGGGAGGGGGGAGGGCGTTTTACAGACGGCATCGCGGACCGTGGAATGGCCGCGGTTATCGACCTGATCGTGGACCTGATTGCAGGTACGACATGTGCCAGAATGCGCCGTGTTTAGCCGTCGGCGGCTTTTTGCACGACACACTTTCGCCTTTTCGTCGTCGAACCCGGGTGCGAAGCTACGAGCCTGGTATTTTATGCTAAACAATTAGAAGCGTCGTCGCGCGTATAGTTGATTCGATCGTTGAGATTCTTGGTGCTTGGTACTTGGTGTGCGAATGGAGAGTAAAGCTCTATGTACGAAAGGCTGATATGTATGTATATATATATATGAATATATAGGATGTCTCAAAATTCAGGCAAGAAGTAGCTTTGATAACTAATTGTTCACGATTAAAACTGTATAATCCATCAATTAAATATTTTTATGTACAAAAAAAAATAGAAATTAAATATTTTTCATGATTGAAAATTGAATATTTCGTATCGGTTCATGGAGTGTACGCTCTAGGAAACGATTCCTCGGGCCAAGACGAAACCTAACGAATCGCGATGATTCACCGCTCGAAACGCGACACGCACCGCACCGATATTACCTCCACCCATCTCGCGCTTCTCTTTCTCGCTTTCTCATCGATCAACCCTGGGATCCAGCCAGCAAGAATAATCAGTAATTCCCGGCCTTCCCTCGCAACCTATTCCCACACTTTACATTTCAATTCTCCATCTGGTCTCCCGGAGTTAGAAATGTCAGTCGCGCCAATCGACATTTTCCCCTGGAATACTAATAATTTAGCCCAACGGTGCGTAACTCAAATAATTAAGGATTATCGAATCAAGACTACCTAACGAGATTTCGTTCCTTCCGAAAGCGGGAGAGCCCGACGATGATCGAGTCCTTTGAAAATCGGATAATGGCCCCGGCGCAATCTTCGTACTGTGCCCTCGAGATCGATATCGCGGATGCCGAGGGACATCGGCGTTTTCTAAATACGCGGAGAACAGTGGCAATACGGGGATAATTAAATCGACTGATTGAGGAGATCCAGGATGGCGTGGAGGGGGAGGAGAGGGGGAGAGGGAAAAAAATCCGTTCTGATTAAAAAGACATCGCGGAGACGAGGCGGTCCAACGGTCCAATCAGCGGCGTGGCGGAGAGAGGGGGGGGGGGGGCGAAGTTTTTCCTCCGGAATCAATGATCCCCAGGAAGCGCATCTTCTCGAAAGCGTTGGCAGAGGCTGCGCTTCCTGGACGAGGCCAAGTTCCAGTCCCGGTGTATTTCCCACGGAGGCGCTCTGATTATCCGGAAAGTTGTAATCGCGTTAACCCCCGGCAGGGGCCGTGTCGTTGCCGGATGGAAATTAATAGACGCCGGCTTCTTCTTCGAGAATACACCGGCTGCGATCAATTCTGGGCGATGATAGATTTCGCGAGGAACCGACGCGCCCCTGGAAGGCTCGCGTCATTATCGCGGCCCTGCCAAAATTATCCGTATCGGATCATCGCGAATCTCTCTTTCGATTTATAAGGAAATATCGTGATTTTATTTATTTCATTATTTATAAGGAAATATTATATTTGATTTATAAGAAATATTGGGCGCAGAACTTTGCTTCCACCAGTTTTTTTCCGAAATTGGGACTTGGGCAAGAAATTGGATATACATTTATGATTTACAGTATTGTCCAACCTTGGCTACTGTGGAAGCAAAGTTATATATCTATATATCGGTGTAAATATAAATTTACACGGGGATGAGAAGAAAAAATCAAGGTTGGCTTATACGAACGGAATATAGATTAATAAATGGACAGAATATATAATCGTACAAAGTTTATTGGCTTTTTACGCGAAGATTCTAAAAAGAACATCGGCAGTCCGCAATCTTCCTTGGTCATCGTCTTTTCCCCTGACTTTTTAATTTTTACCCTATACCAACGGCTTTCCCGCTCTCTTGATTGAATAATAATAATAATAACAAAAATGTTGGGAAAGGAAGAGTCCTCCTCGTTGAACCGTCGTCCCGAATTTACTTTGCTACGATGCCCAGGCGGGGCTGCACCTTCTAAACAGCATCGGCGGGGACTTACCGTTAAACCGATTACCGGGTATTTCGTGGCCAGAAAAACGACAGAGGTAAATTCAGGAGCAATGGTGGGTAAATAAGAAGAGATGGTGCTCCCATAACAAAAGTTAAAGTCAAGTTGGGTCTGATACGTTCTCTTATTGTAGAGATCTAATTGTTCTGTCACTGTAATATCTCAAAACCGGAAACGAGGTTATTTCTCGACTCGAAGGACGATCCGGGATGCTCTGGTAAATTAATGAAGCGCAGTGATTGCAAAGAGTGTCGTATTTGCGATGGAATGAAACGTTAGACGGTGCACGTGTATCCTATTTCGATGCAAATACAGTTGATGAATCGGTTTTGGGGAATAACTCGGTTCCTGAAATAGTTGGCTTATTAGAAATAAGTATCGGAGAACTAATTCTTGGATACGTATGACCATCGTAAAATCTGGGTGATTCCGAATATTAGGTGGTTTCAGGCTCGACCTTAGAGCGTGAAAAGTTAATGTCCCGCCGAGAGATAATCGCCGATTTGGCTGAAAGTGTATTAAGGAATATTCCAGGGTAAAGGGGACATTCGGTTAAAAGTCGCCCAAAGTGGCATAATAATTACTTTTTGATGGATGACGCCGGGGAACAAGTTGCGTGTCATTAGACAAGTTAGCCCCTGCTAAAACCTAATTAACTTGTTTCGATATTGCCTGCAGGTTCGTGCTCCACGATTGTTGCGCCCAGATTAATTCCAATCCGAGGCGGATTTCGCACTTGCGTGGAAATTAAACTATATCGTAATTAAAAGTTGGCCCGTGAATTTTTCCAGCGCAGCCCGCCATCAATACTCCCCGATTTCTGTCGCGCACATAACATTTGGCGGAAACTCGTTGTTAAAACGTAATAACCGAGTTACGCGCGCCGGTTCGATGTTTCAATACCCCGCGAAGAATCGTACGAATGGGAAGGGGGCGCGAATTATCAACATCGATCGAGAGTTAATGCGAGCGACGATCAATGCAAAGGGAGAAACTTGGCGAATTAAAGCTGCGCTCATTAATAATTAGCGCCAATTATAAAGGGTTTATTAAAATTCCGGTAGAATGAATAAGGTGCAAATGTACCTTCCAGGTTGGCCGTGTATTCGAGTAATTTAAGAATTATGCATAGTCCGAAGGACAATACCGACCCTCGACACGATCAATACGAGCTTAAAAATATATACTTAGTATGAGACTCTCGATTAAAAAGCAAGGAATCTCTAAGACAAATCGACTAACCAAGACCAACCAACGAATATGAAAATTGATCAATAGTCGATATTCACACACGTCCACTACCGAGCAATTTATTCGAATACAAACCAAATCATCTTTCCGATAATTCATAAAACTTGAATTTGACGTGTTCTTCAGAAAAAAAAAAACAATTTTACCTTGATAACGAGCAGGCAAACGTCGCAATAATCGTCCATAGAGACTCCTCACAGCCAAGAAATAAAAAATGTACACAAAGTCCGGAGATAGAAAGAAAAATAGCCCGATTCGCGCGATTTTTTCTTCGCGCCTTGATAAGCATGTCTGAAAAGTCTATATATTTGTTAACCATACCGATTGTGTAATCAGTTGCCAGCTGTCAAACTGATAACACGTGTTTTGGTACTACCGGTGAATCGCAATGCTATTAAAAAAATCATGACCGTTGCACCGCGATAATACGCTTGCTCGCACTCCATTGGTCGTTCACGAGTCTTTGGCCAAAAACAACACTGCGATGATACCTCAGCTTCCATAATCCCAAGATATGTGCTCCGTGCGACTTTTTTCAGCTTCCAAAAATAAAGATAACCTTAAAGTGCCGTCGTTTCCCGAGCATAGCTGAGATTAAAAGCGCATCGCCGAGAGAGTCAAACGCTATCCCAAAGATCGAGTTGCAGAAGCGTCTCGCAAATCGAAAGAAACGCTGAAATAAATCTACAATATCCAACGGAGACCATTTCGAAGCGGATAACATTGATACAGACGAATGAATCAGATCCATGCCCAAAAACGAAAATTCCCCTTCTCTCTTCAACGCGATCCACTTACCTTTTTATACATGATATACATCTTTTTACTTCATTATTTCATTATTACTTCATATCCTATCATTTTATTCGTCTTCCTTTTACCATATACACATTATCAACTTATCTCCCTTTATCAAACCATTTTACACGCTACTCCAACCGACAACCGCGCCTCCGCGAAACCTCAGCGTTTCGCGACTCGCGCCGCGCGACGCATCCGACGTGGAGCGATAAACATTGGCGCGATGGCATAAAGTAGAGCGTATATGCAGTGCCAAAAACAAATACCGCCTTATTAAGGCGTTCGCAGTTAATAAAGCGGATTTACAGTCGAGTCGATAGCGCACAGTGGCCCCAGCCGACTGCTTCCAAGGGGCTGGTTTATCCGGTACGCGGCTCACGCAACGCATTACTCTAAAACAACGAAAGGAAAGGACGGCGGAGGTAAGACGACGGTTCCTTTGGCCCGGTTATTGGAACATGCAAGGCGCGGCGGCTAAATTATCGGAAAAAATAACCGAGGGAGCCGGAGTAGTTGCCGCAATTCTCCGTGGCCAACGGCCCAAACTCCATTTGCCCCTATTCGAGGTCCACCCTGTGATCAGTGCCGGATTAAAGCGGAGCGATGCCCTAAGCACAGTCGACGGATCCACGAACTGGACTAAAGCGCTTCTTAACGCTTGGAATATTGGCTACTTCGTCCGCGTTTTTGGGATGTCGTGTAGGAGATGTGTTGAAGAAATAAGGGGAATTGGGGTTTTTTCGAATGGATTTTTTTTATTCTTTTATATCGATGTTGTCCCACTTGAAATAGTCGCTGATGGGTATTATGGATTTATTTCAACGCTTCTTTCAATTTAGGAGACGTTTCTGGAATTCGATCTTTGGTATTTTTAGCTCTCTTAGCGATGCGCTTTTAATCTTATCTATGTTCGTGACAGGACGGCCTTGTAAGGTTCTTTTTATTTTTGGGAAGAGAAAGAAGTGAGGCGATGCTATATCTGGGGAATATGGAGGCTGGGGCATCGTTTTGATTTTTTAAAAGAATTTAGAAATAAGGAATGAAGTGTGAGTAGGTACATTATCGTTGTACAGAAGCCATGATATAGACGATTGTGCCATAATTCGCCCATACATCAAAACACGTGTATCCTTTTTTACAACACTCCACTTTACTTAAGTAAATAAAAATTGATTTTTCTACTCGCTGATTAACAACGGAGGATATCAGCGAACAGATGTTTATCTCCACCTATTCCATACAGCGAGCACTTTGAAGTCTCCACGCGTGTCAATAAAAACCTGCATCATTCCTGTATCAAAGAAGGAAAGAGAAACCAGAGGAACGAGCGGCGGCGAAAGTCTTCAAATTGTGTTAATCAAAACGCGCATTATTTCCATGTCAGAGGGAAAGAGAAAGAGGGAAAGGGAAATCGAGCAGGGTAACGAATAGCAGTGAAAGTGTTCGAATCCTGAGGGCGGCCAATGAAAAACAAAGCGAGCACCCTCATTGTACTCAGTACCCCGGAGTGCGCGCTTATTTTCCTCGGTGATTAATCCGGTACTGCAGGCCGATGTACACGGCGCCTCAAAACTGCGGACTATAGCAATTACCGCCGGGGGGAGAATGTCTATGCGGATCGTCGCAACGAGTTAAGCGACACCGACCCCGTAAAGTTTCTTTGATGTCCATCTATACGTGTGTACCTACACGTGTATACCTATACGTGGATAGATATACGTGTATAGCTATACGTGTGGAACTATACGTATGTGTCTACATGTGTATATCTATAGGTGTACATCTATACGTGTATAGCTATACGTGTATAGCCATACGTGTATATCAATACGTGTATACCTATACGTGTATAGCTATACGTGTATGTCTGTACGTGTATATCTATACGTGTATGTCTATACGTGTATAGCTATACGTGTATGTCTATACGTGTGTATCTATACGTGTATAGCTATACGTGTATGTCTATGCGTGTATACCTATACACGTGTGCGCAGGCGCATCCACACGGATAGGATTTCAGCTCTCGTGGAAATTCGCGAAATACGGCGAGGGAAGGCGCATACTTGGTTGGCGTTTTAAATGACCACATGCTTGCCGGTGCCCACCTCTCCTCTCTCTCCTCCCTCTCCCCCTCTCTCGGCTCTCATCTTAGCCGGGAAAACGAGGAGGAAAAAAAGGAAGCAGGGGATGACATAGCCATGCGTGAGAAAGGGATCGTGAAAGTTCGCGCCTCGGCGAGAAAGCTTGTTTTCCTCGCTCATAATTATCCTTTGCCTAACACTGTCCTTTTTTTTTTGTGTTTCTCACTCTGCTCGATTAATGGATTGAAGAATGTTTTTTTAATATTTCTCAGCCGATTCACCGAGTAGATAGAGAATAATTCTCTAGTATTTCATATCTGGGCGATGGTTGAAAGTAATTCGCAATTTGATGGAAGTTTTCACAGAGATTTATAAGTAGCGATTGTCGTATTATCGTGTAAGGGACAATAACCGCGGAGGATCGTGGTGGTGAGCTTACGAGCCTCGCGTAAAAACTTTTAACGTCCCCTTACTACGGTACAGGCCTCGATTTTATTTAAATCTTCAATAGCTCAATGTTCGATCTTACTCGCATAATCGTTCCTCATGAAAGCGAGACTCCACGTGCTTATCCTTCTCTTCGCTTTCGAAAAGATAATTAGGTCGATGGGCGAAAGTACACGCTGCGTGTCGCCTCGTGTATAGAGAGTTTGGAAATGATTTAACGGCGCGTACGCTCCCCAAAAACGTGGAATGGCGGTAAATTCGCATTAAATTCGGTCCTGCTCAAATTTGAGATACTTTCGAAAATTCGAAAACTGTGGCAATTATCGCCAAACGGGAGAATATCTATGCGAATTGTTCCCGCGAGTTAAGCGACACCGATGGCCCAACCCTCTTCATTCTCCCCCCTCCGCCTCGTGGTAAAGTTTCTTTGATGTTGCGCGCATTAGTGGCGTTAATGCAAGTGCAAAAGGTACGTTCAAATTACGAACACACCGTGTACGGAAAAATTAAATGAGATACGGCGGAATATCATTTTGGGATTAAGCAAGAGGATTGTGAATTTAAAGCGAACCCGGCCGGAAATAAAATATACAACGCTTTTGCTTGTTATTAAAGGCAACGGGGGAGAAAAGTTGAACGGCCCCAATTGTATACGATTAAAGTTCGTTATTTCATGCCAAATAAATTCTGATTCGAGTTGTGCAAATAATATGGATTGGAAATGCGGAGGCAACCGCGATTACTGCGTGCAAGGAAATATATATATATCTACATATATAGATGAATAACCGTTACGGCTTAAACGATGCCGTTCCGTAAAGTTTCTTTGACGCAGGCAACGTTACTGTTACACGTGTACGAGTGAGTTTCTGTTTTTCATGGAAATTCAGGACGCACGATAACGAGTAAGTTATCTCCAGTGGCTCGAAGGTATTTTAAGGAATCTCTGAGAATCGAGGATATCGCAATCCGAGCGGATCGGGCCATTGAACCGAACCTTTATTTTTAGAAGGAGAAAGGCTCTTGAAAAATTCGTTACCGATCTTCTTGCAACCGTCGAATGATATTATCCACGAATATATTTCTATTGATAATGGTACCTAAGGAAAATATTTCACACGATCATCAGCACTGGTATAATTTTTTTTTTATACCTAAAATGTTTATATGCAATACAAATACTTATATGTAAAAAAAAAATAGGACCATCGGATAATAATCTAATTCCAACTTCAAAATCAAATTATCGTATACTATTCCCATAACAGTATCGATGCTCCACACGATCGTAGATTCCAATACGGTTTCGTTGTTTATAGCGAATCCGAACGATGTCGCCTCGTTCCAAAAATTCCCCGGGATTAAGAACCCGTCCTCGAAGGAAACAAAATCCAGATATATAAGCGGCAGACAAACTATTTGCGAATCACTGGAAAAACATGTTCAGCCCTCTGCTCGCGTTCGATTTACTTTCGAGCGATCAAATAGTCGCTAAGACCGTCGAACGTATCGAGGCGTCGCGGACGACGACGTGTTATTCCGCCGGTTTCCCCAGAAATAAAGCCGGTTATTTAATGCCGGCCGACGCTCATTGCTTTCAACGACGTTCCATTTTGCACTACACTTGACTGCCCGGCCTGGACGAACTTTATTTTCGGGGAAAAAGTTTGGATTTATTCCAGGCCACCGTGTGCGCGTTGTTTCGCGAGCGTTCGAAACCGCCGGACACGCCGCCTAGAAATCGGGGGGAAAAAACGTTGTCGCGATACTTCAACGAGGGACAAGCGGGGAATTGATCAAAAAGTGTTACCGCCTGGAATTTCATTGCCGGACCTTTGTTTCTCTGGGAGCGCGAAATCGAGTTTTAATCGGGCGCGCTGCCATCGCCCTGCGTAAATTAGCTACCGGTATACTGGAAAGCCATGAGTAACTTCCAGCGATGAGGGACCCATTTTGCATTCTTTTCATCCCTCATTCCCATTCTCTGTTCCTTGCGCGGCCAATGGAGGTTTTCAAGGTTGTTTGGCAACTTTGCTTTAATACGCATCCTTGTATATGGATAATATCATTTGGAAATAATCGATCGATGTAAATATGTCCAAGGAATGGGGGACTAAATGTAGATTTTTCGATAACGAACTCCTATCTACTTGCTCGATATGTCGTAAACGATATGCTGTATTCGTGGTCTTAGCGAGCAGATGTTCCAAGGTAAGCTGGATTCTTGGTGAATCGAAGAACACTCGGTGCTATACCGCGGTTCCGCTCTATTGCGAGCCATTCCTGGCTTTCGTTCCTTTGTTCATCACACTTCAGGCATTAGGCTTTGAGACGAGGTACTTCCCAAGATTTCCCATGATTCTACCGCACCGTAAGAATCAATACCTCGATCCATCCATCAGGCGTGCAACTTCGCCTCCGCTGGTTTCTTTCCGAAACTTCGAGGCTTTATCGTAAATAACTGGCTATACATTTATGATTCAAAGTATCATCCATCGTGCGCCACTAATCTCTCCCAGTCTATCGGACAACGTACGAATCTCGGATTGAAAAACCCACAAACCACGAGTAAAACCAACTTTAGGAAAACTGCGGAAGTAAAGTTGCACACCTAATGTCAGGTGTACCGCTACGAAGTGATCGTTGAGATACAACTGTGAGTGTCTCATTGCTTTGCTTCAAAAGACGAACACGTGGTATCCACAAATTGCCAGAAAGGTGATCAAAATGTGTATAAAGCAATTCTTTGCTTTACTCGAATAAAGTTTCCTCTTCTTTGCAAATACTTTGAGTACAATTTTTTTACTTTCTCACTTAAGATTGGCGTTTTATTTTCACAAGGAAACGCTCACTTCATACCAGTACACCTGATACATCCCCTCTTCCCTAAAAACCCACTCAGCGCGCCCAAATGTATCCACAAAGCGCCTCGCAGCTCAGCTCCTAAAACCCATAAGGGACGCGACTCGCGGGGGATCGAAACTCGAGTTTTCCACGCCGCGAAGTCCATCGTGGCCCCGCAAAAACATCGTCTCGCGGTGCCTCTCGATCCGCTCGATGAGCCGACGGCCGAGGAAAACTCCGCTGGTTGAGTGGAAAAGGCAGGAGGGGGGGGGGGAGGTGGAGGAAAACGGCGGAAGTCTCACTCGTTCTTTTCACCCAACATCAATGAAGTTTGTATCTGGCGCACATGGCGCGTGTGTATCCAGGTTGAGTTAGTGACGGGCGGGCTGTCGCCAGTATGTGCCAGCTGTTTCACTACTAGCCCCTCCCCCTCGGCCCCCAGCCGCCCCCGCGCGCCAGTCTGAGCTTTAACAATCTTGTATGACGCGGGACGAGGGACCTTTGCTCGTGCGCCGCAGCTGTGCCGCCGTTCGGCATATCATCGAAATATTATTTCGCCGAATTTTAAGTTCCACCCAACGAAAGGCCGGCCAGACCTTATCCCGCGCGCGTAAAACTTCGGCGCTCCTCCTGGAAAGTCGCGAGGAAATCACTGGCTCTCGATACATTAACCCTCCTTCCGCTGGAAGTTCCGAAGAGAAAAAGCTGTTCGAGGAATTCGGGAAGGGGTCCTGAGGGGTATTTCGGATTTTCGCGTGAGATCGGATTTTCTCTATGCTCGTGCTTGTATTGTACATGTATTTATAGTTGTATTATGTATTTAATTATACATATACTATATGTGTATTATAATTGTAAAATTGCGTGGTGAGATAATGATTTATATCGTGGTTGGTACAGGTGTAATTATAAGAGTTTGGATAAGGACGCGGCATTGCTTGAGAGTAAATGATATGAGTGTGTGTAATACAAATGGAAACTAATATAGCTGGAAGAGTCTCTAGGTATTTAATATACCTCGAAGAGGATGCTCGAGGGAAGGTTCTCCGACCAGGGTAAAAGTATCTGCAGAAATATTCTAAGATAATATAGCGCAAGGCGTAATCCAAACGCAGTACCATATCGCAAATTCGGTGCAGATACAAAGTTATACGACGAGCGTAGAGCGCGCGTATCTCGATGACGTAGTAAAAAGTCAAAGTTCCACGCATAATGGTTCCGCCAGGATGGCGATGAACTCGATGAACTTTTTCTCGGTTAACTTCTTAATCGTTGCACGGCGGATACAGGCGTTCGAACAGGTAGTCGAGCTTCAAAGAGTGTTTTAAAACCGGAAGGCGGATCTGGGTCTTCGGTTGGAACAACGAAAGTCGATTTTCAACCGCCGAATAGACTAGCAAAATACGATGTTAGCATCAAAAAAATGTAGGATTATATTGGATATTATTATATTATCATATTAAATATTATTATTATAAGATATTATTATATCTTTATATTAAAAAATGTAGGATTACAATACATTAGAATTATATATCGTAGTCTGAATAAAATAAGAAGCAGTCCCTAGAAAATAAAACTACTAATACGTTTCTCTTTATTACCAGCCTATATTTAACTTACGAGCAATATTGCTCAAGACCAAGGCTTCACTTATAATACAGTTCACGGATTAAGAAGAGGATGAGTACCATGTCACATTAGTGTATATGCGTTCATAGGCCACACCGATAGCTCTTACCGGACGCATATACGCGCCCGCAGTGGTCAAAGGATTAAAACGACCCGTAAGCGCGGAGGTTAAACGGTCCTCCTTTTGAATGTGAACGACCATAATTGTGATTTCTAACGTAACATCGTCCGACGCAATATAAAACTTCCCACCCCTTGGAGAACTTTTTCCCTTCAAAGTTTCCACTTATTACGCGATGTACTCGGCAACGCGCCGAAGACAAAGTTTCCCTTTCTGCGTTTACTATAAACTAGAAGTGGAGATTACGGGGCCCTTAAAGCGCGGGTAAAAAGGGAACGCGCTTTTTATTTCCCGTCACGGCGGGGGAATTAATTCTCTTGTAAAGGGAAAAGGAACAAAAAAGAAAGAAAGAAAAAATAACGTATCGCCTAACAAAACGCCCCGTCGTAAAACGCGTCCAATGGCGTTTCCTGCGTGAAAAATAAAGGAAAGGCGTACGGTCCTGTTTCTTGGAATAACCCAGGGAACGACTGCCTCGCCATTCGTTTATAATCCTCCCCTTCGACCTTCCATGCGATCCTTGACAATGTAAATTCTCGATATTGCCCTTTATTTTGATTGGTATTTCCATTGGTATTCGAGAAGGTGTGGGAAGGCGAGTGGACAGTCTTTCATCCCACTTCTGAAGTTGCGAGGAATAGAGAAACGATAAAACACCAGGGATGCTTGGGAGTTTTTGGAAGGCCGTCTAGATTATTGTCTGGAGAAATTACGCGTGATTCTTGCTTATAAAATAATGCCCCTCGTCAAAGAGGACGAGCTGCTGCTCTTTTTCCATCACGCCTCACGCTGCGTCGTCTTAAAAGCGCGCGGAGTCCGAGGGCTAATCGAAATCGAAATATACCGCTCGTTATCGCCGCATCGGAGAGGTGGCGTAAACTCTTCCAAAGATTAGTTTTCTTGGTTAGTCCGCGTGAAGTTCGGTAGCTCGAGGCTTTTAGAACCGATTAATTTATCATAAGCCTCGCGCAAGATCAATAGTTTTCCTCCCAGGATGTTCCCCCTTCGGCGAGATACGAGGCGGGAAAAAGTGAATGGGGGAGGAAAACTTTTGGAACCTGGACCGTATTAATAACTTCACGCTCGATCTACTCGAGGCGATAAATCAATTCATCACCTCGCGACACTTAGACGGATGTCGATGCAGACGTTTCGCAGCCCTTTCCCAAGGATGTTCGTTGGACGATTGTTCGCCCAAAACGACGGGACGAATCGTTTGGGAAATCTACAGTCGCCGATTCATTCTCCAAAGGGGGATTCATGCTTCTTCGCGAAGGAATAAAGCTTTAAGATATTAGATCGTCCCAAAAGTGTCTTCCGCCATCCGCACGCCGCTGCTTTATCCGGCAATGTTTCTGCAAAACGTGAAACCTAATCTGTCAAACGTTGTAGCCTTTGTCCTTTGGTCGTCCTCCAGTTGCATTATTCGATAAAATAATACCAGACAAATACGTTGCGCAGCCATTATTTCCTTATAGAATGGAAGAAACTTTTGGGAGAATCTAATGCGTACCGTCGCTCTCCTACTCGTGCAGTCGCACTTTAATAATAATGGGTATATCTTGGAGGAGAGCGCTGTAATTACATTTGTCTCGAATTGTTAAACCAGAATATACAGTGCTCAAAGCGTATGATATTTCCGAGGAGTACAAAACGTTCTACCTCGCCAAGGCGATTATATTCCAGACCTGGAACATGAAAATTAACCGTCTCGTGGATGAGAGTCAACCCATTACTCTCACTTTTGTCTATTTATAACTTCGCAGCAAAATCCTGCACGAGTCGTCGATTCATAAAATATCAATATCAATCACCTCTCAGTCGCGTGCGATAAAAACGTAATAACATTAATACAATAAACGTGATAAAGCGCAGAGTTGAAAACTGCAAGATTTTGCATCGATACGCCATTGTGCGTGGCTCGAAATAATCAAAGTTTATTCAATTCGAAAATTAAATAAACTCGAAAATCAGAAATATAACGCGGCGAATTAAGCCATATATCGAAAAAAAAAAGGGCGTGGAAAAAATTGTATACCGAGATAACTGTAGCGGAACTCGAATTTAAATAACTAACTTTAATTTCATTCATATTTCATTCAATTGTATAACACAAACTACTGCTACAACCAGAATAAATTCTACAAAAATGTCAGGAGGTTCCGTAAAAAAAACCTCTCCCAAAGATCCTCTCCCAAACTCACTATCTCCAGCAACAACTTCACCAGGACACGCGGATAAGTCCGTGGAAAAATTCGTGAGAAAGGACGGCGGTCGCATCGATATTCGTCGGCCTTTATTTCCCCGAAGGACCTAAGCGGCTGGTAAGCAGCCTTCGCGTTAAATGGGCGTAAAAAGAGCGCGGGTTCCCGTCGCGTAGACGCGAAATGGTCGAAAGGTTGGGGTTTCCTGAGGGGCGAATGGATCGGCACGAGTCGCTGGCAGGTCCCGCGACTCTATTTCGTTGGGCCATGCGTAATTTCGAGGATTCGTTTTATTACCAGCGCGGTACGTTGTACGAGGAGAGAGCCTGGTTGTCGTTTTCGAGTACCGACACCGCCGTTCCAGGGTTTACGACAATTTTCAGTACGCTCCCTGAAATGGGGAGGCAAATGGCCATAATAAGCTTCTTCCGACTCCGCGCCGCTCGGACCCTGCGGTTTGCATAAGAGCTTCTGCTTCTGTCACGGTGAGTTAAGGGACGCCAGTGGACTCCGAGGATTTGAGGTAACGTACAAGAAGGGCCGCCTTGTTTAATTAACAACCCATTGTCATTTGCCGGCACTTAAACGCTCGAAGATCAGACGTGATGGTAAACAGCGTCGAAAGGCTGTCCCGCGTTGCGATCTTGCTGTTCCGATGAGCGCCGTGGATGTAGACGCAGTCTAATTTTATTGATAAAATGAAGGTTTACCGAAAGAGTTTGAAATATAAGAGACTATCGAGAGTGTTGCCGATGAACGAGAGTCGCGCTTTGGAATGCAATTGGGTGTCATACTTCTTTACTCTTTGGTAAACTCTTTGTCGAAACTGGCAAAGCTCTATTTAATACTCGAAATTATAGACTAAAGATATGCTTACGCGCACTGGATTGTATATTAGAATATGGATTATTTATTCGATTTGACTAATTATACCGATATTAGCTTCGATTAATTATATTGGTATTTTCTTGCGTTTTTAGTTACAGCGACTATCCAGAGATCACCGACTGTCCTATATTCTCTATTTTATTGATCATTCGAGAGACAGGAAACGTTCTGTATCCTGCGTTCTCCCTTCTTATTTTCTTTTGCCTCTAGCCTTCCGACGCTTCGACGTAAAGCGTAAGGGAAATATCTCTTTAAAAGAAGAGAGGCCATTCTACGGATACAGTCGATCATGGAAGCGAGACAAGCTTGAACAGCATAATAATATTATGCGTTTAAGTATATCGTTATACAAACATATTACTCGTGCACCACCTAATTGAATATACACGTAAAACGCTTTAGAAAATGCGGTACCAACCGAAATATTCAATTAAGATCGCCGGACTTGGCGGTGGTCCAGTTTTAAAGATAAGACGTGTATTTGTGGGCGCAATGCTTTTTCGGTGGATTATTAAGCGACGTTTTTTTTGGGTTAATAAACACGCGAGCGACGTTTAAATTTGTCAAGGTACAGCGATGTCTTAATCGAATCAAATCCTGGAGAATGCGCTTTAACGATGCACGATAAATTATCCTCGTTGCTCGGAGTTTAATAATAAATGAAAACGTGCATACGAATAAGCGCCAAAATCTCGATGTAATTACAATATTTATCGAGCTTCGATCACGGACGTTAAACGAGCCGTCTCGTTCCCTCGTTGAGAATTTCGATGATTGGACGCCGCTTCACTTCCGCCTCAAGATTTCTATTAGGGAATATTTTTCATCGGTTCATTGGCATCGGATAATCGACGCGCAAAGCGTTTCTTTCGAGCTCCTATCTAAGGTATTTCGAAATCTAATCACGCAATATTTGTCGACGATCCATCCTGAAGCAATGATCACGCGCAAAAAATATACACCCTGAATCTCTCAAAGACGAAAGGAAGAAATAGACAGAGGCGTGCAAATTTCTGGAAGTATCCAATCTCCAGATATCGATAGCCCTTACGACTATTCCTTGTCGGTCCAATTTTTCGTGGATAATGAATAGTTCTCCTGGCATAAGGAAAATAAACTGTCTATCGATACATATATATATATGACTGGCTAGCTGGCTCTTCTGCTCGTTAACCGCTGGCGGATAGGCGGGTGATATTAATTGGGGTATCGCGTGTCGATCAATTAACGACGCCGTAATTCTCGGCGACGGGGCTTTTTGTCCTGTCGACTTCCTCGAGATTTTTCCAACTAAAGCGCGCCACGTACTTTTTAAGGGCCGCGTTAATATCCCTGAAACGCTGATCCGACTTTGGTGATCGATACCCGCCGTTCGTGCGCGTCGGGATATCCAACGAAGGTGGCGTCTATCTCGTCCGGGAACATCAAAGTCCCATAAGAGACCTTGCCACGGCCCTTTCACACTAAGAACACGATACCGCGAGTAACCTTGCAAGTCAGGAAAGAATCCTGGACGAGATTTGCCTGGATTTAAATTCGCGAAAATCCTTGCTACGTCCTAACGGTTCTTTCTCTTAAGAGAATTTGTCTTATAAAGTATGAGTTCTATTTTGTTTCCGAAAGAGAAGTTTCTAGATTTATTTTTGTGAGCCCTGGGTTAGAATATTTGAAATGAAATAAAGAAAAGCGAATGGGAGTTGGTCGAGGGTACGAATAAAGGGAGAGCTTTCTTTTGTAATATAATTAAAGTGGTTATTTGGAGATTAGTAAATGTATATCGTAGTAACTTCCCAAGCAAAGGAGACAGCTCGGAGTAGGTTTGCTTGGATTTAAATCCGCGAAGATTCTTAATATGTCGCGGTGTACATAAATTGTATTTCGAGCTCCAGTGGTTATCTGGAAGTTATGAAATACGTACGTTGTAGCAACTTCGCAGGTAAGGGAGGCGGATTGGGAGAAATTCGGCTGGATTTAAATTCGCGAAAATTCTTAGTGCATCGCGATGTGCCCGAATAGTACTTTGAGCTTCAGTGGTTATCTGGAAATTATGAAATGTATATTGCAGTAACCTCGCAAGCAAGCAGGAGGCAGCTTGGAGGAGATTTGCCTGGATTTAAATTCGCGAAGATTCTCAGTATGTCGCGGTGTAGCTAAATTGTGTTTCGAGCTCCAATGGTTATCCGAAAATTATGAAACGTATACTGCAGCAACCTAGCGAGTAAGAGAGGGAGCTTGGACGATGTTTCTCTGGATTTAAGTTCCCCAAAATTCTTAGTATACTCGTATCTCTCGTACTCTCAGCACGAATACGGCACCAAAGAATTTATTCCCAATATTCATCGAGCATAAGAGCGAGATTCTCGAATCGCCTCACTTATCAAAACCCTCGACCGATTAATCAAGCGCTCCAACCTCTTCGTAAAAAAATCAGAATCCCAAGTATCCTCCTTTGTTTCAACGGACAATCTCTCGCTTTCCCTAAGACACCGTCGGGATGACATAATCGCGGCCAGATTTTTGCGAAGATTGAAATCCAGACGGTTTCCCAAAGAATGTGGGTTACAAGATATTGTTCTTTCTCCTCCCTTCCCAGTCCCTCTCTCTCTCTCTCTCTCTCTCTCTCTATATATATATATATATATATATATATATATATATTCACTTGTCACGCGATTTCGCGCAGAAAGGAACGCAGGAAGCAGCCCCCGTGGTATCGAAAGACCCTGAGCGGTTCCCGCATTCAAACCACGTCAGGTCTCTCCCCTCCCCCATATTGCGAGGATCGCGATCTTCCTCGAAAAAAATCTAAACAATGGCCCCACATTTGGGGCGAAGAGGGTGGAAACAATGGTTACGGGCGAACACCTTCGGTATTGCACCCCGCGGCGATAAGCCGCTGTAATCGCTCGTCCCTCGGTATGTATCTATATCGAATATATGGTATCGCACCTTCACAGGCGAACAGGTATCTACGTGCAGGCCTGGCGTAGGGATGTTTGTTTAAAATATGAAGAGCCCGGTATCCCGAGGCCCGCAATGGCATCAGGGAGATGTGTATAAGACGATGCAGCGGCGCAGCTTTCCATTCTCGTCGCACGCCGGAACAATGCGTTGGCGTCCCTGGCCGTCGCTTATTTACTTTGTCGCGCGAGCAGTCTTATTTGGGGTGGCCTGTCGTATTGGGATCGATCGAGGATTATGGGGCGTACTTGGGGGATTAGAGGGTTTTTGAACCTCCCGGAGGTCCGGCTTGGGCGAAAGTTTGCGCGTGAAAATGGGGCTTCTGAGGCGCGCGTGAATTGTGGATCGTTTCGTGGATCAGTTTTCTTATGTTAATGGTTTTCCTGTGGTTGGATGTTGATATTTGTATTTGTGTTAGTTTGTAATGATGTTGAAGTGTGTTATTGGTTAGAGTTGTACTCCTAACCTTCTTGTTCGGTGTCAGTTTGAGGACAATCTTTGTACTTTGTGCTTTAATTCTTTATCCGGTCTTGCAAAGTTAGAACCAGGTCTTGTAAATTCAGTCAGCCACGTCGACATGCTTGCATGGAACAATAATAATTATGCTCACCCGTCTGTGATTTTTCTCACGATATTTTTCTCAATACAATTTAAGTCATCGCCTTAAACTTCAGAATTTTCCAATATCAATATCATTTTCATTCATAACACAGCAACCACGTATTTATTCCAGCCACACACCAGTAGCCAATATCGTTATCGTTCCACGCAAAAATGTCGACTAAAATCCCAACTCCACTCCAGCAGACGGAGAACCAAAACCTAAAGCCCACCAACGGCCACCCTATCGCCCCAAGACTCGCTCTTAAACCAATAGCACGGTACAGTCGCAAACGATCATCCTACATCCATCCTCGAAATAACGAAACAAACCACGAGCGGGCCGCATCGATAATGAACGGGCATCGCGGCAAACTGCAACTAAGTACACGATGGAGCACCAGAACAGTCAGGAATCACGAGATCAACGCTTGGGCAATTCACGATTGGTCCAGCACCCAACTGGGCCGATCCGCGTTCCAAAGCGGCGCGCATTACGCCGTCGGCGCTCGCATGCGCGCATTCGCATTTTATTTGACCGTAGATTATAGAGACAATTACCGCGCGACTATCGGGGAGTAATTATTCCGACGTTAGCAGAAATTTCCGCATGCATTCGTCGACAATTACACGCGCACAGGGACGCGTACATAGATGCGCGGCCAAGGGAAGGGGGGGAGGCAAATCTATGCGACGGTGAGGAAAAGGGGGAGAGAGAGAGAGAGAGAGAGACAGAGAGACAGAGAAAGACAGAGATAGAGAGAGAGAG
Source organism: Ampulex compressa (assembly GCA_038496175.1). Lineage (NCBI taxonomy): Eukaryota > Metazoa > Arthropoda > Insecta > Hymenoptera > Ampulicidae > Ampulex > Ampulex compressa. The sequence goes on along the minus strand of JBCFXI010000111.1, from coordinate 131,857 downwards.
AGAGAGAGAGAGAGAGAGAGCGTACAGATGGAACGAGAATTTTTGTAGACCGGATACTAGGTTCCATTAGAGCGGATACTTTTAATACTGCCATTGAGATTTGTTTGCCAATGACAATGCGGACTGTGCAGCCGCAGAGGGTCGGGGATGAAGGAGGAAGAGGGAAGCATCCGCGGTCGGATCGTGGCGTCGACCGTGAAGAGGCGCGAGAATGTGTCGGTGGAGCCCCCGGTGAGGGCGGAAAAGGAGGGATGGGGGATGAGGGAGGGGAGGGGGGAGAGGGCGAGAGATGCGCCGCGGCACAATGGGGGAAAATTAATCGCTGAAATCTGGGTACAATGTAAAAGAGTCGCGAGGTTGGGGGTTGACTGGGGGTTTATGAAAAAAGGTATGACTCCCGGGCGATGCCATAAGTCAGCGATTTCCTCTGGTACATTGAGCCGGCGCTCGCGGCCCGCCGGAGGACGAACTATCTTGCGAGTTCTTATGTGCGCCGGAGGTTTCCACCTATAAGACGTGTCGCGTATGTCATTTCTGCCCGGCGCCGTTATCTTTAAACCTTTTCTTCCTTCGGCCGGACGGCATTCCTGGGGCTTGAAAAAATTAGGAGAAACATTACCCCTTATCTGCTCGCTCCGCTCGAGAGGAAGGGCCGATTCCCTTCGTCCTGGAGCCCCGACGGCAGAGATTCACGCCGCGCGGCGTCCCCTGGCTTCGGCCATTGATATGCATTCGGTGCAGAAATGTCCTTGGTTTCTTAGGGCGGCGCTTGGTCGAGGTACGTGGATTCCCTGGGTGCTGCGGGAAAGTCATTAAATCTCCCTGATGCTCGGTTAAATTCGAAGAGAATTGTGAGAATTTTTAACGCTGTTTCTACTATTTCTAATACTGGCTATACGGAAAAATTGTAGGACTTCGAGGCGCGATCACTTCTGAGATTTCTCATGATTTTCTAGCAGCGTACGGATCGATGAATTAATCTATCGCCCTCTTTTTCTTTAAGGATATATTTAGTATACTTAAATCTGTCTGGAAAGTGGCTGGTAGGAATAGCGTTAAATGTACCTCGGTGCGTGTATATTTTACGCGAGATTGGAAATTTCTCAAAATTCTCGCGAGATTTGGAAATTTCAAGAAGGAGAATTTGCTCGGAATTGCACGGAATTCGCGAAGGAAATCCTTTTCTTTACTTATATCGTGATAGATTGGAGAATAATCTATCCAAGTTGAAATATCGAAGGGACGTGAGTTATGGAGAGTTAGCTTTATAATTTACAGGTTTACTTAGCCCTGGACGTTGCCGGTTGCGACGTACTACTCCTCGATACAGCCGCGTCCTTTGGATTGCGAACGTAATTTAAAGCGTGTCTTCCTTGGGCCAATAGCGCGCACTGCAAATTTATTTTTAAACAGCAAAAAGATCCAATTGACATAAGCGACCGAGCTTGAGAGAATTCTTGCTCGCGGACTTGTTAAATATTCACTTGGCCGTGATAAATCCAAAGGTACCTTGAGAAGTCCTTCGAGGCTCATTATTTCTACTTTGCCAGCGCAGTACCAGCGAAGCGGATGTTCTTCTTAGTGGAAGTATAGAAGATCCTCGACGTTCGAGAGCGCGTACGTATGTAAGTCCATCGGAAAACAAACCTGGTCTGTCGCGGGGCAACGATTCTCGAATAATTGCGCTTGCAATCCTCGACAGGATTGGCCAGTACTGAAGATTCGACCGAAAACAAAGTGAGGATAATCGATGAACCAATCGACGATCACCACAAAGTGCGCAAAACTTAAAAAAAAAATCATCTAAATATGATTAAAACATGAAAAATGAAAAAATGAAAAAATGAACTTAAAAAAAATCATCTATATCGCGTAAACGTCACACATCGATGATGTATCGTTTAATTTTGATTTTCCGCGAGCTTCCTATCGGCAAGCTGCGTCAAAGGGAAGGGCTTTAATTAAAATAAAAATCTTCCGAGCCATAAATCGGTTTGAAGAAACCATCGACGAGACTTTTAAGACGAACTTGAATATAATTTAAGAGAGCAGTCTAGGGTCTTCCTGATTTTTTAATCGACTTTCAGCGAAGCGTATAATTCCTGCGGCATATATACGTTCATAGCTACACACTCAGATCCGATAATTAAGAATCTGCCATCCTCGAAACGAAAGTATAATCCGGCTTATACCTTTCCTCCATCGTCTCAAGCGGACCTTGTTATCTGTGATTAACTCCCCCTATTGCGCACCGCGCTCTGCCTGTCGTTCCCTGTGTTTAATTATATAATGCAGCATACTTTTGATTAAACCTGGGATCCCCTGCTGATCAATTCTCCGAATTTCTTCCTCACGCGAGGAATAAAGGCGTGCGTCGATCGACGTGCGAGTCACTTGGAAAAGTATTCCTCGAATTTTTAGACTAGCCAAATGTTTTTGATTCCGAGTTGAATTTAATTGGGTGGATGGATAACTGGTCGATTTGAATGAACAATGTTTTTAATGAGTAATCGATAATTAGTCGCTTTCGTACCGCTAATGTTTTTGGTGATAAGTAATCGAGCTTTGTTCGCGTGTAACGAAATAAATAGCGGTTCTTTTTCGAGAGAACACGCATTTTCCATATTTTCACAGTTTTTACATACCTAGTGCGCTATGGTCACATAATTCGCTCGCGCGCGTTACTCACGCGTTAAGTGAGATTTATGGGTCGAATATGCGTATGTTTGAGTTTTTGACCAATGAAAATAGTGCTTAAATAACTCAAATCCAATTGGAACGAGCGTTCTTCACTAATTTCGGATCATTAATATCCTGGTTTTGATATTACCACCGGAAACCGTGCTCGTGCTTTTGAAATACGAGCTTATCCATGGGATTTGAAAATTCCCCGAATATTTTCTGGCCCGGCTGGTGCGTTGTTTAACAAACAATCGGGATAAATCAAAACGACTGCACCAGAACAGAGGGTTATTAATCGTGATTATACCAGATATTTCCGATACGTTTTCCGCTCAATGTTGAAATCAAAATCAGACGTTCGTTATGATCTGGTTAATGAAATAGCCTTGTACTCGAAACTCTCGCGTGACTGGCTGGGCGTAGGCAACCTACTCAGTGTCCTAATAGTACGCCAAAACCGAAACTTTATCGAGTAACGATTCTACGTCGAAGCTTCCGAAATTATTATTAATTTGAAAATTGAGCAAACAGTCTGAGCGATATTCATCGTTTATTTCTCTAGGTATAAAAAATACTTTTGCCTCTGCGTGCACATTGAGAGATATGAAGGGCAAAATATGCGTTTAATGCAGACTAAATCAACCAAACCGAAGAGGAAAGTCGCGTTGGAAAAATTGCAGTACTTTGTAATCGAGCATTTTTTAAGATTTTCCATGCGCAGAGTGTGAATCATTTTATCGATCCATCGACATCCCTTCTTAATACCCTTTTTTTTAAGGATATATGTAACGAGCACGATACAATAACAAATTTTAGAAATAAAAATATACAAACACGATAATAAATTTTCGAAATAAAAAAGCGTACGATTCGAGCATCGTGTTTGCGTACATTTAAAGAAACTTCGTAATGTAATTTAACGCGTAACGCGGATTCTGCAATAAAAGCCACGTCGCCAGCGTCCACATTAGTGGAACATAATCAGCGCTGTCGCGATTCAACGCGTAACTTTAATATCGCGGCCGAACATCGAGCATCGAATTGTCCCCGAAATCGCATCAGACGAAACCACCTGATTTGCCGTTTTATTTGCCAGTAGGCAGAGTGACATAACGCGGACATTCAGCCACGTGACAATTATTAAAACAGGGTCAGCGTCACTTAACGTCGTCGTCATTTATCGCCGTTTAGCGGAATTAATGATCGCGCCTATGCATCGACAGCGGTATGCATTCGCTAATCCTGCCAGGAATTTACGGGGGAATATTCTGTTGCCCCTCGATGATCCGGGAACACGAAGAGGCCATCGCGATAAATAATTTCCATTTGTTCCTCTCGAATCGAATATTAGTTCTGTTCCACCTTTCGAACTTCTCACGTATCCGCTGCATATTTACAATACGCAAGGCGCGCTGCTCCTCTTTCCAGTGTCAATTATTACTTCTGTGTTTTACTATACTTATCTTATACCTTCGGTCGGACAGTCGGTCAGGTTTTTTACTTAGTCAAACGTGATCGCGATTAAACGCTCCTCCTTACTTTCTTATTACTTTCTTATTTAATACTTCTAAAACTCCATTACCATATTCTCTATACCTCCCATTTAGAAGGCTTTTCCATACTTCCTTCTTCATCCCTGCACCCATTTAGGAGGCGTGACAACTCCGACTAGGCGGTTTTTGCTTGCCAGCCACTAATTCCGCATTCAACGGATGCAATGCGCGGCGCTCCACTTGATATGCATGCACATTCGGGTACTTGGGCCGTTTTTACGCGCGCCACATTGTACATCGATGCATGCCTCCTCGTAATACACGCCGGTTTTAGCGGCCGCTCTAACGTCACTTCATATATCAATGTGCAAGAAGGAGAAACCTCGTTCCACGGGCGGGACGGTCAAGAAGCGGGGCAAAACAATGGTTTGAAAGCAAGCGTGCCGTTTCATCAGGAGGCCGGCCATTGATTCGGCCTGAATAGGATTATTTAACCCGTCAGCCTGGATGACGAACGCGTAGGACCGCTGAAATCTTTTAAAGGGACGCTGGTCGATATTCTGCCACGATTGGTTTTATTCCCTGATTTTTATTTCGCGAGCACAGGGCGCTAAATAAGTCGTGCAGGATTATGGCGTTCCTCCGAGGACGATTATCGCCGGTGTAATTCGAGTGGCCTGGATTCGACGGTTTTTCACCTTTCGAGATATTTAATTTTGCAAGTTTTTAGCCATAAATAAGCGCCGCGCGATTTCGGCGCCCGTAGAATGACGATAATCGATGATGTAATACGAGTGGCCTGGATTCCTCGGTCTGTCGCCACTCGAGATTTCGATTTCGCAACTTTGCAGCGTTAAATAAGCGATGTACGAATTCGTCATCGGTCGCTAAGAAGATTAATAATCGGTGATACAGTTCGCGTTTTCTGGATCCTTTGGTTTATCACCCTTCGAGATTTTAATTTCGCAACATTGAGTCGCAAAATAATCGGCGTACGATATTGGCGGCCGTTTAACCAGGATAATGGCTGATATATAATTCCAGTGTCCTGGATTCTTCGGTTTGTCACCTTTCACCGATAAATCGTCCCCTTTACGCAGAAAGGGGAATAGTAAAACCGGGCAGCTAGAAAAGAAGATTTTCTCCTTGGCCGGGCTATAATGAGAAAAGTAATTCCAATTTAAATAATATCCTGAAGTGCCGGGGAAAATAATATCCGCGATTGCGTTGGAACTCGTGGAAGAAGAAACTAATTCCAAAAGAGGGCTCCGCCAAGTGATCTCCCTTGAAACGTCAAAGGCGATCGATAGAATTTATCCCCGGCTTCGTTACTCGAAATTCTGCTGGACAATAAACATTAGGACGTTGCACTAGCGATTTTGTACTCAATTTTGCACTTCTCGCATCACCATATATATTATATATCTGTACTCATCTTTATGACTGTGTTCATATCATATCATATATCATGATTTGAGATTTGTCGTCTTCATTTATTTCTTAATTTTAATAAACCTCTATTATCGAGCCACACACCAAGTGGACAATAATGACTGCCTTTCTCACACGCATTGTCGTTCCGACGACTGAAAATTTAATCTATTATGATCAGATGAATAAATTATTAAGCGTGGTCTTAAATATAAATGAACGACCAAGGAACTTAGGAGTGCTTAATATATACTTTATGACTATATACTAGGTGTACAATTCCGAAGTTATTATAGGAAACTAGTTAGATATTTACGATTCAAAGTATTGTCCATCATTGGCCAGGGCAAAGTTGTACACCTAACATAATCTCTCTGGAATAACCGATAGTATCGATGACAATTTGCAGCACCATGAACCTGAAGTATGGAAGCAAATGCCTCGCGAGTTGCATAATTTGCCGATATAATTCGATCCACGGAGGGCTAAGAAACTTCTGCCAAGCTCCATCGCGATTTCTTCTCGCCCCCCCCCCCCAGACGCTTTTCCGCATGCACGAAAGTTTGTTATAACAAGCCAATGACGCGTCGTTGAGGCCGCGGCGCAAAGTTCAACGTCCCACCGCCCAGAAATCGGTTATGCGCCCTCTAGAAAACCGGAAATCCCAACATTCTTCTGATTAACTTATCACAATAGCCGTCGTATTTCCTCTCGCGCCAGCCGCCGCGTACCTTTCCTCCTGTCCGAGTTAAACAAAATTTCCGTTTTCCCAGGGATCCCTTGAAAAATTCGCCCTCGACTAGGAGGAGGCCACGCATTAACCCACGGCCTTTCGCTAATTAACTTACGATAACTTTCCTTGCTTTCCTCGGATGGAAAAAAAGAGAGAGAGAGAGAGGGAAGGAAGATAAAAGGGGGAAAGTTTCATCCTCCGCTCGTTTGGAATTTCGGTGCATTTGCGTGTCTCTTCTCTTCGCGAAAATAGAAAGAGAGAGAGGGAAAGAAAGCGAGAGAAAGGAGAAGAAAAGGGGAGAAGAAGCGAGGATTGGAGAGAAAGGGCGCGAAGGGGAGAGAGATAAAGAGAGAGAGATAGAGAGAAAGGGAATCGTTCGTTTGACAGAGAACGAGGATTGTTACCTAGGAGAGGTCATAACAAGGTGCACCAGGGCCCGATAACTCGATGGCGAGCTGCAAACGCAATTATTCGATAATCCGTTTCGGTGATTTCGGTTTATCAAGTTTCCGCGGCGAATCCTTTTGCGCGCCCGGCCAAAAACGCCCGAATTATTTCCGTAGCTACGCGCCTCGCCCTCTCCCGCTTCGGCTCTCCGGCGAGCCGTGCGAACTCCGGGCCGATAACTGCAACGAGGCTATTCCCCGACGTTAACTATCGCAGGAACGTTGGCGTACGATTACGTTGATTTATCCCTCGTTACGCAGAGTTCTGCGTTTGACAACTGCTACGACTTTTAAGCCCCTCCGCGTTGCTCCAAGCGGGAAACGGTCAGCGCGCTCGCGCGGCTTGAAATTGGAGCCTGCGTGGATAATTAGAAATTCGGCAAGGAACGAGAGTCGCGCGGAATTTCTTTGATATTAATCCTATAGAAGGGATTAAAATGAGCGGACAGGTTGTTCGGATAAATCGCTGTAGTTCGTAAAGGGGGAATTTTTTGAGATTTCTTTTTAATTACTCTGTCGATCTATCCATGTGACGATTCTTAACATCCTTTTATATCCTATTAACGCGCTATTCGTTTAATATCCCATTAACATCCTTTCCAAGTTTAATCCAATAACTTTCCATTTTTTTTTGCATCGAACAAAGACAATTTCCATGCTACTCGTCGGAGCCGTTTCCCCTCGATCACGTATAGCCGCTTTGAGCAGCAACGGCGTAAGAAGTTATCGTCTGAAAGCAAAGAGCTGCATCGAACTTGCATAGCCGCCGATCGAGGAGAGGCGAGAGATAGAGAAAACTACGGAGCAGAGCCTGTACCTTAGACTCGCCCCCTGTGGATGGGTTAAGAATTAGGATAAGCGACGTACTCTAACTTAGCGTATAACTTAAGATACGAATATATCAAGAAGTGAGTCGTAAACTTAAGGAGGTCAATGAAATACATACATACATAAAGCGCATTGATTAAAAAGAAGTTTAGAATGGTGTAACGCCTGCAAAGTGTAGGAAAATAATTTGTGAATTCAATAAAATACATACATACGCAAGGACCATTGCTTAAGAATCATAGTGGACGACGTATTATAAATTAGGATAAGAAAACGTGGGGAAATAAGTCGTAAAATTAAGGCGATCCATAAAATGCGATAGGGAGTTGGAGGGAGAGGAAAGTGTATGGACAGAGGCAAAGAGAGAGAGAGAGAGAGAGAGAGAGAGAGCAAAGATATTCTTGTTCCGGCTCGACAGAAGGGGCAGGCCTCTGCAAAAAGGCCGAGGAGGGTTTTAGGGGCACGAGGAAAGGAAATTAAATAGATAACATTTGCCATCGTAAGGAGGCGGACCTAATCGCGCCGTGCGCGCGGCCGCGCGAGACAATTTCATCCGGTTTTAACGGCCGACGATATATTTGAAGTTTACTCGTTGACGCCGCCGAAAACTGGGGTGGAAAGGCACGACGTGGATCCCGCTTGATATCTTGTTCCCTCCCCTTGCGTGTTTACAGAGGCTTAGAGAGAGCGCCGCGCTCGGCGTGTTACGTCCTCGTAGAAAATAAACGCGCCTTTCCGCGTTTGGCGCGCGACATTGCGAGGAAAGGAGGAGGTGGAGGCGCGGGTTTGGCAAAAAACGAGGTGCTCGAGTTTTGGCCTGGTTCAGGATTAAGGAGTCCGTAATCGATGAAGCATCGCATCAACGATTGGTGTTAAGCGCAGTTGGCAATTCGTGTTAATAGTGTATAAGCAAAGAGATGTACGAGGTGTGTTGACAAAGTAAAGTGTATTTTGTGAGAGATCGAGTTCCAGAAGCGCCTCAAGGATTGGAAGAAGCGCTGAATATGTCCATAATATCTAATAAGGGATTTATTTCGAAGGGGATAACATTCGTGTGAACGAATAAATCAAATGAGTTCCAAAATAAAGAAAATTCCCTTTATTTTTTGAACACACCTCGTATGTCGATTTAAAAATAATACCCATGAAACTCAATGCCATTTCCAATGATCGTATTGTAATTAAAGTACGTGCTGTTCGCGCTAATAAACCAACCGAATGAATTTTATTTCTAACCATCCGATCTTTCGAATTTGGCACGAAGCACTTTAAGCGTAACTACCTCGGCGGGACGTGTGCGACTGTAATTAACGTATTTGGCCTGCTGAAACGTTTGAATCCCCGCTTAGACGTGATTTTTCTCACTTTGAGTGGAATCTGGATAACGTCGTGGAACGCGCTTAAAGCGGAGGGCGAAGTCGCGGTTTCTTTCGAGGATAAATCGGTACCCGGCAACGCGCTATCTTTATTTGACACGTGACTTTGATGCGATATTCCTCCAGCCTGCCGAAAGCTCGTTTAATGCGCGTGCCATTTATACGAGGCGCGCTCGCGCGCGAATTAAATATGCGACTTGCAAAATGCACGCGAGAGATGCGTTTCAAATTTAAACATCGTATTCTGAATGCATAGCCAATTTAGTTTCAAAAATCTTGCTCAATAAAGACACGCGTACCTGTTAACATCGTTAGCAAGATATTTATCCAATGTTTTCGAGGGACACCGCGTTGGATATTTTCCATCCAGAGTGCTTCGCGAGGATTAAAGACGGGGCGCTGTTTTTCCTCCCCCTTTTTCTTTATACGAAACGTAATGCATAAACAAGGAAATTAAGCATTTGCAGGAAAGTCCTGGTGGCATTGCGCGAGGACTTAAAGCGAGAGTGGCGGAGCGGCAACTATAAGAATCAGACTTTAGGGTCCAATTCTCTATTCCACTAAAGCGGCTTGTCGGTGCAAGCGCCCAACGGTATTTCGCGGAACGACAAGAAGAATTTCATAGCTCTGCAACGCAGGGAGTGAGATACACGCGGAACAACAAGCGTCGAGCACTTGCACGTGCAACCATTTGTAACCTGATTTGCGCTACGCGAGTTTCACCCTTACGCGATTACACACCTAATTTCCAGGGTGTCTTATTTATCAGCATCTCGATATTCTCAGACGTAAGAGGAATGCTGGATTTGTAAAGGCCAGGAAAACTGTCCTATCATATTTCCCTCGACTATCATACGTACTTTTGAAAACTCAAAAAAGGATTTTATATCAACGTTCTCTCACGACTTTTAGTTCTATTTCTAAGAAAATCACAGTGTCTCTCACAAACATTTCTCGAGAGCCAGATTTAAAGAATACATTTACAAAAATCCTCAACCCAAGTATGTCATCGTACAAATAGACACGGCTACAAATCCATCCTATTATAATTCATAGCATTAAAACTGCACCCTGATTCTCTCCCAATCTGCACGCATACACATTCGATACAACGAATACGATCCTCTCTATCCTTCAATCTGTATCCTTATTCCAGGAACTACCTCTTACTTGACGATAAAGAAAAACCACGAGCAGCGAGGACAACACTCGCGATCTCAATTACTCAAAACCGAGGAACGAAGAAGGCGCGACGTTGCCTATCCTAAAACCAGCGTGGAGCATTAAGCCAGGGGCGAATCGCGATACCCAGAGGCGGGGGTGAAAGCGAAAAAAGCCAATAAACAGAATTATTTATCACGCGTACGTCAGGAGATCCCTCCAGAAGCTTCCTATCCGCGAGCAGTGCGCCGTGGGCTCAGGAGCGCGCCTCCTGGGTTGGCGGGGAACCTGGAGGAGCCTAAAGGGTCGGCGAGGAACGAAGGAGGGACGTGGAAGGTCGGAAGGGCCGAAGACAAGAAGCTGGAAAGGAGTGCGTCAAAGCGACGTGCCGTCGGGGAATTCGACGTACGCCGGTTTATTTCTCGGGATGGAGGAGCAAAGCTGGGCGGAGGCAAAGGAGTCCCTGAAATATACACACATAGGAAATATAAAATTCCGCCTCGGGCGGCTCGCCTGATAGGTTTCGAAGCGGCCACGCGAATACGAATGTTATTAAGCCTTTATTAAATAAATAAAAAGGTCAATCACGTATGTCGATCGACCCACTCTGGAGTTTCTTCGTGCTTACTAATATGCACGATTTTAATTATCATTATAGAAGAGCTTTGTTTGTTATCATTTGTTTTCTATAGAAATTATTTGTTATTTAAGATTATTTATTATAGAGGATCCGAAGCATCTCGTAGTTGGCAGTCAACGTGTTGAGAAATCGCATCGATCGTTCAGCGTGTACTCTCAGTTGCAACGCGAATAAAGACTGGGCCATTTGAAGGTTTGTTCTTAAAAACGCTATAAAGTGAGTCTACATCGATATTTAAAACAACATTTTTTTTTGAACGAAAAACCAGAACGATTTGGAGAAAGATTTTAGATTAAATTACAGACTTAAGAGAAACAAACCGGTAGGTGGGCCACCCTATGTAACTCTGTTCTAAATTCGTTCGCGAGGAAGCAACTAAACTCCTTGTGCCTGTAAAGAGTCGAACCTCGTGTCCCTCTATTTTTCACACTTCCTTCTTCCATGACGGGGCATCGTCGAAATCGAGTAGGGGCGAACATCGATCGGCGTCGATGCGAGTCATTCGCTTAATAATAAGGCAATTACAGGCGCGCCTAGTAATTAAACGTGAATAATTTGATAATCGATAAGCGAGTGCAGTCAATGCTGTTGGGGCATTAAAATGAATTGAAATTTAATATTTAATTATCGATGCCAGGCCAACGGATTGCCGTGCATATTTACGATAGCACGACGCAAATCCGGCGTTCTCGGCCCTGAGATTTGTAGCTCGCTTATACGGCCTCGCGCCTCAGAGCGAAATCCCGATTGATGCGCGGGAGAAGAATATGCCACGGTTATACATCCCTGAACTCGCTTAGAGGCGCTGGAAACTCTTCCTCCATTTTCATATTTGATAATGCAACTGGTCCACTGGCCGTACAACCGCACGCTCTCTATTAGGTTTGTGCAAAAATAATCCCGACTTTAATCATTATATTCGATAAGAAATATCGAGAATCATGTTTGCATCGAGCCAGTGCGATAATAGGATTACAACTGAAATACCCTTGCAATTAAGACGATTTAATGCCACGATTTAATAGTTATTAATATCGGGGGGGAATTCCACTTGTCCGTTGAAATACACTCGTGGAGGATTCCTGCTTTCGTAGAGAAGGAGTGTTTTTTCGGAGGAACGATCGATCGAAGTTAAGCTTGAGACTATGAAATTAATGTTTGCACGCACGCAGATATCCGTGCAGGGGTGTGCATTGTCAGTAGTCTGTTTACGCGTGGAGATGCATTTCGAGGAGCGGCATGCGACTTAGCTCTTTGAGTGCCGCGGACGCACATATTGCTTTGTCACTCTTATTTGCGCCGTTACTCTTTCATTTCACTGTACATCGGGTTCGCTACGTTTCCTACGCTTGTCTGAAACGCGTTCCTCCATTCGACGTTATAATATTTATTTCATATGCACAGGTCGCGCATAATTAAAGGTCGCTTTATTGTGAAAAGCGGTGATATCAAAAGGATATCGTTTCGACGTATCGCAATATACGGAATAAGAAAGTATCCGCTGCGTGTTCCTGCTGAAGTAATTATTAGCCAAGATCCTTTGCGAAAAAGTAATGCACGATGGACAATCAAAGGATTGTTGGGCGTTTATCGATATTTTTCAACCGAGGTAGAGAATTGGAATAATTTGGAAAATTTGATTCACTTATTCCCGACGTTGCCTTTTGCAGCCTTGGCGAAAATTTGGAATGGGAATATTTAGTAATATAGGAACGTTCTGGGCTTTAATAAAAACGTTTTTAATTTACCATAGGGTAACTGCGTGTAAATGCTCACCGGCTAAGTGTTCAATTTCGCACTCAAAGGGTTTGCCCTTTCGCCCACCTCCTCTTTTTTGCATGGGGCATTAATTTTTTACGAGGTGATAATTGCACACCCTGCAAATTGATGCTGCGCGGAACGAATTGTGAGCGCCGACATTATTATTGGATAAAGGACAATGAATAAATATGTCGAAAATACATATACCTTGTTCCGCGATAAATTATATCAAATTGTACGTTTTCTCTTGCAGGGTGCGAATAACTACGAGGCGAATTATCTCCGATAGCCATTGGTTCCTCGTCGTGTAACCATCACGCGCTTCGAAAATAAATTATAATTACATTTTGATACCGATACTGTACATATTATTACATAACATAACACATGTAACATTTGTAAAAAAACAGTATTGTATTCGGGTACCCAGGATTAAAAAGATACAACCGTGTCTTTGGAGACTCTCTGAATTTATCGTCGAGTAATTCTCAATTCTATATACAACTATATACTCGACAAATACGTTCGAGTAAATTTTACAAAGTTTCGCAGCTATTAGCTCGCTATTTCTCGCGATCAAGAGAAGAAACCTCGATCGCGAGGAATACCGATTGCCCAGGTCTCACCGCGTGGAGGTTGCCACGACTAGAGGCCCACTCGCAATACCCACGCGCACATTCCACCATCTCCCCTAAATTAATTCACAACCGAGTGCGCGTCCTTCGATTCGATCCTCCAGAAAGAAGATCCCACTTGATAAGTAATTCTCAAATTTGGATTTTTCCTACAAACCTACTTAACCAAAAAAGCAGTCCTCGAACGCGAGACATTCCTTATCCGTTCCACAAGGGCGCTTATTCCGGAAAAATAATCACGATACCTAAAACTCACGACGCATAGAAACGAAGAGGGGGGCCCAGGTTTCGAGGACAGGATACATCGTGCGACACCTTCTTAGAGAGCCGCCACGGAAGTCCCCAAGGTGTATAAGGGCGCGATCTGGCTTCGCACCCACCACCACCCTTCCACATCGTGCGTACGCCCTCTACCCTCGTATTGGTGAGCCCACCCACACTCTCTCGCCTCCGGTACGTAGGTGTTTTTGCCCGTCTTCGTGTCCCATCATGCCCCGCCGTTTGTACGAGGGCGGCGGCTTATCTCTACGAGCTCTCCTCGAGGAGACTAAAGTGGAGTGAGCCATATCCTTCCACCCTCCTCCTTCCACCCCCCCCCCCCTGGAACCGAGCGATGACGTTTCCACTGTCTCTATCCCGGGGAGCTGATCTACTGTACCTGCGCCGAATTATCGCGATCCAGGAGGTGACTCCTCGACGTTGGGTGATTCAATGTCGGCCGATAACGGTCGCCGCAGTCTCTGTCGCTGGTCATTTTCGGGATTAGCCCAGGGTACAATACCTCCAGCGTAGGTGGCCGAATGGTGTTGGTAAAAATATGGTTCATCGAGAGGATTGAAATATATAGGGAGACTATTGAAACTATGGTTGAGAGTTGGAGGTGTGGTATAGAACTGGTGGTCGCAGTTCTTTGCGAATTGCTACGTCCTGCTCCTTTACTCTGCGCAGAATTCTTTAACATTATTCGTACCAAGTATTTTCCAGACATGTTTAAGTGTACTAAATGTATTCTTGGAGAAAAGGAGGGTCTGAAAATTCTACGGTTATTCGAAGAAACACTGACCGGTAGGAATAGCGTTAAGGGACACTCTACTCGTGAAGCTCGATGCCTTCTTTCAAGCTAGACTGCTTACACTCGACTATTCTTGTAATAGGATAGTGTCCAGTGACGTATTTTTCCACGCACGGAGACACACGCGCACTTTCGCACCTTCGAGTGCCTAGGATACTCGAAATTCCTATGCGCCTTGTATACATTATCTCACGGTGGACGACGAGGACCTTCGCTTCGAAAGCTGCATTATTATTACGATAGCTTATTATTAAATTATTACGGAGAAAAAAAAATGCAGACAAAGTTGTACATCTAAAAAAGAACCTCTATGGCTATTCCTCGATAAGAGCGCATTATTAATTCCCTCCCGCAGCGCCAATGGGTTAATAATCGAATAAATAATTCCCAAGGAAGGTGCTTCGAGAGGGCCGATGCTTGGGGCACGATGCGCTCGACGTAGTTTTCGAGGATGCTCCGCGCGAATTCCGTTGCTGGAGAAGGTATTCCGGCGCTGGCTCGTCGGTTGTTTCTCGTGGAGGTAAGAGCCAACATCGGAATACCTCTGGAACCGTCGAAGGCAGATCGAGTGGGCCGTTTCATCCTTCGAGTATGATGTATCGGCTGGAGCCGGGATCCTTTTTTTTCCTCCGCGTATTTCCCCATCTGGGCCCTTGTTCCTTTTATTATCGCGACACATCGGCCCCCGCGAGTCGCGCCATAAATCTTAAAGATATTCTTAACTTCCGGGAGATCTCGGCCCGCAACCCCAAAGGCGGGAGAATTGAAATCGTCGAGGGGCCGCTTTAACGAAATTCAAACGCACGATGCAGGACGAGATCCCGGTTATCTTTGGGCGCCGAGCCACGCGCCAAGACTGTTAACGATTATTAACTTTTTTAATGCCGCTCATGATAATAGTCGGCCAGGATCTGACGCTGTTTGCGTCATACTCGTAAGTATAGTCACTCGCTTCTTTTTACGATGACTTATATCTCGAACGTGGGATATATCGTATTCTATATGATAGATATCCTATACATCCTATAACGTAGGATATGATATTCATCCCTGTAACGATCGCCAATGATTTTTCCCGCTCCTTTCGCGGACCGTGCAATAGTAATTTACATCGCATTACGAGGCGTAAGCTCTAAGAGTTTATCTTCTCTGTTCGACTGCGCGCTTGGATTTTGTGGCTCATTATTCAAGCCTCTCAAACTGCCACAGATAACGACGCAGCGTGCAGCGCGCATACGGTATGATAACGCGATTCTTCATGAGCCTCGGCAAAAAAATAAACGAAAAAAAAGAGAGAGAGAGAGGGAGAAAAGAGCGCAAAAAACAAAACAAAAAACGTTGAAAGCCGCGTCAGGCCGTAAATAAGTTTTGCAGTCTACCTGTGACCGAATGGCACGTAAAAAATCACGGCTGCCAGAAATGTAATGCGATGGAAAAAATTGGAATGCGGGCCAGTGTTCAGCGGGTAAAAATGACGGTGGATGAAAACGACGCGGGAAAAAATGCTCTTCCCGGCACTCCCATCCGGAATTATCATGAGCGCCAGCCCTGGAATATTTTCCATTACCCAATGGGATAGCGGCCGTGGGAGAGGCGGAAATATTGTTGACGGGAATCGCAAGAATATAAATACCATTTCGAGTCGGTCCCAACGAGGACAAACTCGAGGAACTTCCCTACGCCCAAGATTCCAAACTAACCCAAGAGTCTACCTTAGAGATGTAAAGAGTGGTTGGAATAATGCATTCCGGGATTATTCCCGACGTTGCTCGTCGGATTGTAATTACAAAACATGCCGTTTGATCCGCATCCTCCTTCGTAGCATCGACATCCATCGGTGTAATTGTTTCGGCCTTTGCTTCTCTGCTTCGAGATCATATTTTTGAGGTATCCGAACAATCCTGAGTCTCGCTTTGGTTTGCCTTAAAACTTAACCCGCGGAGAATTTACTTGGATATTTTATATTTATCGGTTATCTCAGACACATTATATAATTAAGACGCGTGTTAACATTGGAACTAGTCAAAATGACTGGTCAGTCGTTTCTTTAAAAAATCGTAGTGCTTCATAAGCATGTATTTTTTGCGATTTTCCATGATTCTCGTGCAGTATTTAGATCATCGTTTCGATTCTTTCCAATTTCCTTTTACTCTCCCCAATTTTTTGAAGATGTACGTGGTGTTCTAGTGTTAAAAACTATTATGGAGAGTGAAATTATTTGGTAAAACGTCGATGCATTAGCGTGTGGTTTGACAGTTACACTGAAGCACAGAGGGTTAAACGATCGATGCTGTCGATCGAACTACCCGTTCGACGATCCGATCGATACTCGAAGATACCGTGGTTTTAATTCGATCTTCGTCCTCGAGTTTGCAAATAGCACGAACCCAGTATTATGCGAGAGTACATACATTCGCCACTTCGTAAAGCCCGTTATGTTTACGTTAACCACAGATTTCACGGTTGACGTACGTACATCCTGTTATACGTGGATATATGCGGGTCATCAATCTATACGTACGGCCCGCCTATCAACAGGTCCCGTGATCGATGTCGCACTTTTAATAATTCCTTGCTCTCGCGCTGCACACTCGCCAATATTGGGGGACTCGGTAAAAACATTGCACATAACCCACGTTTACGGCTCACCGGACGTACGCAATATTGCAGTTTCCCAATGCACACGCCGTTTGGCTTTTATTTCGCCGATTCTTGCCCATCCTTGCGCGTCGCTTCGCCTTCGCTCCGCGAACAACGAACGTCTCGATCGGTTGTCAGCCCTCGTATAATTATTTTACGATGGAATATCTACTAACCTCGCGTGCTTTTAATACCATTCCTACCAGCCATTTTCCAGACAGGTTTAAGTGTACTGAATATAGCCTGACAGAAAAAGAGGGCGAAGGAAAAATGTCGATGGATTAATTTATCGATCCGTACGCTGCGAGAAAATCATGAAAAATCTCGAAAGCGACCGCGCCTCGAAGTTGTACGATTTTTCAAAGAAATCACTGACCGCTCGTGGTAGGAATAGTGTTAATCACTGTATTATACATACATTTCATACATAATACGTAATTAAATATATTATATGGATGGAGTAAAGGATTCTCTTGTGGTTATAGCGAGTCGGTGTAACCTGGTTATTTCTCCAGCGCACAGAGATCTTTAGATATACGTCTATTTCAATTCTAAATAATTAATAAAACTCCTCAACGCATTTCTAGTCCTGTCAATCTTTCTTTAAAGTCATCCTTAAAATTAAACTTTGCCTATGAACATCGACATTTCGTACCCATCAGGTTCAAGGAGAATCTGCGTGAAACATTAACTCCCGTCACTCTGCGCGAAAGCAAAGCGATAAATATGCCCCTTTAGAGAGGAGCAGCCCCCCTGACAAATAAAAGGGGCGCTTATCGTAGGAGGCTAGTTGAGATAACTGCAATAATTTTCTCTTTTTTTTTTGCAAGGCAGATAGCCAGCCGCAAGATAGGAGTGGCCCGGCCTCTCGAAATAGGACGTCGGCTATCGGCGTTATCAGGCGGTGGTGATTGATCGAGCTGAGCTTTTATAATAATTACTAGATTATCCTCATATTAGGCCGTAATTGTTTACCGTAATTTGGCGGCTAAATATAAAACAAGACCGCCGGCCCCGATCGACTCGTGTTTCGAGGTGGAGGACCTACTCGATTAATATGATTGCACTTTGCCACGGGGGTAAACTAAAATACCTTCCTGGAAATGGGGCGGGTTAATTGGCTTTAAACAACGTCCTGGGTTGGAGAACCTTTTCCGTCCTCCTTCGACGGTTGTTCTCCTTTTTTTTTTTTTTCCTTTTTCGTTAAACCAATGCCCACCCATTGGGCTTGGAATTATTCAAATTGAACGTCGCGGTCTGCTTCGAGAATTTTTTACACGTGAAATGCATGATGGTTGAAGTGGCTCGTTTTTGTTGCCCAAGTAGATTTCAACGCGAATAATGGAATGTGTATGCATAAACATTATACGTGGAGAATGTGGTTCGAGTATACTGGCTGCTGGATGTAAGTAGAATATTCGTTAAGTGGTTAGACGAATTTTTTTTCTCGAGAATACGACTATTGAGGTGTATACAGATTAAATAATATTGCAGGACGAACCAGTTTTTGATGCATCGCAAGAGACGCGAAAGAAAATTATTCCATGTATGCAAGGTCGTAACCAAAGGCAAGGAACGGAATCACGCATGAACGAAGCGATCGAGAAAGATTCCAGGTCCGATAAAGCAGCGTGCATCGCATTTCTTATCGGAAAAGGAAGACTAAACAGGACATCAAGATGCGACGAACTTCGAAAACGATTTTTCAGGTCTGCGCGCAGGAAATTGTAGGAATCTATTTGCAAGAAGAAAACGTCTATCCGCCCTTACAAAGTGCGAACGAAAAACTTGGCGTTCATAACGTACATTCGCGTTAAACTCGATCCACATCCCGCGATTCATTCGCGTTCTCAGTTTCAGGGGGAAAAAAAGAAACTGAATCCGACAATAACCAGTCTCCGGTTATAAATAAACTGTGCTTCGAGGGAACGCGATACGAGTGATCGCAAACCTGTAAAAGGGTTTGTAAAATCAGAAATACATTGGCGTGGCTCGGATACGCGATATCGAGAAGGTACTAACGATGTCCATCGAAGATACGCTATTCTGTTCGAAGATAAACGATGGAAAGCAGAGAGGAAAGCAGACGCAATTTTACTTTATACCAAGAACTAACCAACGTGCGGTCCGCTCTCACATATGATGGATTGCATTTTCTTTTTTTTTTCTAAATATTGAGTACTTCAGAATACATTTTAAATCCTATCAGTTTTTTATATTTATCAGGCACAGCAATGTAGGTTGAGAAAGAAAATTGCCATTATACTTATTTATGCACGGCTCGTAATGCAATTTAGATCTCCCAGCCTCGATCTAAATAAAAAATTGTATCCACACTTTCTCCTTATTAACTACACCCGCATACCGTATATTTAATAAAATCCACAAAGCTCTCCGATCATCGATAAAAATACATCCCCTATCATCCAAAACGTACAAGACCGCAAGTTTAAATAAATCCAAACAAAAAACTATATACCCCACTAGAGAAAACCCAATAAAAACTACATACGCAGCATGGAAAGAACGATAATACCAAATAATTACACGTATAAAAATAACAAAGGAGGCAAACAGGAGGAACTCGTTCCTCGACCCAATGCCTTCCACGCCGTGCCGAACATTAAGTTACCCCCGTGGAAAAAAAAAAGAAAAAAAAAGAAAAAAAAGAAAAAAACCCCAAGGAGGCCAGAGGAATCGGACTCGAGGCGCGGTCTCTACCTGGCAAGTTGGAAAACAATCTTCCAGGAGCGCCCCTTTTGTTCTCCAGGCCCGTGCAAGCTCGTTATATAGAATCCCTCTCGGCGGCCATTCCGCGTGGTGGACCGCGCCGGGGCCCCTGCGGAATGCAAAAGTACAACAAAAGCGGCGCCACGCCGAAGTCTCGGGTCGCCTCATAAATCCTGGAAGGGGGTAGCAGAGCGACGTGGCGACCGGTAATAAAGACGGCGTATGCTATCGATTTGTTTCTTTCCCTCCGCGCGGACGAGCAGAGCGGAAGGACGAGCGTTCGCTCGGATAGGAAGTTTTGGTATGCAAGGGAAACGGCGTGTGAGGGAGGGAAAAAGGTTCCGGGGGCAAGTTTCGCGTATTCAAAGTAAATGAGGATGTAAATGAGGAAAAGGGTGAGCGAAGGGCCGCGGAGGGGGGGAGGGGGTGCGGGAGGAAGAGTCGAGGGAGGAGGGAAGACTGTGGATTGGATAGAAAATAAATTGGAGCATAGAGCGTAGGAGATTCGAGGCTGGAAGGACAAAGGTGAAATTAAAAAAGGCAGTACCGGGGGATAGCGGAGCCGCGGCCGGGGCAGGCTAACAAGAAGGATTTAATTGAAGAAATTGGATTTACAATTAAAATGAACTCGAGCTGAACTACGTAAGTGGCGTCCCTGCTTTAAGAGTCGCGAGCCAACAACCTGCGTGATCGCGGGGATGTCATCGACCCCCTTCGATGCTACCGACGGTTATGGTCGCCCAGAATATATAACATACTCGCAATCCTCGGAAGCAACCTGTTCGCACACTATTACGCCTTTATTGTACGAACAATTCTTGGTCACTCGCTGCTCGATAAGTAAATAATCAATGAATAATAATTACAATTAAAATTAACCCTCCGCACTCTGGCATATCACAGCATTGTTTTTACAAATACACGTTCCCCGATGTTCGCGAATTTAGATAAAGCAAATATCATTGTCCGCTCTCACTCCTCTATCAGATACACTCATAGTATCCCAGCGATCCGAGAGTCGCGCGAAATCGCGAAACGTCCTCCCAATTTCGTCCTTGGCGTCGCGACGACAGGCGGCCAGGGCTACTCGAGGGAGGGAGGGAGGGCGAGTCGCGCGTGCACGCACACACGCGCGAGTCCCGGTAGTGCGCGCGCGACGGACAGAAAGGGTGGCAAGGGCGCGAGGGGTGGGCGAGGCCGAGGGTGAGAGCCTGTAAAGATATTAGGTGGCAGGTTCGGGGCAAGCACGGAAACCCCATCAGGTCTGGCCTCGTAAATTTCCACGGGAGCTGCCGAAACTCCGCTCTGTAGGCCTACATAAGAATATACTGCAGGCCGTGTGCCTTCAATCCGCAAGTACTCCCCTTCTATACCTCCCTCCATCTCCCTCTCTCTCTCTCTCTCTCTCTCTCTCTCGAGAGAGAGAGAGAGAGAGAGAGAGAGAGAGAGAGATGCTGCTCCCACACACGGGCGCCTTATATCCGTACAAATAGATACACGAACGAGGGGGTAATCCCTCTCTCCTTCTCTCCTCGCGTACTTCTTCCCGCTGATCCGAGGCGACTTGCGGCCTTCGATCAGAGATCACGCCAGCCGCGAGGCTCCTGAAATAGAAGGAGCGCCTCGCCGTTTTCCTGTAGATCTTCGAGCGGCCAGGAATACCGTTGAAAGTGATGGAGGTTGAAAGCAGGGGCGCGGTTAAAGGGAAGTAAGCGTGGAACGAAGTTTTCGCGATGGATACTCCATCGAGGTCCCTCGGGAAAAGGAAATCAAAACTCGCGCGGTTCTTCTGGGATATATGGGTAATCCGGTATTTTCTTTTTTCAAATTAATTTGCACCATCGATACAAAGGTTATTTGGCCTTGGACCTAGCGTTTAAGATGAGTTCCTAATCACCGGAGTGTCTGGTATTTTCTCGAGGTCCCTTGGGGGAAGGAAATCAAAACTCGCGTGGTTCCTCTGGGATATCGTCAGGTTTATGCGTAATCTAGTGTTTTCTTTTTTTAAATTGATTTGCATCATCGATACAAAGGTTATTTGGCCCTGGACCTAGTGTTTAAGATGAGTTCCTAATCACTGGAGTGTCTGGTACTTTATCGAGTGAATCGAGGGATTTTTGAACTCGCGGCGAACGAAGCTAATTCGTGATCGTAAGGAAGATCGGGACTGAGCTCAAAGATTATGAGCTTCGCGATCGAGGGTGGAAAAGTTGTTGGATTATACGCGTGCGATGGTACGTTAATCGGTTCCATCGAACCGAGGAAGGGTATTTTTCTCCGAGGCTTCGTTTTAACCGAGCGTTCAAATCAGAACTTCCTTCACAGCCCCGGGGCTACGTTCAATAAGTCCCGTTCTTTCCGCTCGTAATTTTCTTTCAATCGGAGAATTCGCGTGTGCACATAAAGGTATACATGGGAAATGTATATTGTAGTTCGACGGCCTCCCTGGAAATACGGGGAATAAAGTTGTTCCGCCTATGACGGTACTTGAGAGGAAAAGTAAGGGATTCGTACCTCAATGCAATGAAGTACACGAACGACAGATTTTCTCAACGCTTTTTAATAATATTCTTTCAACACTGGAACCACCGAGTCAAAATGACTGGTCGGTCGTTTCTTTCAAAAATCGTAGCGCTTCAGAACAATGCATTTTTGAGATTATCCATGATCTTCGTGCAGCATTAGGATGATGGTATTGATTTACTGAAATTTCCCTTGACTCTCCCTTTTCTTAAAGATGTACGTGGCTTTCTAAATATGCCCAAGAAGTGGCTGGTAGCTCTAGATGTTGAATAAACCCTTAAAGAAAAAGGCTATTATTATATTATATCGAAGAAGACATATCTTTACAGTAGAATCCTGAAAAATCTCAGAAAAATGCTCTCTCACGAACTATAACAATTTTTCTAAGACTGACCTCTCATTCTAACAGCTTCCATAGATTTCGCGTTAATCCCACCATCGAAATATAACATTCCCATCGTCTGTGTCCATCTTTCAGTGGACACCCCCTAATATAACGTACCAAGGAGGGACAAAGCAGCCCCTCGAACGAGGCCCTTTGAAACGATTTGACGCGGAGGTGCGCCAAACGACAAGCCTGGCACCTCCTCGAGGTGGAAGGGGAGGTCGGATGGAGCTCGAAGTCGATATCGAGTTCTTTCTGCCTCTCTCGCTGAATAACATGCATTAGCCTTTCGCCAGATTAGAGAGGAGACGGAGTTTGAGCTGGAAGGCGGCTGGAGAAGGACCGAGGGAAGGGCCGTAAGAAGATGCCAAAGTAAGATCGGCAGCAGGGGGGAAATAGTGGACTGGAAGGGGTGGGGGTGAGGGACAGTACGGATTAGCATATTATTTACGCGCGACAAGCCCCGCTCGCCGAGGTCCGAAAACAGTTGGCTAAACTTTAAATCTCCTCCTGGGTAATACTTTGCCCGGGGCCGTCTCACCTCATTAAAGCGCGATGCCCGAGAATTCCAGGACCTGGACCCGATGGCTCAGAGCGCGAAAGTCCTGGCCCAAATCTCGAGAAGTTCGCCGGGATCGATGTTTACTCGGCCTGTGCAATATTCGATGCTCGAGGAGAGGTGAGAAGTATTTTATGCGCTCTACGCCTGGCTATGAGCGTTCCTATTTATCGAGCGCTCTCGTGATTCTCTTGATTTATGCGCTGCTTTTGACGACGAATGAATAAATTAACTATGGGATATTGTATCGATAGATAATGTATCTTTGTAATGATAATGCATCAGCTTTGAAGACCGCTGGATAAAATTGTTTAAAGGACCGTTTTTTGGTCATTTAATACTATCCGATATTGTCTCGATAGATGAAGTATCTTTGTAATAATAAGGTATCAGCTTTAAAAACCGGTGGATAAAATTGTTTAAAGATTTTTGGTAATTTAATAAAAGAGTTCATGACGTATGTCGATCGAGATGTCGTTTTAATTATCTTGGATAACACGTTTTTTTGGAATTTCGTGAGGGTCTCGTGGACTCTACTTTTCGAGCTGCTCGACGAAATTTAGAAAAGAGTGGAGACTTTCTTCGTGCATGGATGAGTGATTTAAGGATGATGAATTGGAATCTGTTGATAAAAAGGTACCGCTCTCGATGTTACTTTCAAAAATTCTAGAGGGATTTCAATATCGAAGGACGATAGATCGTTCGTATTGGTTTGGATCATTGGCATTCTATGTATCGAAGGGGGATAAAAGAGGATTTTACTATCGATATTTCATAATTTATCATCGTACGCGGTCGTTCGAGGTATAAGTATCTAATAAAATTCGCTCCATTAAATTCGATTCTATGAAATTCTCCATAATGCCGCTAGTCGGTACCTCGATATACATTCGCGTCCTTCTTGCTGCTCTTAGTTCTGCTTTTTCGGTCGGCGAAAGTTACTTATCAGTTTTTCGAACGGATCATTATTCAAAGTCACGGAGTTGAGGAACTGGAGGATTTTAATCGCGCACCAAAAAGTTCCTCGAATCATCGCGTATATTTACATACTTAAACGGAGTTTCTGTCGATGCCGCTTCTTATCCTCCTCGATTTACGATATACCGCGCACCGCGTTCGACTGTAAGAAAAAGTATTGTGCATAAAAAATATATAAAACTACGGGATTACAGTTGTAATACGTAACAGCACGAATTTTTCTCGAGGATTTAC
This sequence comes from Ampulex compressa, assembly GCA_038496175.1. Lineage (NCBI taxonomy): Eukaryota > Metazoa > Arthropoda > Insecta > Hymenoptera > Ampulicidae > Ampulex > Ampulex compressa. Next base: position 107,550 of record JBCFXI010000111.1, on the reverse strand, counting down.
ACTTAAATCCTATTATTAAGTCCTTTATCGGGTTTTGCTCGATCGCTTCTGTTCCTAAAATCTGTAAAACGTAAAAAAAAAACAGCTAAAACATATAAAAACACGTTACGTCCCCCTCGCTGAACTTATGCAATTTTATCAATTATTTTTATCACCGCTTTGGTACACATCGCCCTTCCCTCTACTCGTTTAATTCCCTCTGCATACCAAAGGGTTGCTCGCGCACATTTAGTCAAATAATAATGCTAATCTCTTTGCTCGACGAGGCCATCAACCCGCGCGAAGATTTACATCAATATTTGAGCGCAACAACTAGACGTAATACTGGTAATAATGATAATAATAAAATCTCCTCTGGAGTGTCGCGAGTGTTGTAACGATTTTAGGGGGCCGGCTTCGGGCGTGTTTCGGCGCTACCTCTGGCAAACGGCCGGTCATCTGGGGAAGACACTAGTTCAACTTCCTTTCAATTGGAATCCGTGATTCTGTTCGGAGATAAAAAGGATAAATTACTTTCCTGGCGAGTGAAAAAATTCAATTAAAAATGGGGAAACTGCGGCCGACAGATGGATTCAAAGGACTAAGCACACACCTGCACTCGCCCCCCTCCGCCCCTCCTTCCTCCCCGCCACGTCAAAAGTTAACCGCCGTCGATGCTCGCGTTAAGCTTTTGAAGAAATCCGCAAGAAATCCGTCCAATATTGACACCCAAAGTCCCAATGGAAATTCATGCGTCACTCATTTTACTCTCAAGATGCCACTGCATCCATGTAGGACATCCGCGATATGAAGAGGGCTGTTCTTAGAAGAGCTTTAACTCCTAATCGCACAGCTATATACATGGTACTACTAGTTTCCTTGCTAGTTGTCGGTTTAAGAACAATCCGCGATTCTTGGTTTTAACGAGCAATTTATGCAAATATTTTATACTTTAATTCTCCATCCGAACGAGTTAGAACTTTGGGTCGAGCAAATCGAGATATTTGCGTGGAATAACAATGATTTGGACCTCTGGTATGCGGCTCGAATAATTAAAAGGTTACTGAATTATGATTTGAAATTGAATTAATTCTGCGATATTGTAAAGTTTAAGACGGTGAATCGAGTTGTCTCGAGCAAAGTTCGTTCGATTCCTTGCTAGATGCTATATACAGCGCGATATCGGCTTTGTTATACATTAGTGGTGAGGAAAGGATAGACGATACTATTTTCGATCACTATTTTTCAAACGACTACTCCAGCACGTTCCTCCAAAAGTACATAGAATTTCAAAGGATAACGGCGAATCATGCAATTAAGGGTTTAAAACCTTTCGAATGCGAGACAGAGCAGCTGAGTAATGAAGCTGCTTTCCCTGCATAATACGACAGCCTGGACAAAACACACGGCAAAATGTGGCTGGCATTTTCCCGACTCCTCCCCCTCTCCCCCCACCCCCTCGAGGATTCTGTTTGACACCGGCAAACCACCCTTATCGCTATGATTCATTATCGAGTATCCTTATGAAGGATCATTAATATTACCCGGCGGACAACGCAACACGCTTTGGCACTAGCCGCGGCTCTAAAAAATCGATCCAACGGCCGCTGTATAGCCAAATAATGTCTACAGAGTTTTCTATCACTTCCTACTCCTCCCGCGGAGGGAGTCGATAAATAACCGAATTTACTCGTTCCACGAGTATGGAAGGGGAGGAGCGACAAAGTCCTGTTTTTTGGCTCATCATGAGCAAATACGATATATATGTATGTAGTGAACTATTATATATATATATATGTATAGGAACTAGGATCTATTATATATACGTATGAATCTATTGGCAATTTTTAGCAATGCGCGTAGTTCGTTCCGTACATTTTCGTCCGTGTAATCTTTAACGCCTAAATTGACGACTCGAAAATCTATTTTCATGGGCAAGATCGTATATTGATCTTTGTTGTATCATCATTTATCGTTTAATTTGTGTAAATAAATTTCACGGAACATCGGTCGAGCGGTTGATTTCAAGGAGTAATCGAGCCAGGTTACGTGTATGATTTATTAAGCATTAATATATGTACATTCGAAGTAGGTTTTGGAAGAATCAACGATTCTTCGCTGTTAATCGATTCAAAATGATGATAAAAGTACGGCTTTTTTCAACCAACAGGTGATATATTGATTACCGCTGCGTTTCGGCGCTACAAGCAATACGAGCTCCCATATCCTGATGGATATTCGCACTAGGAAATTTTACTTTTATTTATCGCGTAACAGTCATCATGAATTCCCCCCGGAATATTTCCGTCGACTGGTACCCTCCAAATGAAAAAAAAAAAAAAAAAAGAAAAAACACGCGCGCGCGCAAAAAAAAATTCGCGCGGCTGAACTCCATCACGTGTCAGCATGATTGAAAATTTACGATATATTCATACCCACATACCGGATAGATAGGGAATTGTTATAATATATCCTCGGTTAAATATCAATAGGACACTGAACGCATCTCTCAATACCGAATACCACGTCTGCGTACCGCTGCGAAATTATACGTCGCTCCCCAAATGCCTCCATAAATAATTGATAAGCATTAATTAACCAGCCGCTTGGATCCTAGACCAACGTTATCTAATAATACCCATGAAATGCCATCGAACTATTAATTTATATAGACCTACAGGGCAATAACACGATACCACGTTAAGCCGTCTAATTTTGCAAATACCTGCCGTGTCTGTCCTATAAAAAAAAAAAAAGATCAAAATAAGGAAGCATCGACACGGTGTAAAAGCACGTATTATCACATACGAGCCGTTCAGCGCGCACATCGATCAACTCCACTGTTCGAAAAATCTTAAATTCAAGCGTCAAAGCACTCGGTATGGTCGTAACTTTTTATATTTATAATAACATTCCCGAGTAATAAAGATCAACGCCATTGAAAGGCAGAATTTTCTTGGCCATCGAATAACAAGTAACTTATTTCAGAAGCTAGTTTAATTCTTTTTTTAGCCATTCTTTCTTATTAATTTTATATGCCGTTAGATGAAAGCCGTATCTATGCATGCTACATTATATATTTGAATTTACATTACAACGGGAATTCTAAAAATCAATATACATCGTTTCATCGCATTTCTCAAGTTATTGTTTTACGCAGTTAATCGATGTGTGCACTGAAGGGCTCGTACACGGAGCCTGGGCTTGGTCCGTTCAACGCCTCGTGCGTGCGGTAATTTACGCTTAAAACAAATCCAGGCCAGGGAACGGATCTCCCTTGCCTCTGCGCAAACGACAGATTTAATGCACGCCTTAACTATTTCGAGAAGGGGGCCAAGGAGCTCGGGAGGGCCTTCGCGGCGACGATGTTGGCGGTGTCGTAAGTAATAGCTGTCACGCTGCAGCGACATACCCCGGATACACCGATGAAAACTCCCGACATCCTATAGACTTATACTTTCAGCAACTTTTCGATCCCACGAGCACTCTTCAGCTGCGAGCAAATCAGAATAGGATCAAAGGATTGTAGGATCTCGATCAGATGGATGGGCCGTGCCTATGTGCGGGGCGAACCTATGTACCGTGTCCCGAACCTGCCCCCTCCCCCCAAGCCCCGAGCCTCTCCCGCCTCCGCTGGTGAAAAACAAATCTCCAAGGGATCCAGTCATTCTCGACACGATACTTATAGACCGTGGAATGCTGAAATAATACGCGCATTTGCATACGCCCTGCGTACCCTCTGGGATGGAGAGAGAGAAAGAGAGAGAGGAGGGATCAAGGAAGAGGGATGGAAATCGGAGAGAAGCAAGAATATCGCGAGAAAGACATTCCTGGAGGCTGCGATATAATCCGTAAATAGGAAGAAGCTGTGTTACTGGCCTTGAGAAAGGATAGCGCGATTTCTTCTGGTACTTCTATGCTATATACAGGTTGGACCGTCTACTGGTTTGTTTTTAAATTATTGGACATGGCAAGACTGGCGTAATCGATTTGACCACGACCGCTCAGTGCTTTCTTCGAAAAATCGTGGAATTTTCAGACGCGCTCGCTTCTGAGATTCTTCGTGATTTTCTTGCGGCATAAGGATCGATATATAAATGTACCCACGCTTTTTCCTCGCCCTCTTTCTCCTTAAGGATATATTTGGTAGGTTTAAACGTGTCTGGAAAAGAGCTGGTAGGAATAGTGTTAAATATGGCGTTTTAAGAAGCAAACTGTTAAATGGCTCACTCTATATATTAGCTGTGCAACTTTGCTATCGCTGTTTTTTTTCTCCAGAAATCCGAGGATGTATCGTAAAAAAAAAACTGGTTGTAGACCGATGATCCGAAGTACTGTCCATCGTTGGCCAGGGCGGCGGCAAAGTCGTGGACCTAATGTATCGCGCGCCACGTGCTGCTGAATCGATACCTCGAGTCCTTCTTCGCGGTTGAAATAGGATAACGCGATTCGAGGAATATTGCACCGCGACTCGTTATAATACTCGAAAGGCGAGGAGAGATTATTTTGCGATCGAGATTCCGCGCCGGGGAGGCGGAAGTTCGCGAAATAGAATATGAATCTTGGGCGGCGCTTGTTAAGGATTCGTTTCGAGCGTCGCGCGGCTTTCGTATGGCGCACCGTAATAATACATACATTTACATATATTCGGTGCATACGAGAAGCGGGATGAATCTGGCCGCGGATTAAAACTGCGGGAGCGTGGGAACGATATAGAAAGTTCTCGAAGGGAAACGCCCTGGCGAAAAAAATTCTCCGCGCTTTGATCCTCCGAAATGGCGATTTCATTTTCGCGCTCGTGTCTAAGAATGATATAGGATTGAAAAAGCGAATAAATACTGGAATCGTGCGATTTGTCACTTGCACGCTTATAAGCGAGAAAAGATTAATTCTCGCTAAGTGGGTTGTTTCTAAAAATCGGTTCCTTTAAGAATTAAAAAAATGCCGTTCTTTCAAGAGCTACTCTTAGTGCTGCATATGATAATTTGGAAGACCGTGAATATCTTAGAAATATACGGTCGTGGAGGTACACCTCGCGAAACACTTTCGACGCGATCGTAAACGCACGCTGAAATGGTGGTTTACTAACAACGCAATTCAATTAGAACGACGGTTAATTAATTGATGTGGGAAACGTCGTGTCTCCTGCTTCAAGACGGATTTACTCTTACGGACTAAAGACGGATAAAAGGAGAAACTGGTAGACACCTTATAAAGATAAATTATTCCCTTAAGTGGCCTGCCAAACCACCTCTGTACACCATTGCCTCATCCGCATTCGAGGAAGTAATGTGTACCAAAAATTTGTATCTCCCCAACACGCGTTCATTGATTAGATGAAAAACCAAGTTTGCTGGAATAAACTATGAATCAACAACTATATATGTATACGAATAAATGATGGATTAATTGACAGTGGGAATGAGCGCAAAACAAGGCGCCTTTTATCCCGAATAATTCGAATTTGATCCGTAAGAAAGAAGCCACGGTTCTGAGATCCTCGCCAGTTGGAATATCTAAAGAACCGAGGCGGACAAGAAGACATTAAGGCGTGAATCCTCGACATGGAGGCCGCCGGATTCAAATATTACTCACGCTCAATTAAACTTATTGAGACCCATAAGAGGCTGCTTGATGGCTCAAGCTATAATGGCGTAACAATTAATCGTTGAATGGAATATCTCAGCCATTCTGGATTTCCTGTCATTTATCAAAGTATTATTCGACGTTCCTGCTGGGCGCCTACGTTGTATGGATCCTAACTTAGGATACTGTCGATAGCACGATTCTTGTGAGATTTTCCCGAGTGCCTGCGCAATTTTCGCGGCGATGGAAAATCCACGAAGCTAATAGGATAATAATGGTTGCAAATATATAACAGCATCTAGGAAATTCTGAATGTCGCTTCGATGACGATGATGAAATTATGAATGAATAAATGTGAGGGTTTAAAAAAGATAAAATGAAAACTGATATTTTTGCGTTAACTGCCTACGCCTTATTCCATAGTAATATCTGAGAAAATAATCAGGGTTTTTGAAAAAGGGAACAAAAACATCGAGATTACTCGATTAAAACTGGAGAAGCAGTAGTACTTTTACTATAAAAAGCATTTTATTTAGCGTGTTTAATTGGACAAAGGGTTTCTTGACTCAGCGGAGCATTATTAACGACGACTACTTTTTGTCTTTGATTCTGTAAATTTTCTCTATAAGATAATTATGTTGCATTTCGTTTTTAATTACCGTCGGTACGATGCGCAGCGCCATCTACCCAATATTTCCAGAACACCTAAATGCTGTCGATAAAACTTAAAGATGCAACCTTTCTTACCAACAAATGATAATGACATTTGCAGTATCCATAATCCTACATATATACGACAAAAAAAATTCAAAAAGGACATCCTTGGAGCTTGCAAAAATCAAGTTTCATGAAATATAAATAAAAAAAAAAAAAACGCAAAAGCGCGATACTTACCACGATAATGAAGATTGACCGTCTACTGAAATTACTTGCCTTTCGTTTATTTTAAAAATAATATTATCAATATTAAATTTCAGAGTGATGTGTAAATTATAAATACGATTTAAAATTAAGGCTATAATTAAAATTAGTATACCAGACTGCGCCTGGCTGCACCGTGGAGGGATGACATACGCTCGATTCTCACGCTTCCCGCCACACCGGTACGCCTGATTTTACACTCAACTGCTCGATTTATTTGATTAAAGATTAATGCAGTCACTCCTTAAATGTTACAAGAATTCATGGAAACGTTAACCTATCATAAGAATGTTGCAAAGAAATGTTAAAATGGGCTCGCGTCACCTATCAAATGACATTAATTGTATACTGTATAAGGCAAGGCTCGCCGATCTTTCTAACGTACATCTATCCGCGGTTAATATCGATCTCACGATATTATTGCATCTTTGTTAGGAGGCGCTTCATCGAGATTAGCAAACAGCGATAGGTAGTACTTGGGATACAAAATTTCACGTATTTTGTACTAAACTCAACCAGCTCCGGCCCTCGCCACCGACAGATGCGGGGAATCTTATCTGTACTAATCTAACAGGGTTCTTATCCTCGACCATTTCTTTGTACTCTGAGGTAGCTGGTACCACTATCGTTTCGCCCTCCTCCGTCTCGTTGTAGTTGTACACTTCTTCAGTCTGCTCCGAATCCTCGGTCTTGCACTCCATAACTTCGTTCTCGGCGAAGTTCATCTGCGAATAATGAAAACCTTTATTTTTTTTTTTAACCCATTTTTGGCACCGACCTCTAAGGTCATCTTGCCTAGGACCTACTGTTTAAGGTGGGTTCCGAACCACCAGAGCAACGATATATATGGAAAAATCAGGGGTAATAAGCAGGATTCGAACCCGTGTCTAAAGATTCCCTTTAATAATTGTGAAGCTGGTCCTAAGGAGCAGTGGATTCAGACATGATGGATAATAAACAGAACAGTTGGTGTTCTCGCAATATACTTATTACGACCAGATCGAATGTATGCGAGTAGGAATAAATCAAGATTGGGATAAAGGTTTACCTGTCCATCGACCACGAGCTGATCGACTTCCTCATCCGCAACATTCTCTTCCGCGGGCATATGTAACACGTGTTCCTCGTTGTATATTTGATCCTCGCCCTGCTCCTGTATTATAACGTGATCCTTCAGTTCCGTGACGTACAGCTCAGTCTCCTCGAGCTAAGGCAAAGTGTAAATTGATAAAAATTAGTAAATGGAGTGAATTTTCGTTAGCCAGGAAGACTAACTAATCCTTTGATATTTATTACCTGCTCGTTTTCGCCATCGTCCATTAATAATTCCATATTACTTTCAGGAATCGTTATAACCTGGTCGTCTTCGGTCGTCAATCTTGGCTGATTCACGACGATGGTGTCGTTCAAGTGACCCTAAAAAGTACGTGGTCATAAGTTATAAAACGTGCGTTTCGAGAAAGATACAAATAGATTATTTAAGTGGAACAACGATGAAGGACGACGGTCTTGCAAATGCAACTTACTTGAGTTTGCATGTGGGCATACAAAAGAGGTTTACGCATGTAGCCCATACCGCACACTAGACATTCGTAAGGCTTTTTATCGCTGTGTATAAATCGGTGCGCGTTTCTGTTGTCTCTGCTGTTAAATGCTTTACCGCAAACCTGAAACGTACGTCGAGTTTATCGCTCTGATTGAGTCAGTAGGTTCCACGTACCAGCGCTAATCGCGCTGCGATAATGAAATAATGGATTCGAAGACGGTACCTCGCATAAATATGGTTTTTCTCCCGTATGTATGCGCATATGTTTCTTGAAGTGTTCGGGGTAAACAAAGGTTGCTGTACATATCTCACATTTGTACGGCCTTTCGCCTGTATGCGCCGCTTTAATGTGATAATCCAGCAGTCTTCTCCTCTTGAATCCTTTGCCGCACTCGCTGCACTTATATCGTTTGTCGTTATAGTGCGTCGCGCGCTTGTGAGACTGAAGATTCGATCTTTGACTAAAACCATACGTAAGCCCCTTTGTAATACTCCCTCTGAGATTGGATGGATTATACGTGCGAAGCGAGTTGCCAAAGTTCCAAAGACAGGCTTACCTAAATGTCGCTCCGCAAAACTCGCATTGATAAGGCTTCTCGCCGGTGTGCGTTCGCTCGTGATCCCTTATCTCTGCATTACGTGCAAATGCCTTCCCGCACATCCTACATATGTAAGGTTTATATCCGGTGTGTACTATGTTGTGCACTTCCAAATTATGCGGCGAACCGAAAGCCTTTCCTGCGCGATCGAAGTGTCGAGATATAGGATTGGCAGCTTCGATTGGAAATTCGTATATTTGCGATGTTGGAAAGGGCGTTGGACTTACCGCATTGGTGACAAACGTATTCCTTTATGCCATTGTGAGTTCTCTCGTGCTGGCTAAGATTCCGTTGGGTCAGAAATGTTTTGTTGCACTGGGAGCACTCGAAGGGACGTGGTCGCACTTCGTGGGTCTTTATATGCGCTTTGTACGTGTACTTGGAGGCGAAGTCCTTCCCACAGTTTTCGCACACGTACGGTCGCACCCCTGTATGTGTGTTGATGTGCTCTTCCAGTAAGTTTCTGGAACTAGGGAAGAGCGTCAATAGTGAGTGGGTTTTCTGATTGAAAAACGCACCATTCGTGCTGTTGTTAAGTACTTACGTGTATCTTTTGCCGCAAGTTTCGCACGGCCAAGACTTTACTTGAGGATAATGGATTCTTTTGTGGATTCTAAATAAACGTAGATTACTAAATATCCTGTTGCATATTTCACACTGGAAGTCGCCCTCCTCCTTGGCAACGTGATCGTCCAAATGAAGCGAGAGTTCGTTCCTCTTTTTAAAATCTGCACCACATATATCACAAATATACAAACGAGTGTCGTGGACACTCTTTGTGTGAGCTATAATACACTTTGCATCACCCACGGCTCTGTCCTCTTCGTTTGTACATAACAGACAAGTGTACATAGACCCATCTCTGGCAACGATCTAGGAGAATATGTATGGATTTTAAAGATTTGTCGGAAATTCTATTCCGGCTGATACGAGAACTGACGAAGACAGTGCTCACCAGATTATTCACCTGTTCTTGAGAAGTATCCACTTTCGTGGTAAGTTTGCTTTTCCTCGTCCTTTTCTTTTCTTCAGAGTTATCCGATTCGTTCATAGTATCCACTTTAAGAAGAACTTCTTCCGCCTCGCCGGGAGATTCCTCCTCTTGCCTGTCTTCTTCTGCTTCAAAGTCTCCACTTTCGTGATCGTTCTGTAAATAATGTAGCACGGTATGTAAGATATTGAGCATGTAATGTACGCTTTAGAATTCGCATAATAAAAACATATATTTTACATACATTTTCAACGTTAGTGGTCTTCTTGTCGTACGATGCATTCTTATTTAACTTTTGGGTATACTTAATAGTAGCTTCCGTGCCTTCAGTATTTTCTATGTAATCATGATCGTTGTATTCTTCCTCATTCTGTATCATATCAGAAATCTTCTTCACCGTCTTTTTGTAATTATTAAACAGTTCCAACTTCACTTCGGTTAATCTGTTCTCCAACTCGTCGATCTGCAAAGTACAAATACTCCTCAGTTGTTGAAAGATACGGCCAACCGTAAGCTTGCTTACCTCGTTGAATAATTTGTAGCACTTCTTACAAATAACCAGAGAATGTACATTCTCCTCGTTTATGTCCGTCTCCAAGACGGCGCATATAGTGTCGGCCAGAGGCTTTTCAGAGGAGGTAAACGAAGTTTCGCTAAATATGCGTATGCTATTCCTAGTTGAAACCCCTACTTTGCTGTTGCACACCAAGCAATGGGTGCTGTCCTTCTCCGAATCAGCCGTCATCTTTTTGGCAACTACAACAGACACCTCGCTCGAGTACCGCTACTTTGAAACCTCCCTAGAAACATCTTCCGAACATCCACAGTGGCTACAACGATCGATTATTCTTTATTATCCTTTAATCAATTTCCGCACCGACCACTAAGGTCGTTTTGCCTAGAACCTATCGTTTTTAAGGTAGATTTTGAACCACCAGAGCTGCGGTATACGTATCGCACAGAAAAAAAACCATGAGTAATGGACACGATTCAAACTCGGATCTCCTGTACGGAAGTCCGAGCCTCTATCTTATATACCACCGCAGCTCTCCGATCGATCGTTACTTTTGTAATAAGTACGGAGCTTGATCGAATAAAAGTTTCATTCACCAAAATTCCAACGATTCCTCCTGCTCGGATTTTTCTCCACATTATTCCAAGAACGACTATTCTTAGAAGGCGCTCAACGTACTCAACCGATCGAATAAACTTGCGCGAGGAGGAAAGGAGCAAAATAACGTTAATGCGCCGATCAACCGGCCCATCAAGCTCCATCTTCGTCCCACGCATTGGGAATAATATCAGCGGCGATCTGCATTTTCCGCAAAATCCTCATTACTCTACCGCGATCCGTGCACACACGCACGGCCGTATCGTCGTGCTCGGCGCCTCATTCTCGTAGAGTCCTTTCCTTATGTAATGCCGCACGGCTCGTTGGCCGGATGGAAAAATGCGAGGAGACATCGCGTATCGGCTACGATAACACGTAGTCGATCTATTGCACGAACCGTGCGTAATGACAAATAACGTGGCGTTGGATCTCTGGCGCGGCACGAAGAGTGAGCGAGAGAGGCGGACAGATAGAGTGACGGAGATAGAGGGAGGGAGAAAAAAAACCCCGATCCGGCGCGAGGGATTCGATCCGCAGGGCCCCGTGTCCCGATGTAACCGTTAAAACCCAATAACCCTAACCGCAACGGCTACTAACTCTAAGCAACATTTTTCATATCGGCCGTCCCTCGTCGAAATAATCGCGTAATAATGTAAAAAGTTGCCAGCACTGACTTGAAATTTTCGTTTCTCAGTTCGGACGATTGGCAGCGAGCGAAACAGCCGAGAAATCTTGATGCCAACGCCATTTAGGTCTTCATGACAGGTAGGAATCTTGACGCAACCAAGAGACACAGAGGCGGCGCCCTTCCTCGAAACTGTTCCCACTTTTTCCAGTGGTAGCGGGGATTTGATGTAACGTCGCGTTGTCTGCAATGGCCTGGCCGCTTCGAGGAAGGTTACGAGAATAAGAGGGGCGCACCAAATGCCCTCTGTCGGAATACTAAACCGTCGGATACTACGGAGATCTTGGCCGCGCCGCTACGCCTAACCCTTTTGCGACGACGGGTTTTCGCGTCAGCACGCCAACAGCGGCCGGACGCTCGTGCCGTTGGCGCGCGTCGCGCGCCTCGAGGGCCGATCTAACGTGCTCAGTGCACGCCGGATATAACCGACGTCGGCCGATTTGGCGGGTCTATTGGATGCCGGATATAACCGGCGCTAGCTAACGCAATGCGTTTAAGTGGATGCCGGATATAGCCGGCGCTAGTCGCGGAAGGGTTATATCCGAACCGAAGAACGGATCGAAATAAAAGTAACGAACTCCGAAATGCGCCTCGAAATTAAATGGACGATCCTGCTTGTGAATTCCTCGCTAATTATTCCCTTAAACGCGAATCTATTTCATTCTTGCCCCTCCTGCTTGCGTTGAAATTCGGCACGCATTGTATCTCCGCTGACACTCGATACGCTTTGTTCGAAGAAACGCTCGTGAAAATTCGTTGGCAGAGATATGAACGTCTGCAGGTTTGAGCTTTAGGAGACTCCAGCGAAGTTTCGTACAACTGTAGTAGAATTATCTCTATTTCATAATTCAGAGATAAGGCTCGCTGCGTAATAAAGAATATACGCCGACGAACCATGACGATCACGCATTTTCAAAACTAAATTTAAAATAAAGGATATGCGCGTAACGACTCTTATTATTTTCGTTTTGCTCTATGAATCATACTCGAGTATTTAGCCACGGTAGTAACCGCACCATCGATTAATTACCTATTTTTACACGATCATAATTGCGGTTAGATCTTAAAAATTATATATATAATCCAGTACACGCGACACTTATACTTGACTCTTTACCGCTGTTTGCGGTAAACCGAAAAAAGTTAAGTTACAAAAAGTTCAATTAAAAGAGCAACAAAACGGTAAAAGCGCCAGATGCGAGGGTTAGATTGACGCATATCGTAGGGAAAAAAACGAAAGATCAATGAGATGCTACGCGCACGCGATGCACGCGTCTATTTCCCAAATTACTTTGCATCGTAGTTTCGCATAACCTTCCGACAGAAGTTCCCTGCGCGTGGCGCTTGTTGCTAACTTTTGATCTCATGGCCCTGCGATTCGAATCGTCGGATCTTTAAACTGCCGAATGACAACAGCGAAACAGAGGCGGCAGTGATACTGGCACAGTGGCTTGGATAGAAACGACCGATGAAATGAATAAAAATGAGTCGATGAGCAGATATGGACCCCTCGTCGGTGCGATCGATGAAGGGACGAGTAGCGCTAGATTCCTGGTACAACACTTTTCCAAATAGAGTAACTCTGGTTTTTTCGAGCAACAATTACGCGCTGTCGTATTTCTGTTAACTATCCTTCGTATTGTAGTTGACAATCGTGATGCACGAGATGCACTTTGCATCTTTCCTGAATTTAATTAACGTGCTTAAGCAAGGATCCTTTGTCCAGTTTGTGATTTTACAAATTCATCGGGTACTTACACCGGCTAAGGTTCTCCTTGTCTTTTGTTCAGGTTTTTGCTGCGAATACGGCGGAGGTGTTGACGTATCATCAAGTACCGATATCGCAGACCTGCCCGAAGGAAGGTTGGGTTGAACAGGACCCTGTTGAGATATTGAGAGCGGTCAGAGAGTGCCTTAGTCAAACCGTATTTAACTTAAGACAGCTTAATATAGATCCTAGCGATATAGTAGCAGTCGGTATAACGAACCAAAGAGAAACGACGGTCGTATGGGATTCAGTTACGGGAGAACCATTATACAATGCCATAGGTAATGATATACGAGATGCTGAAGTGGTTGAAGGCATTGATTCGATTTTTTTACTTAATAGTGTGGATGGATATGAGAACTACGTCGATTGTGGATAGGATATTGAATGGAATACGAAATCAAAATAAGAATTACTTAAAGCCCCTTTGTGGTTTACCGATTAGTCCGTATTTTAGTGCTTTGAAATTAAAATGGTTGCTGGAAAACGTACCCTGTGTTCAGGAAGCTCTTGCTCAGAAACGATGCATGTTTGGCACGATCGATTCTTGGTTAATATGGGTAAGTTTATCGATTACATAAGCGTTAATATCGTTGATTTATATGATCAAAATTGTAAAATGTATTTTAATGATCGTAGAATTTGACGGGAGGGAAAAACTGTGGTGCTCACACTACGGACGTCACAAATGCTTCCAGAACTATGCTGATGAATATAACAACATTAAAATGGGATCAAACGTTATTATCATTTTTTGATATACCAGCAGAAATATTGCCACAAATACGCAGCTCTTCTGAAATATATGGTTTTATTCAGGATGATATTTTACTGGGAGTTCCTATATCAGGGGTATGAATTAGATTAAGTTATCTAATAAATTTGAATGATTTGCTCAGGTCTCATTTAGTCCATAATGTATTTAACGCATATCATATTGCAGTGTTTAGGCGATCAACAAGCAGCTTTGGTGGGTCAAATGTGTCTGCAGCGAGGGCAAGCAAAGAGTACCTATGGTACTGGCTGTTTTCTGCTGTATAATACAGGAACTGCTGTAAGACTATATGCTATAATATTACATAAGTTGTTAAAACATAGATAACGTTTGTCCAATATCGATTACAGATAGTCGATTCCTCTCATGGCTTGTTGACGACAGTGGCTTACCAGTTGGGTCCACAAGCAGCTCCTGTATATGCACTGGAAGGTTCTGTAGCAATCGCCGGCGCCGTGATTCAATGGTTGAAAGATAATCTTGGTATACTATCGACCGTAAAAGAATGTGAGACGCTTGTTGAACAAATTCCTTCTGACAACCGCGTGACTTTTGTACCTGCATTTGCTGGATTATATGCTCCATATTGGAGAAAGGACGCTAGAAGGTGAGAAAACAACTTCTTTATTCATCATATATCTGTGATTTGTCCTTAACAGTGTGCTACTGTGACGTTCACCCGTTATATGTTTTTCATTTCATTCAATCCTTTCTTCTCCCACAAATGTGTTTCCTGTGCAAAGCTCTGTCATTTCAGTGTTATATGTGGAATTACGGAGGACACTAATAGAACACATATTATAAAGGCAGCACTACAAGCAGTCTGTTTTCAAATACGGGACATCCTGGAGGCTATGAAAGAAGATACGGGTTTAGTATTATCTAAATTACTGGTAGACGGTGCCATGACAAACAATAGCGTATTAATGCAAATGCAAGCTGACATTTGTGGGATACCAGTCAGTAAGTGCGATACCACGTTCACAGTTCTTGTTTCTCTTGTTCCTATTATTTTTTTGTAGAAGTGACAGTGAATTTACGGTTTCGTGTATGACTAATAAAAAGAAACAATTTTACAAGAAAGTCCGGCCTCTTATGTGTGAAACTACTGCGCTTGGAGTTGCTATAGCTGCAGGAAGTGCGGATGGTATACGCAGGTGGGATATGAAGAGCGACGTCGCTGTACCCAGCGATACTTTCTATCCTTCAATAACTGAAAATGGTAATTATTATATTTCTGTTGCGATAATATTAATATTTTCTTAAATAAGTAATTTTACAGAAGTATTATTTCAGAGCGTGATATTATGTATTCTCAGTGGAAAATGGCGATTGATAGAAGCTTGGGCTGGGAACCCACAGTAGAAAACAATGGTAATTGCTAGATAACGCACAAATCTTTACCTTGATATATAATTTAAATGATTTTAAATTTACACTATATAAGTTGTTAAAGTAATATGCGATTGCAATTACAGATGATACAAAAGATATTCACAAAGTGACTGCCGCTGGAGTATTCCTAATAAGTACAATAATTTTACTTATGGTTGCTAAACATCGCCTTGTGCTTTGATTTAGCGTGTACAGTATAGTGTAGTATAAATGTCCCAGAAAATGCATTTAGGCAGGTCCTGTTTGCTATCAAGTATTTAAAATGTTCAGAATGTGCTTACCATATTTGCTCAGTGTTGTGTAAGCTTTATAAATATAACATTATTTATGCATATAGAAAACCAAGAAATACAAATAAAATGTGCCATAATACAGTGCGGATAATTATATAGCATAAAATAAAATAACATTTTATGCATACATTATATGCTTTAAATTTCCAAAGTTATTGCCAATGAAAAAATTTGGTGGGTCTAAAATTCTTTATTAGGCTTGTATATTTGCGTTTCAATGTGAACTCTCTGTGTATTCGATCCTTTATGATTCCCATTTAGAATCTCCCGGGCAAACAGTATCTCCGGACAAGATAAAACATCCTCCTGATCGACCGTTTTCACTTCCTTACTCGTTGACGGATTGTGCACAAGTTTCTGTACAGTAAATATGCACTGTAGCAAAAGAAACACATTTTTTTTCATAGATAAAAACATTGCTCTTACAATTAGACTGTCCGTGGTAGATGTTTGCGCCGTAACGAGAGATGCAGCTAACCAGACGTCGTTCCGTATGTTATCCATTTGCAGTCTGGACCTTTGGGGCACCAATATGCGCATGATGAGAGATCGGCAGGACTGTGAAACCTTCGGTTGTTTGGGAAATGTGACTTTATTTTGCACTTGCTGAAGTGTAACAAGTGTAAGAGCCGTTATAAAGTCTGACATATGAACACATTTACGTTACGCCATACGGTATGCTCCATGGTGCATCATTGCCTTTTAATGTACCTGGATACCTTTAGAAGCTGAGCGTAATTCGAATCATCAAATGGTAGGCGACCGTAAACCATGGCGTACAATACTACGCCCATGGACCATACGTCCGAAAGCTGAGGCTGATACGGTATCCCCTTCAATATCTCTGGCGATGCGTACGCGTAACTTCCACAAAAGGTTTCACTGAGTGGAACTACACCATTTTCAGGTTTCATGTGTCCACGCGCGAATCCAAAGTCCGATAGTTTGACATTAAAATCGTTATCCATCAGCAAATTTTCGCACTTTATGTCCCTAAAGCGCTTGGAATTATTTATCGAGGAATTAGGGTTCATACGGTGACGTGTATTGCAAACGATGTCAAAAAAATGATCACCTATGTACCACTCCACGCTGATGACAATAATCGATCGCCTCTATCAATTGCCGAAACCATCTACGGCTACGAAATTCGTCGATGTACGTGTCGCGGCGAATAATGTCAAGCAAGTTCCCATTTTGCGCGTATTCCATAATAATGTATACCCTACACGTGTTTTTTCTTACGAATTTGCATTGGTAGAATATATCGTTTACATTCAGCGTAATTTAATTAACGATACAAATGATAGGCGATATAAATAATTTTTTATAAATCGTTAAAGGAGGAATAAAAATCGTGATTACAATAAATGAAAACTAACCGGTGCGTAGTTTCTATCGCCTGCAAGAAGCGAATTAAATTCGGATGCTTCAAACCCTTGACAACTTCAATTTCGCGGGGTAGGAATTTCTTAAGGTACTCCCCGGGTGCGTGAAACTTCGAAACTATTTTGACAGCTACTCGACAGTCGTGTCGATCGGACTTAGCTACCTATCGAAGATACACGTTTGCACTAGGAAATATGATAGTAATAAGAAATAATATAAATAAATAACAAATAGATCAAGAGTTATAAACTCTCTGAAGAAATGATAGAATGTAAGTAAAAAGGGAATACTTGGTGTAAACGATGAATAGGGCAAAACTGATCTATTTTAACGTCAAGACGAAGGAACAATTTCTTCATCGATAATGTACCTTCACGGTTCCATAGGAACCCGCTCCAATGGCCCTTCCAAGGGTGTAACCATGCGTCTCTAATACAGTTAATTTTCTCTCTACCTTATCATCATCCCTGTCTTCTAAAACTGCGATTCCAGAGGCCGATCCGATAACCTTGGGCTCCATCGCTGGTTTAATCGCCGTTTAAAGCGTAAGCCGGGATTTTTGCTAAAATGAACTTTCCAGTCACCGAGAAATCATTTAAATAATGATTATCCAAACGCCGCCTTACTTTTCGCCCCTTCGATGAGGTCATTTTGTTCGTTGTTGCTTCGCGTATTTATGTAAAGAAGGTGGCTGATCCTTTTTTTCGTACATTTTCTCAAACTTCGAATCGTGCTGTATTGTAATTTGCAATTTTGAAACCGACACTTTCAGCGGTATCACCAATGGCCTGAAAGTAGCAAATAACACCTGACGCTCGAGGTGTCAGTATTTTTCTAGAACTTTTATATCAAAATACCAATCAAATTTTTATACCTTTATTCCTATACGAAATTGAAATGAAATATAAGCAAGTACGAGATTATTTCGGAGTATCCTTTTTGTACAGGGGAAAGATAAATCTTTCGACGGATTATAGTTATTTTATAATCGTCATTCACTGCTCTCTTTCTAAAGAATCGAGTTGCGCATCTACCTTTCGATACTCGATGCATCGAGGCTCCGGCAAATGGCCGTAAACAGCACTTTGTTTGTACCTTCGATACCTTCGATCTGAACCGCGCGAAACTCGTTAACAATGGCTGACGTTTTGGATATTGATAACGCGGAGGAGTTCGAGGTTGACGACGAGGGCGATCGTAAGTTTTTTTTTTAATTCCGTACTTTTCTCTTTTCTCGTGAACCACATCAAGAGCTTAGAACATAACCTCATAGCTGTGACACACGTTTATATATTTTCAATCAAGCTATACCGTCTCGATAGATTTTTTTCTAATCACATGCGTCCAGCAAAGTTTCTTAAATTTTGTTTTGTTTATTCAGAGGGTATCGCCCGCCTAAAAGAGAAGGCAAAGAGGAGAAAGGGTAGGGGCCATGGCGCGGAATTGGTTTCGACGCGCGACGATGTCGGGCATTATGAGTCCATGAACGTTGTTGAAGAGGATGACGACGAGCCTGGTCCACAAAGATGTATATTTCATTCTTATATCTTTTTTACATTACAGTCATTTTTCGATACACTAAAAGTATTGCTTTGTCTTCACAGCTGTAGAAGGCTGGATTTTGTTTATTAACTCGGTGCACGAAGAAGCGCAGGAGGACGATATTCAGGACAAATTTTCAGAATTTGGACAAATAAAAAATCTACATCTGAATTTGGACAGAAGGACAGGCTTCCTAAAGGGCTATGCTTTGGTGGAATATGAGACTTTCAAAGAAGCACAAGCTGCGAAGGATGCTCTGAATGGTACAGAGATCCTTGGACAACCCATTTCCGTTGACTGGTGTTTTGTTAAGGGACCCAAAAAGTAAATATAATTAATTCTGTGTATCTCGGTACATTACGATTTATTAATGTACACACATTACTTTTGCAGAATAAAGAAGAGGAGTCATAGAAGACGATGAACTTAAGTAATCATAAATAAAAGGAATTTACCTTTATCTCCACCACTTTTACATAAGAGGATTTATTTTATATACTTGGAGCACTGAGAAAGAGCGAGAAATGCTGAGAACAAAGTGTTATTAATCAATGGAAAAAAATGGACTTGTGTTATATTTTGGTTATCAGTGCTTGCTCACCAATAAGTTTTCAAACCCTGTCAATCGAATTTAGGGAATGCAGTGTACAAATAAAGGATGAAATAAATTCAATATTTATGGTTTGTAATTCGTCGAAATATGGTATTCGTACGTATTATTGAAACACATGTCAATACTTTCCATACACATTACTGCCATGCTCAAATAGTAATCAAACCTTTTAATATAATGTAATTATGATACACGTACCGTTTAAACAAGTTTTACAATTTTTTTTTTAATAAATCAATTCTGTCCTGTATCCTTGTTGTGCTCTTTATTGCACAAAATGAATTTCCCCACAGAATTGTAAATAATGATCGATTCTACTCATTATACGAAATGCCTTAATAAATAAGCTATAAAATAAAAAAAAATTAGGCATAGTAATTGAGATTTGCCTTTTTCTTCGCTTGGACCTCGTTTATAGCTTCCATCAAATCCTCGTGAGTAACCGCGGTTGCATTACGCCTCAAAGCAATCATACCCTGCAAAAAATAGTAAAAGTGCAAATGTACATCAAATTTTGTAAATAAAAATGTTACAAAGTATTTAGAAACAACACCCACCGCTTCTACACAAACAGCCTTGCATTGTGCACCATTGAAGTCGTCCGTAGACCTAGATAATTCCTCAAAATTCACGTCGAGAGACATGTTCATCTTACGCGAATGAATCTGCATGATACGTGCTCTCGCTTCTTCATTCGGATGCGGAAATTCGATTTTCCTATCTAACCGACCGGATCTTAATAAAGCTGGATCCAAGATATCCACCCTGTTCGTGGCTGCAATCACCTTGATATCTGCCGTGGAACTAAATCCATCCAACTGGTTCAACAATTCCAACATAGTACGTTGTACCTCCCTATCTCCAGCTTTCTCAGAATCAAAACGCTTTGTACCAATGGCATCCAACTCATCTATAAATATTATGGCAGGTGCTTTTTCCTTGGCCAGAGAAAATGCGTCTCTCACCAACTTGGCGCCATCTCCGATGAACATCTGAACCAGCTGTGGCCCGGCCAACTTTAAGAAAGTCGACTTGGTCTGTGCTGCGCACGCTCTAGCTAACAGAGTCTTTCCTGTACCTGGTGGTCCGTAAAGAAGTACTCCCTTGGGAGGTTGGATTCCAAGATTCACAAATTTTTCCTTGTGAGTCATTGGTAATACAACTGCCTCTATCAATTCTTGGATTTGTTTATCCAAGCCACCAATGTCAGAATACTGTTCGGTCGGCCTTTCATCGACCTCCATAGCTTTGACCCTAGCATCATATTCAGCAGGAAGAGTCTCTAGGACCAAGTAACTGTCCTTGTTGACGCCTACCAAATCGCCTGGCCTCAAAAATCTGGCATCGACCAGTCCAATCACTGGTAAAAAGTAAGTCTGCCGCGTTGACGTCTTGATGACGGCGCACTTGCCTTTCCTTTGCGCATCTAAATCGACAACGGCACCATCCTCCTCTCCCATGTCCTGGGGATCGACGTCTAACAACTCGATAACATTGGACACCAAATATGGCAGAGTCTTGTTCACTTTAATTTTCTCCGTGTTTTCCTTAATTTTATCGTTTTGCGCTTGCAGTTCGTGGGAGATGCGCATAACCTCGCTTTTCATTATTTTTATCTCATTGTCCAAGAGACGGGTCCGTGACACGATTTCGTCGGTCGACATCCGTAAGACATCCTCTCCTAAAGTCTCCTGCAAAAATGCATACAAGCCACACGCATTTAACGTAAATTATCCAAATACCAATACGTCTTTACAGCGCTTAGTATAACACCTATTGGATGTGCTTGTCATTCAGCATCCATATAACCTAAGCTAGTATATACGCGTTACGTACCTCTCCGTCTTCCCAGATGGCTTTATCCTCCAAAGTAGCCATGAGTCTTGTTTTCAGAGCTTTAAAACAGTCAAATTTAGTTTAGTTGTATTGTTTAAATACCTCTTATAACAGAGGATTGGTTATAATTCGTGCACTGACTCGGTATTTCTGAATTTACGTAGTGTAACCACGGACCACCATTTTTAATAGACCAAACATACAATGCCTTGTTTTTCCACGGCCTGGGGGTACATAGCCCCTTCTTCATTATCGTCTGACACGCGACATTATCGGTGCAGAACATAATAAGATATCAGCGCTGCATTCGATATATAATAAAAATGTATGTAACATTGCGTACTTTGATTGTTTGATTCAGTTTAATTCTTAAATGTACCGCTCTAAACAGTAGAAGGAATACCAAAACAGATTATTTTTTAGACGGTCGATAATGCAGTTCATGAGGTACTAAGTCCAGTAAGATGTTAGGTCTGTTTAATTTTTGGTCTGTGCTGTAACACTCTAGATGGAGACGTAATAGACAATTACTTCGTTAGATGGCAGCACTTGTGGATTTTCAATGAGTTTTCTTTACATATCGTATATCGCGAATTAAACTTACGTGCAAGTAAGAATTTTTCGGACGAATCTTAACAACGTAAAATCCTCAAATAATTATTCACGTACACGAATATGAAAATATTGAAGCTGAAATATAGCACGATTCGGAATAGTTTTTCCAGCATCTTATAATAAATCTTCTATTATAATATATATACCTTTATTCCAGAAATTATCTTTAAAAATTGGTTCACGAATAGTTTTCAGTGCCGTCGGCGTTTTTAAATTACGGCGAAAAAGTTTGCAAAAGGCAGCGATTGTGAAAAAGGAAAAACCGCTTGAGGACAGCAATATGGCTTTTTGATTAATTGCAGGAAAAGTCCAAGTCGTGTCGTATTTCAAAATGGTCTTGCACCAATTTAAATCAAATTGGCAAAAAGAATCTGGAATTGGATTAACGCGTAATTGTAATGCGTTTACCGAGGCGAATGCGAAACGTTTTTACATTTCGAATAAATGCAATTGCATTTGATGCATTAACGGGGCATTTGTTGCCTTGGCCGACAATGGGGAGTAATTATAGCGGCATCATAAATGCCGCCGGTGCGAGAGTTTAAAACGGTCTGGGGCACTCCAAGAAAAGTTCCGCGCAAAATTTTCCGGAAGCTCTCAAATTGGAAAAGTTTAATGGCCTTCAAAAAATATTCAAGCACCTCCATATTCAAGCGTATCCTTTAAAAACCGGACTTTCTGCCGGTACTTAGGCATTGTCATCCAATTAATATTAAATCCAAATGGGGAGAATACAATTTCATATATGACAAAATAATGGAAGAGAATAATAGCAAACCAAATGTGTAACGAAATAATTATACATATTCTACGTTTTTATAACGCGAAGTGTCTTTGACGAAACGTATATCGTCGTCTTCATAAAATTTGAATAATCGAATAACAATTCAAATTGCACTCTCCCTGCAATTTGGATAAACGATTCTTAAAAAAATCTTAAAAATCAGATTCTTCTTCTTAAAGAAAAAGCTAAAAGTAATCAACATAACCGCAAATTCCTCGTAAAATATTATTAAAATACAACGAAGCACCTCTAATCTCTAATACTCGCCCTTGGAGAATCCTGGCATCGTGGAAAGCCCGAAGATGCGAACGTCAGTTTCAAGCTGTACCGAGGTTGATGCATTAGACTGTTGTAGCAAATTTAATAACATAACAAACGTCCGATTTCACGAGGCTTCCGACGAAATGGAAGTTGGCGGGCAAACCCGGGCCATAAGATTAATCCATCACTCTCAAGTCGGGTAATAACTATCGGAGTTAGATCACTTTGCCGCACGTTCGCTTTTGAGCCAAGAAGCTTAGATCCGACGTGTTAAAAGGAACTTCGAGATCTCCGTGCCAATATAAAAGTACCACGCCTTGGTATTAAATCCGCATTGCATCCCTAGCTATAACATCTCGAGGGGATGAAGGGTCGATCTAGAAAACGTAAGGTCAAACTCGGTGGCATAGTTTGTGGATTATAATCCTCGTTTCTTTGCGATATTTATACGGGGTGTCCCAAGATTCGCGCAATAATTAATTAATTTTGCTAGAAAACCCAGGTTTATGATTAAAAATCGTAAGTTTTTAATTGTGCAATGATTCATAAAATATACAGTACAGGGTTACGTATGGAATAGCGTATCTGGTTAATAATCTCCACAAGTTTGCTGGCACACACGCACAAATATTCTTGAAATTGTCCAATCTTGCATGAGTTTTGGAACGCCCTATACAATCCTCTTATGAGAATTAGAGAATGCTCAGTAGGAGATGCGGGCGCATCTGAGTAACGCGTTATTACGATACGTTATTAGAAACCGCGCACTGTCGCGCCACAATATCCACTGTTTCTTGAGCCAGACCGTTTTCATTAGTAACTTTTACCCAACATTAAGCAGAAGGCAACGCTACGTAGGAAAATTCGTTTAGTCAAGAAGTTTCGTTTATCCTGTACGCGAGCGAACTGGCATCAAGTGTGCTTAAGCTAATGTAGGTGTCGGTAGGTTCATAACGGATAACCAAAGTTACCACGGAAATGGCTAATTGCTGGATAAATATATCCACGAGGAGGCATTAGTTACATCGATAGAACCCAGTTATTGTCCGTAATATTTATTCAGTAATGATATATTAAATATATTGCTATATAATCAAATGTTTTAATTAAATCAGAAAGACTCAGAATAAATTAAAAATACATGGAACCATGTCATTTGTCAGTATGAGAATTTTTGTGTTGAGAATATCATTATTTTTAAATGATAATAAAAAATGGGAAACACGTTTATAAGCAATAATCGTGCGTACGATCGTGACGATATTTGATCGCGACGATCAGAGAATTG
Source organism: Ampulex compressa (assembly GCA_038496175.1). Taxonomy (NCBI): domain Eukaryota; kingdom Metazoa; phylum Arthropoda; class Insecta; order Hymenoptera; family Ampulicidae; genus Ampulex; species Ampulex compressa. Next base: position 83,573 of record JBCFXI010000111.1, on the reverse strand, counting down.
GATCCTTGAAATACCTCGAAATTTCGAGATCTGGAATCATGGTTCGCAGATGCCCGGCGTTGCTCGTCTCTCGCGGGTGATTCTTTATTTAAATGAGTGTTTTTTTGATCGTCGGGTAAGCCGTTATTAATGCCTTCTCGCAAAGGTGATCTATTATTAATGCCTTTGCACAGTGTTTTTCGGTAATCCGTGCATGAGAATCTAATTCATTTCTACCCATTTGTTACGCGCGGCTTTCCTCCCCCCCCCCCTCCCTCCTCCGCCTTTGCCCTCGAAAATGTGTTTCTTCGTTACATACGCAGTATGTACGGAATGAAATTGCTTTTCTTGTAAATGACTTTCCTGATAAATGTGCTCGGTCGATGATAAAAAGTACAGCCTTATTTCTTTCTCACCACTCTATTTCGGGGCCTTTTTCGCCTCTCCATTTGCTTCACCACCGATAAGGGCTTCTTTAAAGCCAATGAATGATTATACATCCAGGAATTAACATTGCCAAGATATCAAATTAGGCATAAATTTACGAAGTTCCTCTAAACGAAAAACATTAAACTTGCGACTACATTTTATATATAACGCAGATTTCATTCACTTTGTGATTCTTCTTTCTCCTATAAGTATGTACAGTCACTAGCTTTGTAAGAGAGAAATACAATAATACAAACGACAACGAGGATTTTAATAACAATAAACTGAAGGGTGTCTCATAAAATGATTTCTTCTTACGAAAGATTCCTCATATTAAAAATCCCTCTTATTAGACTTTCCGCTATTTTTCACGCGCACGTTATTTTCATTATGTCATCTTTCCTTTCTTTACCTTTGTCTATACATAAGGAGACGACGTGCGCTTGGGGGAACGAGTACATCCCTTTTTGAAGAAAAAAAAGAAAAAAAAATATATAGCTAAGGTCGAAATGTCCGGGAGGTTCCAAAGCAAGGGGGTGATAACGCACGACTTTGATTTACGACTATGGGTTATAAAACCCTTACCAAGTATGAGCCCCACTTTATTCAGACCGGCGAAGAACGTCGATATGGATATTCGATGATATATCCAGGCAGCTATTGTACGTCCGTGGTGGGAGTACTAAAATTTTCGACATTCGCCTTAAGTCTTTCACTTCATGGCCGTGGTAAAATTTTATATTTTATGCCAGCGCGCCGAGATACGTTTAAGGGGGAATGATCGTTAACCGAGAGATTCATCGGTCTATCGGTCCGTTTGGTGCTACGCCGAGAAATTTCCGATTACTTAAGTCTTGAGCCACGAAACTGAGTTATCCTGGTTGGAAAGTCGTCTCTTCGTCCGCTCGAATTTTTTAATATCACCCTTGGATCGTTAAGCGCCTTTCGTTTGAATCTAAAATAATAGCACGAGTGGTCCAAAGGGGATTCTACTCGCCCAGAAATCTTTTTTACTTTCTCGTGTTTCTTATTTTCGTGGCTTGGTTAATTTCAGAATATCGTGAGTGGTTGAATATATTAATCGTAATATACATTATAGAGCTATCGGTGGAGTATTGTAATTAGTGTAAAGAGATATGCGTTGGCTGGAAGAATATGGAGAAGTTTAATATCGCTTGGAATTCTTTTCGCGTAATAACAGTTTCAAGAGCTCCATGCTGTACTTAGTGTCAAGAAATACGCGACCCTCTGTCGTATTGTCTTGGAGTATCCGTCGAACCCTCCTTCCTGTCTCTGCAAGCCGAGAAATCTCAGGGGCGAGATAATAATCCGCATAATACTCAAAAGAACTGGGAAGAGACCTGCCGCGACCTGAAACGCCAGGAAACGAAACACGCTCGGATATCATCGAATGCTTTTAGAAAATGAATGCTTTTAATCTCGACGGCGTGACTAACGATTGTCTTCACTTTTCAAGGAAATTGCTTCTGAATTCCATCGCACGTCTCTCGGATTTTCGAAGGAGACGAATGTACGCGTTCGTATTAAAAGTTCAAACTTAAAGTTCAACGAATAATTAGAGAGGAACCGATAATTTTGTAAATAATGCTCACACTGTATAAATATAATATACAAGTTTCGTTACATTAGTTGTAGAACTTTACTTTTATTGGGCTTCTTTTTTCCGAAATTGGAAGCTTCATCGTAAAAAACTGATTATACATTTATGATTCGAACTATTGGTTATCGTTGGCCATGGCGGAAGCAAAGTTGTACATCTAATACCATATTTACTTACCACGGATTAAATATCACGATGTTTGGTGCAAGCGATGTAAGTAATATCCGGATAAATATAAATTAAGAATAAACGCCTTGCGAAAATCTTTACGCAGAAAATACGCGGATATTATACGAGGAAACCTTGACACGAATGAATTCGGGATCCGAAGCGAAGTCCACGAATTCCGCGGTGTTTTGAACAACATATTCGTTTCTTTCGCGGAGGGAGATAAAGGAAAGCCATAATAACTTTTTCAGATTTCCCCGCGCTTTACGATCATTAGTAACGCATGACGGTACTTCATTGTTGTTCCCACCGTTTCTACTCGACGAGCACAAAAGCTAACTAACTTGCCCGTATAAATCATCCGAAATGAGCCCTGCTGATTCGAGCGTGCTCTCTTAGATGTAGATATACCAACGCGGGTCAGATTTCTGGTGCAGAGCCTTTCGCGGGGAGGAAATTACTCAGAATTAGTTCACAACGGATAAGGAAAGGTGTTGATAAAATTCGCGATATCATCCGCCATTAACACTGAAACTACCAAACCAGTCAAAATGACTGATCGATCGTTTCTTTAAAAAATCGTACTACTTTGTAACGATGTATTTTTTTAGATTTTCCATGATTTCCATATAGTATTTAGATCATCGTTTTGATTTACTAAAATTTCCGTTTACTCTCCCCTGTTTTTTAAAGATGTATATGGTGTTCTAAATATGCCCAGAAAGTGGCTGGTAGTTCTAATGTTAAAACCCCCTTTTAATGTTCAAAGAACGAATGCGAGATGCAAATACCAAGGTTTCGCCCCTCGATTATTTCCCATAGTTTCACGATCGCGAATCTCCAAGAAGCGAATGTCAGATTGTCGAACGAGCCAGGAAACCGTGCAAAATGTTCCACAAAGTCCCGCCATTCTATAGCAAATACGGTACCTCGTATGCCTGAGAAGTACGGGCCTCCGATTCGGTTTCAAAAAAGGATCAGATTTCTCCCGCTAACGATAATTTCCCAAGCAGCCTCCTGGCCGGGAGTAAGGCGATACAATCTTGGCATTACCTTCCTGAACGGTATAAGCCAAAGTTTATAAGAGAAAAATAACCCCGTCGAGCTCATCCCTTATCGTATTACTGATAAACGCATTTTCGGCTTGGTATTCTTATTACACGCCGGTGATCACGGTTAAGAATAATTGGCGGTCTCCAATTTCCATTCTTACGCCAGGAACGTTATATCTAATTAGAATTAATGGCCATGTTTCCTTCGTGGAGTACATAGAACAATATCCACCATCCTGCTTTCCAGCTACCTTTTATGCCCTGCTTATCGATAGATTAGAACGCGAAGATGGAGGGACGAGGAATCCGTATCGATTACCAACTCCGCGTGATTCGAGCGTATCCGCAGAATAAAATCTTAATTTGGACATCTTTGACACTAGAACCAGCGTGATCGTTATTTTGATGGTCCTCGAGTTCATGGCTTTAACACTATTCCTACCAGTGATTTCTTTGAAAAATCGTAGAACTTTGAGGCGCGGTCACTTCTGAGATTTGTCCATTGCTATCGACATTTTTCCTTCCTTCCGTTGGTAGGAATAGTGGTAAATATATTGATACAACTTATATATTGTACTGGAATTTGATGGCGATTTTTAATGAAATATAGCAGCTATATATTCGTATTTAATTTTGACTCGACCATTTTAACTTCCATGATCGATGTGACTTATACCTGTTTATACCAAGACCCGCCAAAATGAGGGCCTTAGTAATTTAAATATTTATTCGGCTGGCCGCGTAAATCGTTACACGAGGCCCAATAATATAAAAGCAACGAATATATACATTTACCTCGGCGAAACCTAATCGAAATCAAAATACGCCGCTCGTTATCCCTGCGCCAGAGACGCAGCGTGAATTCTTACAATGCTAGGTGGAAATACGAAACTCGTTACCGCAGAGAGGTACGATTATAAAATGGAAGCGTACTCTTCGAGGAAGCGTGCAATATTACTCGCACCACTTTCAGCCGACTTCGTAAATTCGTTTTGATCCACGGCCTTGCGAATGGATCGCCTTGAAAGTATCGCACCTTATACGTGCACGTATCAAAGTGCGCCTTAGCGCCGGCGTCCCTTGCAATTTGGCAAGGGGCAGGAATCATCGAAGACGTCGCAATGCCTTTTAAGCTCGGCGCTGTCAAATTACGGGACTTTAACCCAAATTCACCGCGCCGGATATTCTTTACTTAAAGTGTATCAAACGCAAGGCGGGTGCATAGCGTTGACTTTTAAGCGCCACGTACTACATGTGACATTTGCCATAAACTTGAGGGCCAAAGTGGCGAACTAAGGCATGAAAGTAAGTCACCAGTGGCTCTCACGGTGACTTGGTTTATTATGCACGGAGTAGGAATTGTTTAACCAAGGATTTCCCCATATTTGCTCCTGGCACTGTATTTGCACGGACGATTAATACATTTTTCCCACATTTTTCCCAATGATCGTATGGAAATAGGTATTCGGGGATGAGGGTGGAACGATAAAAAGCGTGGAACTTTATGGAACGATGTCTGGAATCTTTATGGAATAGTGGAATATATTGACCAAATGGAAAGCATTAAGGAATGTCTGACTACATCGCGGCCTTTCCACTTGCCGCTTCACCGCATAGCTCTTTATCCCTTCCCTCGAGAGTCCCGGAAACATTATTATATCTCCTTGCACTTCTCGCAGCATCTCCTCAAATACGTTATTGTTCGTGAAAATATAAAACAATTATTTGCAATTTCTCAAGGAAATCCCAAAACAATGCGGGCGTGCAAATAATGAAACACGGACTTCCTCGGGCTTCGTCGGCTTAAATCCTTTTTATCAAGCGAGAAGTTAATTAAGCATGTTGATCAAAGCCGTGTATTTAATGCGGTTTCATATTTTTTTTTATCACAGTTGGTTTGAATTTTTCGTTAGCCATTTCAGCTTTACTCCTTGTATTCCGCATTCGACAAAGAATCGCAATATTAGCGTATCCTAAGTAGAACCTCGGCTCCTTATTTCGCCCCTTCGTTCAAAGTGCTCGTTTATGGCTGTAGTTTCGAAAAGCACCGCCCAAATACTGATTGCGATGCAAAAACGCGGCCGCAAGCTGGGACAAATTTGGCGAAAAAGATCGTTAGCGGCGTTTGCGCGATGCGCGCCGGTGTGATTCTTGCACGCGATTTTAGAAACTTTCCGCCGCTCTCTTTTTACGATCCGCCAACCTCGGGAGGAATCTGAAGGCCTCAAAACACGGCAAGCAAAGTGTCACCAACTTCGGGCAAGCCGCTAAAAAATTTTAATTAACGATCTTTCACATCGGACAGATAATAATGACAATATAATTATTATTATCAAAAATACTAAATTAATTCGCCACTCGTCCGGGGATACGAATAATTCGATGTTAATGATTTTTCATATACAAGCAATACTGAAATAAATAAAAGATTGATTTCCATGAAATTTCGAATCATAAAAACACTCCCCTGGCCTCCTGAGCGTAACATCCGATCTTAGCGTGGGAGTCAAAGGGTTAATGCGGAATTGCATGTCGCGTGTGTGACTTTCGAAGTTTCCCCTTCCCCTCGCGATACACCCTCCCGCGAAGCTCCAGCCACCCCGCCTTACTCGGAAAACTGTACACCGAGGTGTGCTCCCGCGAAATCTAAAATTCTCTCGAGCGTATCGCACATTCGGGAAGTTTGTTAGCACTGGAGATTACCGGAAAGACTCCACGTCGTTGAGCACTGAGATGTACCCGAGAGATAAAACGCTTGGCTGCTCCGTCGACGGTTTTTTTTTTGCGATTTATTTCCGCCCTTTATCCAGCCACGTTGCATCGGTATACGGGGATGGATAGAAAAATGTTCGATTTCAAGTTCAGTTCGGTTTTCGATACTCGGTTTCACCGTAGAGCCGGATGATTAGTCGAGAGAGTGCTCGTGGCTAAAGTGGCGAATGAGGAAGTCCTTTGGTCGTTCCTATTGGATAATGAGAATATGTAGGTCTACGACTTTGTTTTCGCCATGGCCAACGATGGACGGTACTTTGAATCATAAATGTATAACTAGTTCTTTTGCAATAATTTTGGAAAAAATCGAGGGAAGCGAAATTGTAGGACTAATAATATAGCGTAAAAGTATTAGGTTTTCCCAAAAAATGTCGATTTGGTTGACTGAAATTCTAACTCCGCGAGATCAGATGCAGAATCGTGGTATAAGGAAATGACAGGAGTACAATATATTTGTTTCGTATTATTTTATTGAATTATGCGTACAATTAGAAGACGACGATAAAGACTACAACGTTTATAGATTATGTTTCGGGTTTGTGGAAAGATTGGCGGATGAAGCAGCAGCTTGCGGATAGCGGGACACATTTTTGGGAGAACCCAATATTTTGGGACGTCGGAGATTAATGTAAACGAGCGACGATGGGCTTGAAGTCTGCAGGGACACTGTGTCAGGCTGGTTGTTTAACGGTTAATTTTGCGAATGTAGTGCTGCGCTTGGCCACGAGATGTCGAGCGAATGCACTAGCTCACTATGCGGGTTTAAATGCAGAAATTATGGTGCAGGTTAATAGCCCTTGAATTTACTCGAAAAAAAAATATTCCCATTTAGTTACGTGTTAAATTTAAATTATTATAACCGTACGTTCACTTTCCACGATTCGTATAATAAATTCAATTTTACCGTCGTGCAATAATAATGTCCCGCTGACTTCTATGTTTTAATAAGTTATTTATACATTTTATTTGGCAAAATATTGTAAAGTAAACTGCCGACATATGCTGAAACAATTGAAATTCCCCGGCCACGTTGCGTATTATATACGTCCCTACAGTTCCACCGCAATTCCGCAAAAGTTTTTCACTTTATTTTCAAAATCGAAGACTCGATACGCGCCTTCGGAAGAAACTATTCCCATGCAAAACCAAGAAAGTCGATAGACCGTATTCGTATTATATATAAACCAGTTCTCCTATCAACGACTCTGGAAAGTATAAAAACACGAATACTTTTCCTACATTTTTAACTTAAATTATTCGTTCCTCGCTTTTCCACGCCTTCCTTCGTATTACTTTTCAATGACTAAAATGATATCACAAGCGAAGAATAACCTGTCTAAGGACTCCACCTATCGAGCGTACAATATAAATAACTTACGCAAACGCCGATACTGACATTCCTAAAGCGAACTCTTAAATCAACACATCCCGCTGCGCCTACGATCAATTACACGGCATAAATCCATCCATCGGAACGCGATTCCAGCCGCGCTTCGCAAAGAGGGGCTTCGAAAAGTGCGCGAGCCTCGATTCGGCCAGCATCAAACCGTGGAGGCACAATGACGGGCCCGATAGATGGCAAAACAAAGGCGTACTTCCGCGGGGCGACGAGGGGGAAGAAAAAAGCTGTTTCTCGCGCTCAAAAGGGGAGCAAAGACACGGATGAATCCCTTCCTGGCGGGCGAGCACGCCTCGAACGGGTTAACAAACCCCCGATTGGCCGCATCGCGTCTCGACGGGGAAATTACGTGTGGAACAGCGGGAAATCCGGATGACAAAAAAGTAATACGGCGCGGCCAGGGGCTGAAGGGGTATCGAGAAACGTTAAGTACGCAGGCACGAAGAGTTCTCGGCAGTCGAGTGATTCTGGAACCGTTGATTCTACCAGGTTAAGCACGTGAGCGCATCAGTAATGCGGACAATGGAAGGAAGTAGGCCACTTTGAGGTATGAATGGCGAAAGCGAAGCAAAAAACCGAAGCGGGGAGAAATGTACGAGCCGTGGAATTTCAGTCGAGAAGTTCCGCAACGAGCGTTGGCCGCGGCGATGCCATTTCAATCTCCGCCGAACGGAGGAGCGTTAATATAAACTCCCGTCGCCGCGACGAGCTCGTTGCTTTCCCGGTCGAGACAATGCGAACGCAAGATCGCGCGCCGACTAATCGGTGAACGATGGGCGTTAGAACGCTGGCCAAAGGGAAAATTCGGCGCGCAATCGATCCGAAAACTCTCGATCGGAATATCGGCTGGGAAAATATTGGCGCGATGGAATTTATGATCAGCCTCCTGTGATAAGACAATGGGGAAACTCATACGGCTGTTTCTTCTTTAAAGGGCGCGCGTGCTCGAGTTTGAAATCATCGAGTCCCTCGATAAGATACTATAAATCCAGCGAGGAACGTTTACAGCGGGCGATAAACGAGCTGGTCGAGGGCCCACGGCTGCTCATGGCGCACGATGGACCGAGCTTTTCGAGTGTCTATGGGTGCACATGACGAGAGCGAGCTTTTGAAGCTCCTACGTGCACCGATAGCGGCGCACGATAAACGAGCTTGTCCAGCCGAAATGGACGCGCGCACCGTCGACGACGATTAGCCGACTAATCAACCATCCCTTTCCATATAAGCGCGGCGCACACCGGGGCAATCCTCGTCGAAGGGTGGTCCGCGAATAGCGACTCGACTCTACTACTCGCGATCGAAAGGGTCCCTTGTCCGCGAAAACGGGTGGACGACGAATACCTGGAGCGCTTGGAAGCGAGGAGAGCTTCGAGAGCGTCTCCGGCACGCTGAACCTGGCAAAGCATCGGCCCGATGAGCGATCGCGACACGCAACGGAGGGTCGAAACGGAAGGCGGTACAAAGGAGAATCGAAGCATCGGGGCGTTAAGGCGGAGTGCGAGAGGGAGGGAGAATGGGAAGGGCGAGGGAGAGAAAAAGAGGGAGGGAGGGAGAGAGAGAGAGAGAGTGCTGGAAGACGATATTCTCCCGCATGCGGTTCTCTGTTGACTGAAGCGACTTAAGTCAACGCCGCGCTCGCCCACGGTCTGGCACACGTTTTCCTATGCGCGTCAAGCGAGAGGGCCGCGTGGAGGGGGGGGAGGGGAAGGACGTCCATTGGAGGAACCGAGCGCGGCGATTGGGCGAGAGAGATGGCCGAGCCGCGTACGTGTGTACGTAGGTTGGAGAGAGAGAGAGAGGGGGAGGGCGAGTGCGAGAAACAGAGCGAGCGAGCGAGAGGAAGAGAGATAGAGAAGGAGAGAGAGAAAGCGAGAAAGATAGATATACAGGAGGGTAGGCAGAGCGAGGAAGAGAGAGAGAGAGAGAGAGAGAGCTATATGGAAGGTAGAGCGGGAGCGAGCAGCGGCGAAGGGTTCAAGTATAAGGATACCGAGGCATGCGCCGTCCTATCATATTGATCTCGCCATAGTAACGATTCTCTCTTCTCCGGCGATGTTGGCATGCACTATAGCACCGGGAGGAAGCGGGAAGTCGGCGAGGGGGGGGGGCGGAGGCGGGTTGGTACCGCATGGTATACCACGCTACCCCTGCGCTGCTCGGATATACGGGCCGGCCAGGGGGGGAGGTAGGGGTAGCGGATAGGGGTTAGGGTGTCGGAGGGGAGGGGGAGGGTGGGGATACGGGGCGCTAGCGCCAAAGAGAGCCGAGGCGGCGATACGGCGCGGCGCTGCAGCCGGAGGAAAATCAGTCCAGCGTTGGTCGCCGGCGAGGGCGCATCTGGCAACCCTGTGGCATCCCGGGGCTTGGCGAGAGGAAGAGAAAGAGACAGAGATACGGGGAAGGGGATAGAGACAGAGAGCCGACAACATTGCAGGAGAGAGGTTCCGGGGCCGCGGCGGGGTACGTCCGGAGAGAGAGGATGACGTCGAGTCGTTCGGTCGTGCTCTGAGAATCGGCGCGGAGAGGAGTTCCCGGAGGAGGGCCCGGGTGGACGTGGGGAGCGACGAGTACACGTTCGACGGTGCGCTCGAGCGCAGGACGAGGTGTGCTAAGGCCGGTCTGTCCGCTCGGTGGAAGGATAGGACCCGCAGCACACGGGGCCCTGGACGGGGAAGGAGACATGTCCTCGGTCCTCGACGATGCCGCGGTCAGCAGCAGCAACGTCCGCCAGCCTTAGTGCGTCGTGCGAGGCGAACACGCAGGGAAACGCTGCGCGATCGAGGAGACGGTCACGTGCCCCGGACAGAGCGAAGACGATGCCACTGGCGTGTTCGAGGCAGGGTACGCGCACCGGTGGGCCCTGAGAGGTAGGCCGCTCCGCTTAGGGCACCCTCGTACCTTCGACCTTGCCGGACGAGGCCTGCAGCCACGTGCTAGGAGAAGGAGCCGGTGGTGGCGGAGGTGGCGGTGGTGGTGATCGAGGGTAGGAGCTGCTCGCTCCGATTCCTCCAACACGGTGCAAACATGAGACGGTGGACTCTCATAGCGGCTATAGCCCTGGCTGCTTCCGGTGAGTCGATTGATGACCCGTTTTTTATACCTTGGAACGCGAGTAGGGCCCTTGTCCCGAGGACGAGACCTTTTTTTATATGGGGCTTGGAACGAAGGGTTTCTTCGCGTCTCTCTCTCTCTCTCTCTCTCTCTCTCTCTCTCTCTCTGGGTAGGGCTTTGTTTAACGCTCGAGCGTCTCTTTCTGCCTGTCCGGACACTGCTCGCGCGTGTCTCTGGGAGAGCACGAGGCTCGATGGGGATGCACTTGCGTGTATTCTTGGCTTTTTCTTGGCCTACGAGGGTTTTCCCGCTTGGGGATCGTGCACGATCGGGTTTGAGTGTCGATAAACGCTCGGTACGAGGGATTCGTGTGGTGGCCGCTTGACATATGGTACCGTCGTTACCAACTCGTCCCCTCGATTACTATCGGTATATTAATGCCACGATGTACGTTTGCAAATGGTGAGGTTACTCGTCGATTTTACAACGAGTGACCTGCATCGCGGAATTAGAACACCTCGATTATGGCCTGCGGACGATATCGAAATTCCGACCATCGCGGGTCATCGTACCGCGTTGACATCCACGAAATACGATCGGAACAGTTTTCCGCTTAAAATCATTCTTCGTTGTGAATGATACACGGTGTCGAGAAATTTGTTTAGAATATAAAAATTACACGTGGATTGGGTTAAAAATCTATGAGATACCTTTAGAAGGTTTAAAAGAGATATTATCCTATTTTTATATATTTATCCTATTTTCGCCTCTCTCCAAAAATGATTATCCATTTTAAGAAACTCCTGTAGCAAAATAAAAGTACTTCATTCAAAAGCAGAAGGCATTTCCTCGTAACATTTCGTCCATTTAATTCTCAGCGTATCCTCATTTTCTCTTTAAAAAATCATTCTCGATTTTCGGAAACTCCTGTAGCAAAAGAAAGAATAGAAAGCTTCTTTTTCCTTTCCAAAGCGAAAGGTATTTCCTCGCAAAAAATCCCTTGCTTTCATTCTCAGCGTATCTCCAATTTCCCGTCAAAAATCACGCTCGATATTAAAAAAAACTCTCAGGCTAAGATGTTTCTTCTCTCCATCAATGGCAGGCGGTATTTCCTCGCAACAATCGTTCCCTGTAAAAATCGTCGAAAGAAAAACGGGCCAGGAACGTGCGTCGCTCTCGGCGGCAAAGCCGTTTGCCGCGTTCCTACGATTGACGTCATCCGCGCGAGGTTTTGCGTCTGGCGTCTCGTTACCACGTTCATTCCGGCCAGGAATCTAAGCACGCGCTCTCGTCGCACCCCCTGGAAAATCACCGCGCCGCAAATATTTGCCTGGCCGACCACCTTCGCATGTTTTCCTCGTATTTAATCGACGTTCGATTGCGCTCTTCCCTCCTCTACCCCTTTTCACCCCACGCGGCCGTGTTTTCGCTCCGGCTTGAGCCTTTAAAGCCGCGGATGGGGCGATCCTTCTTTTTTTGTTATCTGCCCTAAACGCGGCTCAGAACGATATACCGGCGGCGCGGGGGCTGTTTGTGCCCTCGCGTAAAGCGCGCGAAAAGAGAATCAAAGTGATTCCTTAATATTTAATATTCGTGTATAGACACTGGCGAGAAATATGTATCTACACATATATATATATATATATATATATATATATATGTGTGTGTATGTATGATTAAAAATTATATGCTTATATTCTGTTGATTAACTTTGGTAAAAATCGTTGTCACCATATGCAAGTATAATAAAAGTAGTTATCGATGTGTATGAAAATCGTCGGTTTTGTCAAAGAAGGTCATTTTGTCGATGCTTCGATATGTAAAAGAAAGTTATCCATTTACCTAAGTAGAGCAGAAGTGCATTGTTAATCGCGTTTAACCGTTTCCGTGGAGCTAGACATCGCGACAGACTATTGAGCAGGCAGGTGGTGAAAAATACTCGAGGTTGGGAAAGGATTAAAAGCTGAGTGGCGGTAAATTCGTGTATTTCGATCCCTCTTTCTCGCCCTCTCTCGATTACGCATTGCACCGCGTTGATTAATTGGCATCTCAGGGCCGTAACGATCTTCCTTCTGCCCTGCATCGAACAATTGCGCCTACGCGGCACAGGGGAGTTTCTCGGTCGTCCTCCATTCGTTTCTCAAAGCCGTCATCGCGCCACGATTTTCCGGGGTAAGATGAAGGGGGAAAACAAATCGAAAGACAAGACGTCCCTCGATTCTTCTTCCCTGTGTTCGAGCAATGGAAACGCGGGTACTCGAAACGAAATGCGCACGTGGACCAAATCGAATTCTCGCTATCGCTTCTGTTCAAGATCGAAGATTTCATTGGAGCGCTTGGGAGAAAAACCCAGGAGGTTCTCCTCTGCGAAATAAAGAAAGACGATACTCCGTATTTGCATTCCCTATAGTCGTATGTCGAGTATGATTCGAAAATATACGATTTTCCATTTACAGTTTGCCATAATCTCGCCCGCGGATCGATAAAATTCAGGTCCACTCCTTTCATCTATGATTAATAGGAAGTCTTCTTTGAAGCGCAGCTTGGCATATAAACTGCAATCTACTTTCGTTGGCGCGGGACAAGTAATATTTCTCAGACCGCAAAGGGTTGGCACGAAGGAATTCCATCGAGGCACGCAGCTACACGCACTTGGGCCAAATAGAATTCTCGGTATCGACTAGCCAGCGTCTCCGTCGAGCAGCTTGGAGCCCATCGAGGAATGGAGGGAGAAAAAATTGATCGAGAGCGATCCGTTCAACTTCCTCGTCGAAGTAAATTTCTTGCGCCGCCTTCGAGCGTGCTCGAACTTTTCACAGGTCCGCGGGAAAAAACCGCGCGATTCTCGCGCGATTCGGAAAATGGAGCCTCGTCCATCAGAATTCACTTTTTGCTGGATGCGCGACTCTGATGGAATTGTAGCATGGAAGTTGGCATACATGGAGATATAATTGGATCTCGCGGTTCTCTTCTCCCCCTTTCTTCCCGATTTTCGCTCCGTTCGAGCCGCGCGTACGTCTAGCCGCATTTTCTACAGCTCTCTCCCTCTTTTCTCTCGAGAGTAAGATTCTTCGCGTAAACACGCCTTCCGCGCTTTCAGGGAAATTACGGATTTGTACGAACAAGAGGAAGCAGCTTGTATTTTCGGGCTAGTCTCCAGAATTATTCCCCTTCACGGTACCATTCTTTCCTGTGTGTACAACGAAAATTCGAACGTAATCCAAAGGCAACCTATTGATTAAGTTCTTTCGATTAAATTCATTTCCTACGAGTTACTGTCTTCAAGAGTATAAAACGAAAAATCTTTTAACCCGAGAATATTCCCGATAAAAACAAAATCTCGGTTGCCTGCATAAGGGTTGAAAAATCAGCCAGCTGGAAGCCAGTATGGGGCAGAGTAGCCAAAAGGTCGTGGAACCCAGACTAGGGGGGTGCAGTCGACGGGCATTGCTACGGCCGATTCGGCGTCGACCATCGCGCTCTGGTCGCATCGCCTTGCATCGCGCCCGGCCCTCGAGGCGGCCTTCCGCGCATGAGACCAGATGCGTGTGCGTGCGTGCACCGCGTAGACGAGGCGGTCGAGGCTGCGAGGGAGTGCGTGTGCAACAGCCGAGTATCGAACGTGCGGCTGGTCGGCTGAAAAGCAGGGGAAACTGCACGGTAACCGCTCTTGCATACGGTCACCTGCACGCGACGTGCACGGCGGCTCACACATTCGCCCTCTTTCCATCCCTCTCTCTCTCTCTCTTTCTCTTTCTCTACCGCTCTCGTTAACTCACTCGCTCCGTTAGTCGCTAACTAGCTCGCTCTCTCTTGCACTTCCTCGTCTCGCTTTTCCCTTCGCTCTCACTCTTTTCTCCTTCTCTCGCTCTCGTTCCCTCGCTCGCTTTATCTATACCTCTCTCTCTTTCTCTTTTGCTCCACCCCCCTCTCTCTCTCTCATTCGTTCATTGTTTCTCTCGCACTCCCTCTCACTCGCTCGTTCCTCCTCCTCCCTTTGCGCTTTATCGTCCGAGGTTGTCTTTCGACGGATCATGCACGGTCGACAGCGAAAACCGTGCCAAACGCAGCGTGAAGCTTCGAAAAGCGAGCCGCCGCCGCGATCGAGGATTTTTACTCCCTGAACGAAGCCGTGTACCGACGCCCCGAATAGTCTCGGGTCGAGATCCTCGCACCTGATCGAAATTCGACGTTCCAAGGATCGTTCGCTTTCGTTCTCGCACGATTCCTGATGCCCGCATTTCCGGAGACTCTTCTAACGAAGAAATAACCCGGCTGGCTTTAACGCTTGCATGCGGGTATATTTCGCCGAGGACTTAGCCGTGTAACGGACGTTTTATCTTGAATTCCACGGGTGGTTGGTCGTTCGGTTGAAGTACAATAAATCGAAATTTCTAGAAGGAAACAATACGAACCGTTGCCTAGCAACGCAAACGTACCGAATACATACTGTCACGTGACCCGTGGCCCAGTGACGGACAGCAAAAAACGTAAAAGTACGTTACCTAGATGCGACGTGTTAAAAACGCGCCCCAAACGCGAATACTACGCTCGCCTCGTCTATATAGGAGGGAAGTTATTACGGTGGTTTGATTTATATCGGAATAAAGGTCGATATAGCTGTGCAGGGGTATCGGCAGTGCTGATCGCTGACCATCCTTGTTTCCATTATCACCGTATATCCCGTCCAGCCGGTGTTTCGCGCGGAAGGGTTCAAGAAGGAGCCACTTTTTTCTATTTTCCCCACCGCGCTCGCTTTCGTGCTCTTTGTTTTACGGACACGGGCGATTAACGGAGGACGTACGGGAGAAAGCGCGATTCAAACCGGCTTAGAGGAGTCCGAAAAAAGGGGGGAAAAGGGACGAGCGAAAAAGGGCGGAGAGGAAAAAAAAAAGAGGAAGATGTCGCGTCCGTCCGGAATCCCCGCGAGCGCGCTTTTCCCTCTGAATTTTCGCGCGCCCTCGGCCTTTAACGTACGCAGCCGATCTTCGACCTTCCGCCCTCCGCATTCCCCGGGAATAAAATAGCCGCGACGAACAGGGGCGCTCCATTAAAGCAAAACACTTTATCGCGGTGGATTTTATCGGGGTTAACGCCGCTTGCCCCGGCCGACGAAAAATTATTGGAGCATATTACCATCCCGGGTTCGATAACTTTCTCCCTTTTTTTATAATCGGCGGATTTTCCGGTCCTGAGTCGAGCAAGAAACGTCGTCGATGTGTTTGCGCGGGATGTTGTTAACCTGAGTTCTTCCTTTTTTATATTATAATTAATTCTATCATAATTAATTCTCCATTTGGTTTCGTGGAATTTCGAGGGGTTCGATCGATGGACACTCGATGTCTTAACCCCGACAATATCGACGTTGCCTTTAAACCTTTCGCCACCCGACGAGTTTTATCCGCTTTGGGCCATCCGAGCTAAAAGATGCAGCGGGAGAAAATTTCGCGAATGCGCAGCGCAGTCGGTGTTTCACGGTGCGTTTGTCGGCGGCGATACCTCCGCCTATCTGCTGGCTCCCAACGAGCGCGCGATTTTTCTCTTTGTTCCACCCGTTATTTTAGCCGGCAAAAAAGTGTACTGACGCGCGGAGCATGGAGGCTGAAAGAACGCCATTGTGCGCCACAGAGCAGGCCCGAGACAACGCTATCGGTTCGATGAAAAGTTTAAGGGGCAACTTCCAAACGAGTTTGCCCCCCTTCCCAAACGATAAGGAATAATCGTGGACGCACTGGAATTCCGCTGAAGAGAATTTCGTGGATTCGAAAGTGCGGCCGCGATTGTGTGCGGGGCATAGACTATTGATGTTAAGGTAACGCGGAAGGCTAGAACTACCTGCCACTTGCGGAGTACATTAAGAACACCGTATACATAAGAAAAAAAAAAAGAGCAAGATTATGGAAATTTAAATAAATCAATACAATGATCCAGATACTGTATGGAAATTATGGTAAATCTTAGAAAATGCATCGTCACAAAGCGCTAGGATTTTCCCAAGCAGCGATCAATAGGTCACTTCGACTGCTTCGGTAGTTCTATCCTTAGGAAGAAAGAATTCTCCACCGTTTTCACGATTCTATCATGTATATGTTTTATACACCGAAGAAATGAATTCCAGCGAAGCACCGTTACTTGCAAAGAGAAATTTGCCATATTTAGAGCCACAATATCGCATCTCGACTAAATGGCTAAGCTCGTATATCCGCGACAGGAGAAAATATGTTTGGCCTTTAAAAGACCGGTCCGCACTTTTGTGAGTCCCTTATGATTTGTGATTCGTTGCTAAATGCGCAGCAGTATGAATATGCACGCGTGGCAACAAGTAAATTTAGCAGTAACCGCGGTTCTCTCTTTATTTCCCGGCCAGCGCGAGGTTCCTGGCGGTCGTGGTTTTTTTTTTTTCGAAGTGGGAATACGCACGCTGACAGTTGACGCTTAAAAAAATCCTAGCCGGCGGAATAGAAGGTAGGGCACGGAATAGACTCCGTTTATTTCGGTCCATTCTGCACAGTTCTACGTGCCGCAACAAGTAATATCGATTATCAAATACGCCCTGACCTCTTTCTCTCTTTCCTAACTTTCCCAGACTTTGTGCTGCCCTTTGGGCCGCGGAGCGTACACAAACACACCGAATATGATGTTGATGAATTACACTCCACTTATCGGTGTATTTCACCAAACTTTCCATCGGGCTCTCCTCCTCCTCCTCCTTCTCCTCCGCCTCTTCCTCTCCGGCCCTCCCTTTGCCGCGTCGGTGAAAAATTACGGTCACGTCGCGGTGCTGCAGCAAGTCAATTTAATCAGGCCCACCCTTCCACGTTTACGGTTTTCTCACCATCATTCTTCCTCGCGTACGATAAATAGACTCAACACCCT
This sequence comes from Ampulex compressa, assembly GCA_038496175.1. NCBI lineage: Eukaryota > Metazoa > Arthropoda > Insecta > Hymenoptera > Ampulicidae > Ampulex > Ampulex compressa. The sequence continues at coordinate 66,226 of JBCFXI010000111.1, read as the reverse complement.
TAGCAACCGGCTACTGAATTTTATCGACTGTACTTAAAAGCAATCGCGCAGAGTATGAGTATCGATTTCTGTATCTCTGGCAAAACAACCGTTTCTATACCTAAAGTCTTTCTTAGGCCATCTCGATACGATGTAGCACTGCTTTTTGAGTATCAATGAATATTAATAAAAATTATCTGTATATATATATTTTTTTTGTTCCTAATTTCAAGGAATTTATATTTCTGCAGAATGTAGATCACATATTGACCTGTCAAGGTTGTCCTTTCGTCCTCTTTTTTTTTTAAAGAGGTATACGCGATCTCCTAAATTTATCCAAAAAGCGGCTGGTAGTTTCAACGTTAACGAACAGACTCGGTGGCATTCGGCAACGAACTGTTGGGTGGGTGTTAAATTTTCAGAAGTCGGCCGTCTGTTCTCTTTCAGCCGGTTATTGTCGCGGGGAATGCCTAGAGGCGGCGTATATCAGCCTAGGATTAACAATGTTCCGAACTATTTCCCTGGGCGGCCGACGTAACGCGCCGACTCGCCATTGTGCCTTGCCATGCCGCTGATCGTCGCAACTTCGTCGCCAATAATGTACTGGGACGAATTTTTAACCTGCGGGCTATTCAGAAAATTTGCGAAACTATGCAAGACGGCGCACGATCCTGCGCCAAAGCTTTATTGTACTTTGCACAAAATCTACAGGGCCATCCTGAAAATTGCAACGTCATTTTCCAACAACCTACTGCGACCTAACTTTGGGAATTGAGCAGATTTTACAAATCATCGAGGTTCGTGTATTTATCCGTAGGAGATAAATTATGCTCACTTAGAGGTTCTTCTAGATACTAATATTTATAGGCTTTATTTTCCAAAAGTTCTCGAACATCCTTCTTTCGTACATTTTTATGCAACATTTTATTCGGAGGCTGATATCTGTCCGGCAGCCAATGCGGATTATTCGTCCCTTCAGTAACGATAATTTATAGTCAGCGCAGCTCGAACCGTCCTGCACTTGGCCATCCGTTATTGCCTATAACTTCGACGTCGGCGTCTTGCAATGGCAGGATAATGCCGCCTAGGACGCGTCCAGGGATGTCCCTCGAAACCGGCTCCCTCGATATGCAAAACGGAATCCTGCATCGTCGGCGCTTTGTTCTGCTCGCGATACGGAGATATTATAACGTGTGTATCGAAAAGATGATCCCGCTGATCGGCCCTTGAAAATTACTCGAAAATTTACTCGAAAAAACGGATCGTTCGTATTTTCATTAGACTGGAATAACCAAAGCTCGTTAAAGTAGGAAGAAGTAATTTTGACGGAAGACACTCCTTGTATGAATTTTGTGCCAGCCCCTCATATAAATTCTTCAGCTGAATTTCAGTTAAATCTCGAAGGTATACTATGTCCAGGAGAAAGATACGTTAATGCAGGACGTCGTATCGCGTTGCAAAATTGGATACGCGTAACTCCGTGCGCGATACCATCTGCTATCCAATTCTGACGTGAGTTACATCGTGTATCGATTTCCCTCAGCGTAACAACCTCCTTAATTTTATCACAATGTAACGATTTTGTCGGACCGAAACGCGCCAGGGGGAGTTTGGATTGATTCCATAGAGACGGCTGCAGCCTTCGTTAGGAGATAGAGCGAGATTGCTCCCATGGAGACCATGTATCATATAATTTGATAGTACGTGAGCCTTAACAGGGACTGGATATATAACCGTTATTCTATGTCCATTTAATCCGAATATATTTCCCGTGTCCACTTAAATCTGAATATTCCCCTTGCTTCGATGAGTTACGATTTGACAACGCGCAGAATTCAGATAAAGTGATGTAAATTACAGGAAAATTCGTATTCTATTCTTGATTTCTCGATATTTATTATTGAGATTATCCGGGGTAAATAATATAGAAATGATGGAGGTGAGCATCGGCTATACCGATCGTCTGCGCAACGTGCTAAATAGATTATCCGATGAATAACGACCTTACTTTTTGGACATCGATCGCGAGCTGCATATTTAAGACGAGCACGCGACGTGTCCTTTGTCTGGTTATTACGATATTTACAACGTCTGGTTATAAACAGTCCTTGACGACGATCACGGCTGTCTGATAATATAGACGGGAATAGACGTCGAATGCTTCGTTCTTTCTCGAAAGGTTGACTATAAATAAATACCATTCTGTCTGCAAGTTTCATTCCCACGGTCTGACCAAGTTTAACCTCTTCCACTGAAACGAAAGGAATGCATGTTTTGTCGAAGTCTGTAGGTCACTTATAACGGTAAATATATCCTCGGTGCAGCAGCTTAATTTCTCCACTCTGTTGTCCATCTAAACGAGTTGATTGCTGGATAAAATGTTTATTTCTTCCCATTCTCAAAATACTTTTGAGTGTTCAAACTGCTTTTGATAGTTTCAACGTTGTATTCGAGTAAATATTGAATAATCTCCTTAACAGAATTACTTCAATACATTGAAGATGTATGTGAAAAATATAAACAATCAATGAAGCCTTATTTCAATTATAGTTTCTCTGATAGATCATAAGCAAAATTGGCTTTGTTGTTAATAGCCAGGTGTACAGGTCACGTTAAAAGTGAGGAAACTCTGTTCTCCGATGCATTATAACTTTCCAGCAAACTACAGCAAAAGTTACTTTAAAGGGTTGAAAGATCGTGCCCATTTACGCAGTGGCCTTTTCAGAAAAATATTATTCATCCGCAACGACAGATTTTCACCGAATTTCATTTAATTTCCGATAGCTAGAGCGAGATTAAAGTTCGATTCTAAATATTCAAAGGTCCCACGTGTATTTTTCATTTGCGCACGGTACTTGCGAGAATTTGATTTTAATGTTATAAAATTCTATGCCACGAATCGATCGAAGTTAGTCGCGATATATCGATGATACGTTACGATTGTTTTGAGTCATTAATGGGAAATCATTTAACACGGGTTTTTAACGAGCGAACTGCAGGCCCTTGCATACTTTTAACACCGATCTATTAATCGTCAGTGTGGAATATACGCGCGTTACGAATATTAGCTCGCTTCTCATTTTGATTTTTTCAAAATCGTAACATGCCATACATTTTTTGTCGTGAATCGTACCGTGAGTTTCCACCAAAAACGGTCGCGCAATTTTAGAAAACCGCGTTCTAGGCCGTCTAGCAATGAAAAGGGTTAATCAACGAGCGCCAGCGGCGCACCAGGGATTGGTATCTTTTCGGTCCTTCTACCTACCAAACGTACAAAATCATGTCGTGCATCTCATCATTAAGCGCTTGGACGATTCAAGCCGAACAAAATTTCCGCATCACGGTTCTTCGTAAAGTATATTTGTGTCTACCTGGTAAACTAGGAATAAACGTGCACATTATGTGTGCGTGCGATAAAAGCGACGATGACCCAAATAATGGTAAACAAAGATAAGGAAAAATATGCGTTAGTCGTTTATATTACATTTAAAAATTATACAACTTTTTTTACAATTATTAACATAGCTCGCATATGCAACGTCCATTAATATTTTTATTCGAGGATGAATTTCTAAAAATTAGAAAAATTTGTTATTCGACCATAAATCGACCACCGCTACCCTGTGAAAAATTTCGAGATCAAAGTTCGCCCCGTTGGCGTGCATTTTACCGTATGAAACGCAGAGTTTGGCTCTTCAATCGTTTTCAAGTAGTTTAATCGTATTCCACGACCCCTTCGAAACCCTCTCCAGACAATCGTGGACTTGCGAGGTGCCCAAGTTCCAGCGGAGAATCGGTAATGGGCGACGATATAAGCAAACAGATAGTTTCCACAGATAGGAGGAGAGAGTTTCGGGAGGCTTTATCACCGGGCAAGTGCAACAGCTTGCAATCTGACGTGGCGGTCGGAGGGGAGTGAAAACGTCCCTCTCCTCTGCCTCCATCGCGTATTTCGCGTATCCTCCCTGCGGTTTGGCGATCGAGCGTCCCCCACTTTCGTTTCACGAGGCACGAGCCTCTTTTTATCACCTCCCTGCTCCTTGCTTTGGGATAATCGTCGCTGATAAATAATATAAATATTATTAGACATCATTACTTCTAACCACTTTTCGTTCGAAATTACATATGTCTTGAAAAAACTGCTCCTCGCGAGCAGCGATTAGCAATTGCTTCGAATTTCGGGGAAAAAAAAATACATGGTAACTCCAAACGTGGATAATATGTAATTGAAGTGGTCTTTGCGAGCAGATAATATTTATCTACAAATAATACACATATAATAATATAAAGCGCTGATCAGTCATCATTGATCGGTCGTCCATCGACATCGCCAATCCGCAAAGCGAGATTTTTACGTCGTGTATAAAAAAGGAGCGAGCGAGCAAATAGTCGTACGAGAGAGAAAGTGAGAAGAGAGAAGAGAAAGGGAGAAAGACGGAGAAAGGATGAGAGAGAAGTAGAGAGGGAGTGGCTTGTCGATCGTACGTCAACGTCTCTTTCCATTCAAGCTTCCTCTCTCCTCCGTGATTTGCACGCAGGTATCAGTTCTCCATTCGCGGTTAACTTCTGCGTCTCCCTGTCGGTCGTGAAAAGTACTCGTTCCTTGCGTATCGATACTCTCTGGCGTACGCGCTCGTTAATAACCGGGCTCGATATCCCTCGAAATCGCGGAATCTGATTCTTGGGGAGGTCGAGCATTCGCTGGATATGCAGGAGGATGGACTTTGTTAAAAGTCTAATTCTCTGCTGCTGCCTTGATTCCTCGTTTGTCCATCGCAAATTGTAGATCGACTTGGAAATTGGCTTTGATAATTTCGAGCGAGGGGAGGACATTGTAAAGACTTTAACGGAAGATTCTTGCTGTTGTTTATGCGTGGTTTATGTCGCATCGACCGCGAGGTCATTGGCGACGGAAATGGAACTGGGTTGTTATACTTTATCGTACCCATTCGTCCCTTGGAGAATGCTTATCGTATCTCTTATGCGGTCGTGGGCTGTGACCGGTTTTACACCACATTTCTGTTTTTGCGATTCTATTGCCCGACGCTGGTGTAAGATATGTTGGACTACAGGGAATTCCTTAGGGTAGTAAACGTTGTAAGTTACTTCTGTTATTTCTTAATGAGCGCCGGTGGGTGATTTTAGCTTGATAAGTTTTTAATCGATACACGATTTTCCTTATAATACGCATATACACATCGTAATTAAAATTGTTTTAATATCAAATACAGAAGAACTTGAATATCAGGAAATTCACGTTTAGTAGACGACTGTAAATTCAAAAATATCTGCGAAACAAGAACGAACTTTTTTTCCCTATAGAATGCCACACATAAGGATTAATCCTTTCGAGCACGATAATGCCATTTAACATTATCCGTATAATCTGCTTCCACTAATCGAGTACCTCTAAATCGTATTTCTGCCAAATTTAATTTTCTTACTAAAAAATAACAAATTGGGCTGCACAGGGTTAATCGAGGTTCGAAGTGGGGGACCGTAAACCGTTTGAGACGCGGGAATTTCAAACGTTATCGCGGTCATAGAGGTGTGTGACATTTTTAATGAGCCGTCGGCGTGTTAATGGCTAATTCCATTACCGCTGTTAACGAGGACGGAAATATTGATTGTTTTACGCAGGGTACTAATCGCTTTTTCGGACGCTCCTGCGGCTATTTCGACGCGAAGTCCCGATGTCCGCCCTTTCATATCGATTCCCCGTCCTCATTCGCCGGAAAAATGTCCACCCTCCTTTCCACGAGCATCGGAGTAAACGACCTTTTACGAGGGAAGAAGAATTCGTCCTTTTTTTCTTCCCTCCTTTCATCCGGGAGTTGACGATGCGTTAATGGCTCGAAGCACTTTGCCCCTGATGACGGGAAATGTGATAATTACTTAATGCTAATACCGCGAGAGATGCTGGAACGTTAATGCACTCGATTTGGCATTAACGTCGTGTCGTACATCGTGCGCGAGGTGCACGGCGAAGGAATACGTTTTCTTTCCTCGGAATACGAACGCTCCTTGTCGACCGTTCGATCTTTAACACTAAACCAGAGGTCCCCAAACTTTTTGTCGCATAGACCACCTGCTGATTTTTTCTCTTTTGGACAGACTAATATTGGTTAATATTGATTTTTTTTACAAATTTATCGATTTAAATGTACTTTCGAAGTTGGCACTAAGGGCGTATTTCGTTAGTGTGTACTTTAGGGTGGACAATTTTTTAATAGAAAAATATCCGTTGTTTTATAGTTGAATACTTACAGCACTAAACCTAGAAGACACTTTCTGGAGATATTTATGTACACCACGTATATCCTTGAAGAAGAAGGCTATGAGAAGAGATATCGATAGATGGATAGAATGATTCACACTTTACGGTAGAATCGTGGAGTATCTCGAAAAATGCTTTCTCACAAAGTACAGCAATTTTTCCCAGAAACGACTGACCGGTCATTTTGATCGCTTCAGTGGGTTTAGCGTTAAATAAAAGAAACTCAATGGTCGGTTTATTTACTCGACAACGTTGCGTCCGTTGGTGCAGAAATTCTTTAGGCTCGCGCACTGTGTATAGGATTATAATTAAAAAAGTATGAAAAGGGGAAAAAAGGAAGAGACACGATTATAAAGTAGAAAGGCTGTCCAAAAGGAGGAGGGGAAAAGGGAAAAAGAAATGACAATATTATAAAGTAGGGAGATGTCTACTTATAAAGTACGAGAAGTTCGATCCTTAACTCCGAACTTGCAATTTAACCGGCACCCCCGACACTCAGGGCTATAATCGTGAATATCGAAGAGCGCCGATTTTATTTTGACTAATGCCTTCAATATTCCAGAGTGGAAAAAGGCCGATATTGCGTTGTCCGACGCTCCACGAATTTCGCGGGCCAAGTTTTCCCGAATATCCGCCATTCAAAAAGTTCGGAACGAGGGAACGCGAACGTGAATCTTTTAATTCGCGTGTAGGACCGCCATCTCACGAGGCGAGGCACGTTTACTACGTTCGAGTATCCATCGATACGATCGGAAGGAGGAAAGGGCGAGATTACACGATACTTCTGGTTTACTGCCAAAGGGGAGAACGACGTCGGCGCTGGGAAGGTTTATTGTCTCGGATATTACGATGTTTCGTATACAAGCCGCGCGTGTAAAAACAACTACGGAGATTTATAAAAAAGAACGCTCCGAAAAACCGATATTCCAGTCGGACGAGACACGAATATCGGATAGGACTCCCAGTCTTCTCGCTCGATAGATTGACCAAAAGTAAACGCAGTGGCCTTGACGAACATTTTTGACTGCTCCTTAACCCTTGGCGCTCCAAAGAGATTCCTTTCGCGAACAGGAAGCCAGATTCGAATTTATGCTCGAGTTCTATTGCAAAGTATACATCCTACCATCGATGGAAGAGACTTTTGTTCGGAAGAAACGAACAAGAGAGTCGGGGATTTGTGCGCGGGAAAGGTGGAAATATGCAAAACGAAGCACGCAATGTCCCCATCACGCATGATTTATCCCCGTATTTTCAACCGCCGCACAATTATCGCGCGCCCTTATTGTTCACCATCGTAATGTTATACAATGAAATAATCGCTGTAAAATTACAAGCCGCTGAACTATATTCACATCTTGCGCGTCCGCGATAAACGAAGCGGAACGTACGTCGATTGGGTTACGGTCGAAAAATGTTTTCGATTTATAAACCGGATCATATTTTCAACCTCGTGCCCACGTTCCTGCCGCGTGCCCGTCACGGGCGTAAAGCCTTCGAACTTGAAAAAACGTTTTGTTTATCGAAAGGTCCAGCGATCCACACCAACGCGGAATTGCTCGATGTTCTTGCGCATCGTAAATCTTTTTTTATCCGACTCGATAACTCGGTCTAGGATAACTCTGACTCTTCTATCTGTACTCTGTAACTCTGACTCTTCTATCTGTACTCTGTAACTCTGACTTTTCTATCTGTACTCTGTAACTCTGACTCTTCTGTCTGTACTCTGTAACTCTGACTCCTCTGTCTGTACTCTGTAACTCTGACTCTTCTATCTGTACTCTGTAACTCTGTTGTGTTCTCTACGACTCTCTGTAAGCAACTCCCTGACTCTCTTTTGGGCTACGCCCTTACCTAGTGTCTCTGCACGCTCCCCCATTTTCGTTCGTACACATTCGCACGACATTTTCCTCGAAACCACGCGTCATCTAAAACTGAACCATGCACTCCGTGCCCCAATCGCCCTCCTTTCATCGTCTTACAACGCAAACATTCTTCCTTCGCACGCACTTATACTCTTTAAAATGTTTGTCCACTCTTACGCCAGACTATTTTCACGTTGCCAGAAATGTGACATTTTTTTGATCACTGCGTACTCCAACATCCATGGAGTCTCCTATGCAGGTCACAGTGATTGTTCTAAAATATTGACGAGGCGCAGGATAACAAGGAATATGCAGAGCTGAAAGAGTAACCGTTGGCCCTCCCGCTGAAGATTTTATCAGGAGTTTCCCGTGGGGGGACACTTGCTTCAAAAGTTTCGCACTAGCGAGGCAAAACAAAAGATTCGAACTTTCTTCCCTTCCTCCCGGGGAATTGTATCCACGTACGGACTGTGCATATTCGAACTGACTTCGACGGTCGTGCTCCGAGCAGAGGAAATGCATCGCTCTGCGAGTGGAAAAATATCGAATACGAAACACGGTCCGTAGCCTGAGAACTTAACGTCTTTACCTAAGCTATTTTTTATTGCTCCTCTCATCGTAAAGGTCAGTGGAAGAATGTTTATTCGGTCCAGGAGTAACTTTTGGTTCCCAGTTACTCGCTTCTGGAGCTCCGGATCAAAGATAACCCATATTATAGGGAGGGCCATACATGGAAGATCTATTAGGCATCAGTATATATACACGTACGCCAAAAAATTTATAAAAATAATTGCAACACGTGTGTGCCTACTAGAAGAATAGTAGTTTTTAGCCAGGTCCGCTAGAAAAAAAAGAAAAATCTTCCACTGACCTTAACGTGGTTACAACCCTGGATTTCGATGCATTTGAATATCCTTGGTTCGATTTGGCGGTGCGTCACCTTCTATCCTCCGCTATGAAGGAACAAACGGTGCTCCAATTAATCGCGGTACATTTAAACAAATCGGCCACGTCGAGCCGCGCATGAATAGAAAACGCGCCCGTGCAAACGGCGCCCCCTTGATTCCACGTAAATTACGCATAATGTTTCACCAGCGGCGACATTGCGCGAATGATAACGTTGCGGTACATCCGTGCGGCTGGCAGATATGCTACTTCCAGCGCGAGGTAAAGTAGGGAAAAAAAGGAGGGCGGGGAGGAGGAGAAAGGAGGAGAGGAGGGAAAAAAAAGTGCGGGGGAAAAAAATAGAGCAGGAAGAATGAGGTCAGTGCGTAATTCAAAAAAGCTTACCGCTGCGGCGGGTCGATAAAATATTAGCTTTTCACGCCTAGCCGATCGAGAGCCGGCCGTTTGGCGCAATGCTAAGCAAACGTATCGTCTTCGCGCAGAAGGAAGACTTCTATCGGACTTTGAACGATGGCCAGCATATTTCGATGAACCACACGCGCGATTGGAAATCCCGCGTGTAAGCAATAGAGCACAGAGTGTAGGATGGAAATAAGGTATCTTTTGAATAATGCGATCTTAGAGAAGGAGGGTCGCTTCGTCTGCCAGAAGAAAATGTATACAAGGCGTATAAGAATTGCGAGTGTCCTAGGCGCTCAAACGTACGAAAGTTCGTGTATGTCGGCGTCTGGGAAATGCGTGGTTGGACCACTGCGCACAACCTATGCTTTACACGCGTGTATACAGCGGAGCTTCCTGGTCGACGAAAAATGAAGGCGCGTGTAAAATAAAGCCGCAATTCTGGCGTAGCCTCGGGTGTTGTGTGCCCGGTGCATTGTTATTATTCTGGTAATGGGTAAATCACTTTAGAGGGAGTGTAGATCCGACGGTGAGAAATTCATTTTGGTACGATACCACGCGTGATGGATATTATTGTTGGTACAGCGCACACCCTACCGACACCAAATTAGGCGTCCTGCGAGGGAAGTCAGTGCCGAGATAGTGTACTGTTTATTATAAATCGTAATAACGTAGAGATAGAACGCGTGGATTTATTATTCGCTGTATCGATGGACGACGAGATCCGTTGGACTTTTCTTCAATATTAACGAATGATTCTCAAAGCGCAAACCAGTGAAATACGTCGAATAACAAGATTGTCGCTCGTTCTGACAAATACATAATATAAGGATTTTTAGCCCCATAAGTGAATACTGATAAAATAGATCGATCTACTAATGTTATACTAATTTTATTTTTATTATATTAATGTCTCAAATATATCCAAACATGTCTCGAGTCTCAGTAAAAGCATACAAGCCTTAACACAGTGGACCATGTACGTCAGTGATATTGTCGTAGATCATCTTAATTCAGCCGTGCATACCTATGTTGAGCGTTCGTTTCGTCAAGAAGCTTCGAATCGAGGAGATTCGTTCGAATATCCGCGAGTTGCACGCGGCGCATATTTCGAGGGCGATGCGCTGGCGTACGCCTCGAAATTCGTCCCAGAGGCCTTCAAATGGCCGATAATGCACGGCCTTCGGTGGAGCAGCAGCACGACACGGTCGTATCAAAAGGAAAAGACGTGGTGGGCGCATAAAACTTGCAGCCACTCCTGTCTCCAGGAGTGTCAAGGGTCACTGACTCCCGGGCGGCCGTTCTTTCTAGCTCCCTGAAAGACGGCACAGGCCCGTCATACGGATCGATTCGGTCACGTAGCGTAATCATCGCGGGCTGGAAATACGAGAAACCCGGAAAAACCAGCGACTCCGTCTCTCGCGGCCCCGGTAACGACGAACTCGAGCGATCCTGAGTACTTAACCGAACACGTTCGGAGGTTTGGAAAAATCAGAGCTTCCTCGACGTCTCTTGCGAAGACTCCAAATTGGATTACTGGATCTGCAACGATGCTTTTGGTGCAACATTTATCCTGTAATATATCATGACGAATAGGATCTGTCGTTTTGAATCTACAGGTTAATAGAGTATTGCAACATATAAATCGTTGACTAGAAGAGATACGTCTGTCATGATAATTAACTCTTTCACAGTGTGGTAAAATTACAAACTCTGGGCCACAAAATGTTTAGTTTTTTTTTATGTTTAAAAACACTTTGGTGTGTAATAAAAAGTATTTAAAAAATACGTATTTTCTCTTGCATTCTCGAATGAAGTTGAAGTATCATGACGCTCTGTCCGTGTATGTTATAGGATAAACTGTTAATGGGTTAATACTGAAGTAGATACAGAAATTAAATGATCCGCGCATGGAAGATCTCGTGCGAAAAAACGTATATTTCCATCGATAAAAATCTATAAACCAGTTAGCGTTGTCTTCTCCCAATGGCGGAGCGTTGACGTTCGCGCAACATCCTTCGTCGTCAATTAGGCACGTTAATTCCCCTCCGTGTTTCGCTCATCGACGTTTGACAAACTCTCGTCTGGTCAATTACGGTTCTTCGTTAAGGTAATAGACGGTGCAGCGTCTTAGTGTCCGCATCGGGAGCAAAATATCAGACGGCTTTTAGGTGCATGAATCGAAAGCCTCGCTAGACGGCTAATGACCTCTGACATTTTCCGGGCGGAGGCTGGTTCGAACGACGTTCGAAGTTAACGTTCTTCCTGCATCCACCATGGGCCACCGTAGGATTATCCTTGCACATCTCGTCCCTTCATTTTCCTCCCTGTTCGACGAAGCTTAACGAGTCCCATTGAAGTAACGTCGGATAATGGAGAGTTACATTCGTGGTATCCGAAGATAAAGATGCCTTACCATATTTTCTTTCTTCGCATCCGATTTTTCAGAAACTTCCTTTCTTCGACTTCTTTCCGATAATACGATTTAAGGTTGATCATAGTCTCCTTGGATTTAATCAATTAATCATTTATGCTTACGATTTAAGATTAATGAGAAAACGTTTGCTGAGAGTAAAAATTGTGTCTTTAATTAATATTGGTGAGAATCGAGAGAATTCTCGATACCTCATGTATTTATGGTATATGGGATGGTGTTGTAATATGGTTATTGTAATAAACCGCGACAAATTGGTTTCCAGTTCGTCGATTCTCATGGTAAGGGGAGGCAGCCCTCGAGGAATTTCTAATCAATTATATTTCCATCCTCCGTTTCTTTTTCTCGTTAAGCTCCCCGCCCGGATTCATCTTCGGCTCTTTCGTTTGCCATCGTCGAATCTATTCTGCCGAGTGCATCCGCGCTCGAAGCAAAGCACGAGGATCCTTTCATCCGTGAAGAGAATTTAAGCGCGGTCGCGGGACCGGCGGATTTTTTTTCATCTGCGGTAGGGGCTTCTGCCAGATAGCAATAAATTTTCCAGATCAAAGCGCTATTCTATTTGTCGTCGAGCGCGCATAGTTACGGTATCCCTCCATCGAGGGTCTTTTCCCTTTTTTCCCCCCTCCCTTTTTTTAATGGCGAACCACTACGCCTTCGAAGCTTTGACCGTCCTTCGCCAAAGAACTGGTGTAACAAGAATTCGTACGCCCCAAAGATTCCTTGTCGCGTGTGCGCGTTCTGTAAGAATATTCCTGAGAGTCGCGTAGATTGAAAGCCACCGTATCGCGAGTTAACACTTTGTGGGTCGAATTCTCTCACAAGACGATTATCATAACCTCCATTCGTAAACAGCTTGTAAAAGCATCTATTTGGATATTTAAAGGTGGAGTCGATAAGCGTAAACGTAAACAGCACTGGTTACCATGGCAACATACAAGAACCATGAACAGTACTGGTTACCATGGAAACATACAGGAACCATAAACAGTACTGGTTACCATGGAAACGTTATACGTCACTTTCCATCGAAGAATTCACTCGATCGAGAAGACATCGATATATTAGTACGTGACATCCAAGTAGCAGTGTAACAGCGATTAACTCTTGACCCACTTGCATCGGCAAGAGGAACAATCCACGGACAATGATCGTTACTTATCACCATCCGCGAAGCGTTCCAGGACGACGTTCGTTTATCATCGAGTGCGGAATAACACGTCCTGAATTTTCAAGCTGGTCGCGTATCTGGAGCTGCGATGCAAATGGGTTAAACGCACGACTTACGCAAACGTGTCAAAGACCGAGCTTCGTAGGACCGCATAAATCTACTGTATCGAATAAAAAATATCACGAGGGGCGTGTTATCCATACATTGCTCAGCTTAATAATAAATCCTCCTTAATAATAAGCTAGGAGGATTGATTTTTGAGTCTGGGCGCGGTGAAAAATACGAGATAAATCTTCGGGATCGTTGGATGCAGAGCCGCTCCTTGTTTATTCCCTTATTCGTGTCAGGAAAATACGTCGATTCACGGCGGTGCCATCAATTTCCGGAGGCTTCAATGCAGCCACGTCGCGAATCATAAAGACAGAGGGGCTGCGCTCGTGTGCAGGTCGGTCCAAAATGTTTTCCTTGTCGTTCGTCGAACGTAAGGTGCAACCTCATCTCCGAGCGCATCATTCCCTTGCCAAAACTTTCTTTTATCCGGCTTGGACTTTATTACCAGCCACCATTAGGTTCACATGCTCGAAGTATACCACGACGTCGACGAGGAGGTAGGTGCTTTGATCTGGTGGAACTTATGGTTATCCGATAAGCGCTAGGGGAGTATAAACCCACGAGAAAAGGGTTCGGTCTCTGCATCACGCTCGATCAGTTCTCTTCAAGGATGAAAGGTTCTTTTGTCCTCGAGCATCCGCCAGATGGAACTAAATTTACGAATAAAACGGCCATACGTCCGGTCAGCGCGCACCTCTCATCTTTATTTAACGCGGGAATCTTCGCGAAAAGAGATTTTCCCCCAGATGTTAGAATTCTGTGTCGACGTAAGAATAATTTTCGATCCAGTCCTTTGTATCGAATCACTGCCTTTGTAATTGACATTTTTTCCAGCCTCGTTATGTCAGAATAGGACGTCGATGTAAGAACGATTCTTTATTCGAATGTCTGTATCAAACGACTTGTATTTATCAGTGACAAGAATTTGGAGAAGGGAATATCCACAGAAGTGGAGTTCAGTTTGATAAAAGCCTACGATTAGGCACTGCGAGAGCGTGAAATCCCTCGATAAATTTAGAGGTCTATCAACGAGTTTAGCGGTTGATACGTTTATTCTCTGAGAAATTACAGGATATTTGTTACTGGATTTTCTCGTTCCTGTTTTTCGTTGATACTAACCCTATAACGAATCGCTTGGATGTGAATGTAAATTCTTAAAGTTACTACTTCAATTTAATTTTGATTCTTGGTAAAGAGAAATTTATTTACGCGTCTGAACGATAAATTATAATACTTAGGGGTACAAAATTGAAAAAAAATGTCGGTTTTGTGAACGGTCGCTAAGAAATACATTGTTTTGCTTGAGCGCAGCTTTATCCGCTATTGGTTTCCCCCTTTTCTTTACTACTTACACGTTTGAGGTTCGAAATTGGATTCGTCTGACACATTGTTCGACCCTCTTTGTGCGCCGAACCGTTATTAATGACAGGAAACTTTGGGACATTTTGGAATTCCTGGGATATTGTCTTTGACCCCGATTTTGGAAAATTTGTGTTATCCTTTGAAAGCGAAGTTCTTTCATTACGCGCTTATTTTTATCTGTTTCGGGACGATTTGGAGTTTTAAGAATTACTTGGACAAAATGATAATTCTACATGTGGGTACAAATGTTTTTTGTTTATCGGTACTTTTTACCGTAATTATTCGCGTATGGTATTTTATCCTGCCTTTTGATGCTCTTATGCATTAAAAGCCGATGTAATGCGGCGTACATTTTTCCCTGGATTTAGAAAATATTTTTAAAGGTGGAACATCCAGCCCGAGGGGATGAATAAAATTCTCTTTTATTCAATTTGTCGATGAAAAATAATTCCCTACGTATCGCCGACCAAATCCACTCCAAACTCGTTAATAGACTATTTTTTATCTCAATTACGAATATAATCAGACTTTTCGCGCGAGTAATATCATTAATTTACGCATTATTCGGTAACAAACGACACCAATGTACGTATAATATGTCGTTGAAATTTTTATCACGACCAAAAGGTCAATTCCGACAATATGCTTGCCATCGCTAAGGAATTTTTCACGGCCCTATTTCAATATATTTTAAAGTATAATATTACTACACGCGAATACCTCCGAGCATTCTCCTGGTCAACGTGCATTTTCCAGGCGGCGGAGTAAAAATGAAATTCTTCAAATATTAACTTTACAAAGTTTTACGCATGCACACAGTCTCGCCGTTTCCTTCATTCGCCCTCCTTAGAATTTGAATGTCCGTACAGACTTCATATTACTCCGAGAAGTTTTCCAAAGAATGCGCTTATCCACGTTTATAAATCCGTTAATCATTTCGAAGAACTTGCGCGAATACCTGTATTTTAATCTCACATTCATCGAAGAAATCTCGAGAAATGCTACATTCAGTATCATTATTTCTAATCTCCCGCGATAAGAAGCGGTAATATAGTTTACGAAGAAAAACATAGCGCGAGAATTATTCCGCGAAAATAAAATCGGTGGGATTATTTCAGAACCTAATCGCTACAAGTGCCAATACTTCCTTAAAACTGTGATTAAAGGGGAGAAAAACGAACGTAAGCCGAGTTTACGGAGCGATCGGTCGAAGAACCCTTCGGAATATCCAAATAAGCGAGGGAAATGAGGCAGTGAGGTTCGAATAAGGAAAAGGGGCGGCAAATAAATTTCAGTTAATCAAAGACGAGCGTTAGGCTCTCGTCGAGAAGGGTGCCAGCTTTCTCGAGGCCTCGGCAATAAATATATCCTCACCGTCCACCCTCCGTTTTTCATCGATCGTCCGATGACACGCCTTCTCTCTCTCCCTCTCTCTCCCTCTCTATATATATCTCTCTCTCTCCTTCTCTTTTTTTGCGGCCGATCACCCGACGACCGCGTCTTCGAGGACGAGCGGCCTCCTTCCGTCCCGATCTTTCGACTTATAGCCGGTGATTTGCGCACTCGAAGATTCTCCGCCTCCTCCTTACGATATTTCCTATGCAATTTCGAAGTAACACGCGCTCGAGGAAAAAAACTACCTCACTTTTCTTTTAATATAATTCAAGTTGGCTTATGTACAAAAATTACATTTTTGTAAAGTCTGAACCTAAATTAAATTAGAATTTTAAACGATGATTTATAAGCATTAATAAACTTCTTTCTCCACCTTTTTCCCTCAAGGATTACACGTAGATGCAAGACCACGCATAGTTGTGCGTAGAAAAAATGTATCGATGCGCGTTTTTGATCTAGCGTGAATTTTGGGATACACATACGAGTATATTATTTATATTATTTTCGTGTATT
Source organism: Ampulex compressa (assembly GCA_038496175.1). Classification (NCBI taxonomy): domain Eukaryota; kingdom Metazoa; phylum Arthropoda; class Insecta; order Hymenoptera; family Ampulicidae; genus Ampulex; species Ampulex compressa. The sequence goes on along the minus strand of JBCFXI010000111.1, from coordinate 49,817 downwards.
ATTTGCGGTGGAAGATTCCCCAATTTCGACCGCCTCGCGATGATATTATTTAAGATCCACATTATTCCACGAAGATCGTGCGACGGACATTCGGAGGCCGTAAATACGATTTGCAGCGAGATCTTCCGCGCGAAAGTCCGAGTTTATCCAGCGCGTCCCGTTGGCACGCAATAGGGAGGAGAGACACACACGTTTATCGGGGGTAGAGAAGCCGGAAGGAAAAGGAAGGACTTTGGCACAGTTTTCCATGCCAACGCGACCTACTGGACTATCGATTCGCCGCGGACGTTTTGGCAAGAAGAGGAAGCCGCGGTTGATTTCAAAACCGGATGCCTTTCTATCTCCGGTGGCCCTTTCTTATTGGATCCATACGCGGGACTGCGGATCGTACTCCCTCTTTTCGCATTGTGCGACTCCCTACCGCGCTTTTTATCCCCCTTTTCTTCCCCCTTCTTCTGGAACTCCTCGTCCTGACCATCGTCCCTCTGGAAAAAACCACCTTTCGTTTTGAATAAACAGGCTGCTGAGTGCTCGATCGTTGGTACGCGACGATTTTATAAGAAGCCAATTTAACACTATTCCTATCAGCTATTTTCGAGACACGTTTAAATATACTAAATATATCCTTAAAGGAAAAGAGAGCGAAGAAAAGACGTCGATACATTTATTTATCGATCCTTACGCCGCGAGAAAATCACGAAGAATCTCAGAAGCGACCGCGTTTGAAAATTCTACGAGTTTTCGAAGAAAACACTGACCGATTGTGGTAAGAATAGTGTTAATGAAAGTTCTTGAGAACAGTCTTGAGGATGAACAAGTTTTTTCTCAAATTTTCACGAACATACGCACTCTATTCTCCAAATTTTCAAATCTTGCACGATTTTTAGGACGCCATATACATGTACGACTTATACTTAATCCACAACCTTTGAATTAATCCCACACACCAAAGTGCAGAGCATCGAAATCAACTTCGACGCTCTTAGGACCAGGAAGTACGACTTCTTAGATCGCTTAGAAATCTTCCACGTCGATAACATCCTTCCTTTCCTCCCGCGGTCCGCAGCCACCGCAGTCTATTTCCCTCGTCTCGATCCTGCTTCTTTTTTTTTCCCCTGGCCCGCCTTTTTCTCCTCTGTCCGACTCTCCGGTCCCTTCGCCATCGTTGCTCGGGGCTCCAGCATTGTTTCGCGATATCCGCGTCCCCTGGCTTCGCGAAACAAAGGGCCAACAATGGCCCAGACAAGATCTCGGCCGTATCTCTCCCCGCGTTTTCTCTGTTTTCTTTTTTCTTCCCTTTTTTTTTGATCCCACCCCCTTCCCCCCCCAAGGTGGGACTTTTGACGAGGTTCGAAATCGTCCGTGGAACCAATAATCCCGAGGATCGGTGCAGGAAGATCGAGATCTGAGCCGGTGTGAGTCTGGCGACGCATTGGGAGGTTCTTGCACCTGGGGGAATTCTGTCGGGGCTCGTTTCGAGAACTAACCCGACGTGATGTCGCGCCAGGCTATTGGTGCTGACGTTCTAGTTAACCCTGGATTACGATACTTCACCGTGAGTTACTTTATATAAGAGCCGCAAAGGATGCCGAGTCTAAGCAGCGTAAGTCGGAGCGGCGCCTTAGTTTCTGGGATGATCGAACCTGCGGATCTCGTTAGGATCGCCGCCAAAGGCCTTAGGAGGAAATAGTGCTTCAGATTTTGATCGACGCGTTTGGTTGAAGCGACGAAAGTCCTTTCAAGGAACTCCTTACGAATTCTGAAGTGGAATAGCAATCCGTCTCTTATATTACATTAGTGGTGAAATTTTTGTAAAAATTACTCATAGATAAACCTTGCGCAAGGCGAAGAAATATTTTTATAGATCTTGTGGGGATATTTGGAAGATTTATCTAAAAAAAGATCGAGTCACCTATTGACAGCGAGAAAGTCATGGTAAATGATCGAAACGAGAGTTCGGGTCTGGGAAGGCATAATAATAATGCGGTTCGTAGTCGATCCAACTTTGTTCCGGACTTGGACCTGATTCGAAATTGAGTTGCACCCAATTACCATTCGAGATTATTCGTTTCTCGACGACTTCCGGCGGTTGTTTTTGATTCGAGGGTCGTCCCGCTGTTTCCAAAGCCGTGGAATTGTGCTGGGAGGGGGAGATACTCGGAGAGCACTTGAATTCAAGTACCGAAGCGCAGGAGGTCGACAAAGCTCGCGACATCCGGCCGCTATGCTGTCCGTGGTTTTCGTATTCTCGATGCTTAAACCTTTTCTTATCGGCCACGCATCCGTGAGTAAGTTTTCCCTCTGTCGTAGACTTCTCCTCGAGTTTGCTCTACGAATAAAATGTAATACACGTTCACCTTCACTTATTAATTCAAAATCGAGGTTAAATATAAAAAAAACCGTATGTAATTACCATTGATATACGCAGTTTATAAAGCGAATATCGAATAAAATCTACAATTACCAAAATTAACTCTACCAATATTTCCACCTCATACACGTAGGCCCACAGTTTGAGAAGGACCACGTAGAAGTGGTCGAAACGTTGATATTGTCGGCAGAAATTTCAGCTCCAATTACGGAACACGATTAAATAAATTCAAATCAACTTTCGTATATACAGCTGTTTAAAGAGTAAATCGACTAACGAGCAACGACCAACTAACCGATGAACGGATCGAACTAACCGATGACTATAGATTAAAATAATAAATGGATCAATAAGGACACTAGTATCCACAGTCTGGTGGCAAAATATCGACCATCGTCGACCTTAGTATTTGGAGTGTTGGGTAAAACGTAGAACACGCGCGTGTTCGTGGCGCTCGAGGGCGCGGATATATATTCAGGGTTCGCTGCGCGGAACGGAAAGTGCGAATTCGGTTTCCCAGATCGGCGCGCACGAGCGATCCGCGAAATTTCCGAGGGAGAAACTCGGTGCACGGCGTTTGGTAGCGTCGAGGAGGTCGAGGAGTAGGGCGAAAGTCGAGGAGGAAAATGATTCGATCGAAGGCAACGACGCGGAAGAGGCGACGGCCTCGTCTAGGCGAATCACGTCGCTATTGACATCTCTGATGGAAACTGGAATAAAGCGACCTAAGCTGCGGAGATAAATGATAATCAAAACTTTCTCCAGACCTGTTTGCGCCTCGGGAGATTTTCCTCGCGGCGAGTTACTTCGACAAATCGTGCTCGAAATTAAAGAAACTTCTCCCCATTTGATAAACCCGCCAATCGCATCGTCGACTTATATTTGAAGATAAGACGCGCCTTACCGACTTTGTATAGCAAACCATCCGTGTGGAAGATCGTGAGAAATTATACCTGTTAATTTGACCGAATTATAAGCGCTTATTACCAATGTTATTCGCATAATTGATTAAAACAAATTGATGTAAATAAGCGGTATTTTTTATTTTGTGTCGTTGCAAAGCGATACGAGTGAGTTTATTGTACGAAAAGTGCTTTACATTTTTTCCCACACACGCGCGATTAGTGTCGCGGTTTTGGCATATGTCCTCAAAAATACGTCAGCAGCCAAACGGTTGAATATAAAATACTTTCCGTGGTATCTCAGAGCGAATTTGCACATGTCTAAAAATATTATCGAGATCCAATCGAAATAAATCTATCGTGTAACACTTGTCATGCACTTACGTAAAATCATAGGATAATTCCATGATCGTACACGAATACTCGTGCGGTACTTCAGCGTCCAACCGGAGAATCGTTGTTTCCTAGGCGAAATGGTGCAAATATATGCATTAAATTGGTCGCCGCTTTTAAAGTAGTTTCCGGAATCGGAGAACACTCGGTCGGGCACGTACGAAACGGGGCTGTCGAAAGCCAGGAGCCCAGAAGAAATTACATCACGTCTGGTCGGACGTGCGATCATATCGAAACTCCTCAAACTCAATCACGATATCAAACACGATCGCGGTTTCTCAAATGTTTATACAGAATTAAATCCACCGTCGGTTCCCTTTCTTTCCGCGGCCAGTGCCATACATACGCTTGGCTTCGTATTCGTTATACAAACACGCACGGCGAAAGAACCCCGGGATTGTCCTGTTCAAATAGGAAGAGCATTAAATAAGTCTCGGGAAAATATTGTTGCAAAAGCGAAATTGAGGCTCGTCGTACTGCGGAGTCGCTACTGGGAAAAAAGTGAAAAAACATCGGCTCTCCTCGTACATCCTGCCTCTCGGATCGAAACATTTTCATGGACGCCTACATCTTTATATTTATCTGCTTAATGGTAATTACCATACAGAAAGGAAGTAGTGGTATATATTATAGTTTACAGTAGTAGTATATATCATAGATACCCTCTTGCTGTTATCGTACAAGCGTAGATGGTCGACTGGTCGGCTAGATAGGCCCACGTTCGACGAAAGGGTGGAAAGGAGAAATGTCCTGGATGTCGGGGCGCCGTTGGCTCGTGTCGCGAGGTCCTGCGACAAACGTTGCCGCGAAGGAGAGCGGAAGTCGGGGAGGAAAATTGATTCGATCTGGCGTAATGACGCGGGAGAAACTGCGAGCCGAAACGAATTGGCCCCTTTTCCCTTCCGGCTTCGCGGAACTCGCGAATTTCTCTTTGAAAGCGTGCATCGTACCTTCAACCTCCTTGCTCGTTGTCGGTTTAAGAACAGTCGGTGATTCTGGGTTTAACGGAGCAAAAAACAGGAACCTGGACCGAGACGGTTAGCCCAGTGTAGGATTTTTCTCCGCCTATTTTTTTTTTTTTAATACCGCTTAATTAAGCACGTTAAACTTTACCATTTTACAATATAAATTTCATTTTAATTCATAATTTAGCGATTTAGTAGATTAAATGTATAACGAGGGAATTAAAGGGACGCGGTTGCCAATGATTGTGCTGATGTTTATATATTCTGCGTGCAATAAACTTATTCTCTGACCAATTGCGATCCATCTACACTTGTAGCGCAAATTACGAGAATAATTGGCAGCCAATGGGTCAAGTTCTCTCCTTCTCTCTTTTTGTGACACACGCATACACACGCTTAACCACACACTCAGACTCACACTCATACACACATAAATATGTATACAAGAGAAAAAGAAGGTTAATATCTAGCATGGACCTTTCGTTGGACATGTCCATCTCCTTCCGTGACCGCCAGGAGATTAATGTCAGCGTTCGTTTTCGAGAAGCGCCGTGGGCAACAATCGTCGGACGCTCTCGTTATCGACGTCCAGCAGACCGAGGTTTTCCTTGGAACGCGGGAGCTTTTTGTCTGTCGCGAGGGAGAAGGGGGAATTTTCGGATCATCCGCAAAACCCAGTTTTGGGGAAGTTCGCTATCGCGGTATGGAACTACGTAATCTGACGGATTTGGGGAGTTTAGTCCGAGCCGGGGTTCAAATTCGGCCCGTGGTCGCGAGAGAATCCAAACAATGGAATTCCACGTTTAAACACGATTCCACGGATTCCACGCGAAGGCGCGTTTGACCCTTTGCACGCCCGTGTTTTTTATCAGACCCTTTATCAGACTCTTCATCATACCCACGAAATCACGATATCGATGTATCGATAAGCGATTTTAAAGCGCAGCTCGAATTAAACCTCTATGTGGAGGATTAATTACAGCATTCCGATGGTTAAACAGTAGATCCTAGGCCAAATGACCTTAGCAGCCGAAAAATGAATTTAAAGAAAGAAAAAATTATAGAATTGCACGATGAAGGAGGTCCTCCTAGGTTTGGGACTTACGCGTTGTCCGCGACTCTCGTCAGGCATCTCGACCGCGAGTTTAACCGCGAAGAGCCACGAGGAAAACATTGTTTCACTTCCGTACCACTGGTTTTAATCTTCTGGCAAAAGTATAATTCCCCGGAAAGGCGGAAAGGCACGGAGGGACGCATTTAAAGGTCCCGAGATAGAGGAGAAAACTCCCGCGCTCGAAATGTAACGCTAAACTGCCGGCGATACTTTATCACCGCGAATACCATTTTGGGCTTCGAAATTTTACGACCTTCCTGCTCGTCGGGCCGTGCAAAAACCGAGGGAAGTTCGCGGCTTCCCGACATCTTTATTTCGTCACATATCACCCAAAGATTTGTCTCGGCCCGACCCAGATCTCCCGGACGACGCGAGAACTTTCGGTCTCCTTTCCCGGATTTTCCTCCCGGCCCGAGGAGCTATGATTACGGTGTAAGCAGCTTGTAAGAGAGGAAGCAGCCACTGGACGCGCGAGGGGACCTTCCGCGAGAGGCTGGATTAGTGCTTCCTGGGTTTCCTCGGAGAGAAACTCGCTCCCGGACAGAAATAATGGCCGATTTTTTGGCGGACTCTCGAGTGTTTCGCTCGTAAGGCCTGGAAATTGAATTGGGCGGTGGATGAATTAGTCTCTTGGTTAATATATTAAGAGTATAACTCTGCTTCCATTATGACCAACGATGGACGATACTCTGAATCGTGAATGTATAACCAGTTTTTTTTCTTTTACGAAACTCCAAATATCCAAATGACCTTAGCAATCGGTGGCGTAAGTAAATATAAAAAAAAGATCCGCCCTCGCGATCGAAGCTTTTGGCCCGCGCGCGCGCGGAGCTCCGCCAGCGGGACTGTTTTTCGCCAAATTCGCCGGCGTTTATTCCGAAGATCAAAACGTTTAAGCGCGAGCCATCGCGGGCCTGGGTGGGGGAAAAAAATCTACTCCCCCCTCCGCGGCTCCATTTACATTTTTATCCGCGCCGTGGATCCCCGAAAGATTTATCTTGGCCCGACCCAGATCTGGAACAATTCAAAAACTCCCTTTTTCCTGCCTCCGCTGCTCCTCCCCCCTCGCCCACCCCCCACACCCCCCGCCTCTCGACCAATCCGAGAGGATAGTTACGGCGTCGCGAGCTGGCAAACAGAAACCGACTGGTTTAACCGATAAAGTTCTGTAATAGCGTGGATTAGTGCTCCTGGCGCTTTCCCCGAGGATGAGAGTCCGCCCACGACAATTACGAAAAGTACCCGAAACCACTCGCCTCCGGATGAATATTGGATGCCCGGAATTTGGTAACTTTTGCGCAGGAACTTTCGGGAAGGCGAGAAGGGCCGCGTCTTCGTTGGGATTCGCGGCTCCGTGTCGATAAAGGATCTTCGGATTATCGAAGGGCCACGACGTCCGATGGGATTTTTCGGAAGTTCCGATGGTTCGAGCTTTTGGTGTACCCTGATATTGGGTAATTACCAAACTGTCGAACTTTCTTGGAAAGATTCTCAGGACTTCGCGATGGTCGCTTTGCCGATGCTCTGTACGGTTTTGGTGTGGCTCTTGGATGGATATACTTGGGTTTATGGATGTTTTTATTTTTTATGGGTTTTTGTGGAGCTCTTGGATCGTTAGCTTCTTGTATCCTTTTTCTTTATGGTTGTGGGTATCGCGCATAATAGGATGAGAATCTATGAGCCACTCTATTGGTCTGGAATTTTATACAGCATTCATTTTTTTAAAGGGTTAACGTATAACATCATATTACGTATAACAACATATTATAGTATATTATATAACTATACATAGTACTATGCAACCCCTTTCGATCATTAGTCGAGCCTCAGTCGACATGTACTTTTTTCGCGGGTATCCGCGTCGAGCGTGACTCGACGTGCGAGTACAAAGGATCGACACCCTTTCGCGGATACATTCCCGTATCTCTAACCCGCGCCAGTGAATTTTCCATCGATCTAAAGAGCACAATGTATTATTCAAGGGGCAGTATGTTGTTTTGGAATACGGTAAATCCTCCGTACCTCGAGTTGTCCGAAAGATTTACTTTAAATCGCCTTTGCCCCGCGGCAGAGCCCTCGAATGTACCTGTAGAATTTATATAAAGAACCGAAAACGCTCTCCACGAACGATAACTTTGCCAAAGGTTCCGCCGCGGCTCGATTTAGAAAGCGTCGCTGGTTACTTTTCCCTCAACTTACGAGACTTCGCCCCCCAAGAATACGCGGTTTATACGCCCTAATCCACGGCGACTAAGCAGTCCACGAATTTCCACGAAACTCAGCGCGAAAAAATCGCACCCATGCAACCCGCGAAATTACAAAATTCCCCTTAGTTTTCGTGGGCGCCTCGTATTATTTAATCGATGACGGAGACGGGAGTATTATAAGCGAACGATAATGCGGCGTAGGCCGGAATCCAGAAGTTAAAATTAATATTCAAACCTCCGCTTCCGTCGTAATAATCGCCGGATACTAATTAAAATTCATCCGAGGGACGGGTTTTTTGAATTTGACAAATTGCCCTGGGGCGAACTTCCGCCGGCGCGATTGCATTCCGCGTTAATTTCTTTTCGCGAAAACCCAATGAAATTTAATGTCCCGCAGTCCAAACGACCACGCCTCTGTTTTCTGGCTTTCGAACGGCTCGTACGCCAGTCGCTCCTTCGCGGAGTGTCGATTCTGATTCCGTAATCCGCGCCATTCTGATCAAATCACCGTTGACTTAACACTTAACTGCAGGTTATCGACAATTTTTTGATATCAGTTTCGCGCCGTGGCGATCAATAGGTATTTTCAATTTCCATTCCTTTATACGTGGTAACTCCCAACTATCTTCTTGCTCGATATACCGTGAATATATTATGTCCGTGGTTTTAGCGGCTTTTACCTTGGAAAAGCTGCTCGCTCAGACCGCGAAGATAGCATCTCATTTCCATTCCTTTCGCTTATTTCCTTCGATTTTTCCTCTCGGTTTATCAAAGTTTATTTCCACGCATAAGCGGCTATTGGCTTTGGAGGACGAGCGATGCTTAGTTACCCCCGCGAATGAAGGGTGATCGTTACAAAACGTAGGTTTGGCGCAACTATTGTGATCAAAACATACGCCAGGTGCAGGATCTATCGAAGTGTACACTCGGTGCTCGCTCTTCCGAGGATGGCGATAACGCTTTTCGGCCAACTCCATCCTAGCGAAAGGTTCAACCTCCCACGTATCCGCTACGTGTCACGCCTCGCGAGCCAGGAGAAAAATAAAGGCGCCTAATGCACTCGAATTCGTTACGATCGGAGACCAGTACTTGTTTAATAAAATATTTTTCAAACTATTCGTCAGCATTGTCGATATACATTTTTCGATATACAAGAATCGCAAGAATTCTGGTAATAATAGTAAATTAGAAACCGATACATTACAAGTAATAATATAAATATAGAAATCGTGTGAAATATGTAATATAAAAGCGATGTAGAAGAAGAGTATATAATAATATATAAGAAAAAAATATATCGTATATCTTTTCTTACGTATTATTATATACTCTTCTTATACATCACTTTTATATTATATATTTTCTCCGAATTTTTTTTTGTATCATAGGTTTATATCATATATATATATATCTGTTCACCGGGCTTGCAGCGTGGTTTTTCCAGGAAAAAGGGGCGGCAGGGGTTGAGGGGGCAGGGGGAGAGAGACGGATAAGGGAGATACTGGCTGGCTGAAGGTTGGCGACGTAAAGTCGGAAAATCGATCCGCGACAGTCGGCCGTTTCGCGTCTCCCGGCGACTGTTTCGGAGCACCGGTGAAATATGGCATTAACGTCCGGCCGTATCGAGGGCCGGCCTCTCTCTCTCTCTCTCTCTCTCTCTCTCTCTCTCTCTCTCTCGAGGAGATCAATTTTTGCGAGTGCAAGCGCCTTAACTCGCCTCCGACAACGAGCGTTGGCCGCCTTTCGACGACCTGATCGAGCAACCGTGCGTCGATCATCGTTTAATCCCTGTCCAGGCAATCAAAGTTTGCACAGCTGTTCTTCAAAGCAGACCACAAAATTCTCGAGACAATCGTTTTTTTTTAATTGCCTTCCCCACTCCTTCTTTACGCAAGGAAAGCTATGCAGAATTATCAGAGTCGTGATATCAAGGAATACCTTCGACTTTTCCACCGCTTCTCGTCGCGTCACTTGCGATATGAAGATAAAAAGTGAAGATCGATCGACATACGATCGCGAGTCTCGTCGCGGAGTACCTCCAAGGCTCTTAAATCCTGGATATTCTTCCTCGCTTTCCTGGCGCGCTTTTTCTTCTTTTACGCGAAGACTTAATCGTTCGTATCGATTATCGAAGGGCCAGCACGCGTTTAATACGCAACGCATTTTCTACCGCATTTGCCGCACCCGGGCTTTTCTACGCTCTACACTCGCCGCCCGGTTATAATTACCCCGATAATCTTAGATATTGATTAGTCGACAGAATCAATAACCACTGTTATGCCGCGCCCGATGGTCGTTGACAGGGTATCGCGACGGAAGGCAGGTTCGCCCCGTATCAGGGCGAGGAGGGCGTAGGGCTCTGCCAAGAATCTTCGATTACGGCCAGCACTAATTCCAACTTGGTCCATTGTGATTTATTAGAAGGAAAACGTGTCCTTCTGGAAATTCGAAGTTGCGATTTTCCTTCGAGAAACGTGGTTGGAAATTTATGAGTATTTAGTGTTTTTTGTCATAGGTATATTAAGCTGAAATTGCAATGATGATAGGAACATTGATTAGAATTGATATTTGCTCGGTTGTAAATTATCTACAGATATATTAAACTAAAATTACAATGGGGATACGAGTATTGATTCTAATATATTTGTCATTGTTTCAATCGTTACTGTAATTATAGTTTAATATATATATATATAAAGATGACTCATAACCGATTTAAAAGGTCGTACCAAACCGCTAGTTGCTTTTTCACCTCTCATACATCATATCTAGGATCAACAGCTTCTCGTTAGGACCATTTAATTCAGATGCATTTATAACACCAGGCAAGAAGGTGTCAAGAGTGACGCGTTTTATTTAATAATAATCGTCGAAGTGGTCTTAACCAGCGCTGCACGTGAGCAATTAACGTTCCACTGCTCTTCAAGATTACTTCGACAATTATTATTCGATTTATTATTCATCGAACAATCCCCCGATTCTCATCCGGATTTAATTGTCTCTCCAGGAAGCGCATAATCTCGTAAGCCGTGGTTTATCACTCGACGCCTATTAGCCAACGTCGAGTCTTGGCCCGAAGGGCAAAACTTTCTTGCGCGACTTTCGACTCTTCGTCTTGCTTCTCCAAGCTTGTCGCCGGCAGCTCTGCTCTATTATTTTTGGCCAGTGGACGGAGATTCCGAGCGCCGTCTGACCGGAAAGTATCGTTTCCACTTCGACTCGAATACTTTACGTGTTTTCTTACGTGTGAAACTTTCCTACGAAACAGAAGTCGCGCTCTTAGAAATCTCATGGTCCTTGAATCTGTGTTTATCGTACACTGATATAGACATCCCGAAGAGTTATAACGAAGATTACTCGAGAAGAAACTGTATTATGTATATATATTTTATATTAATTTAATATTACATTAAATGAAGATTGATCATCTTTAAAAATTTGATATTATATTTAATATTAATCTATTAATCTAATATATCTTATTTAATCTAATCTAAATATATAGTAGTCTATTTAAAAAATTGTCCAGCAATATATTTTGTATATTAAACGTGAACCTGAATAATGAATATCAACGAGTAATTTTTGTAGTGAAGTTTAATCGACAGTAGAATTTCCAGCTTAGCTGCGACGTTGGGTATTCGCAACAATGTTTGATCTTTGAAGAGATCGTTGGGTGTCTATGTCCACTTACTTAACAGCCATCTGGTGAAGTTAGTTTCCTCCAGTTCTACCATCTGTCGGCAACAGTCTCCTTCTACGTGTATCTCTGTACTCGAAGGTAGTGCATGGCCACGTTTAAACTCCTTAACAGTGTACTTGCCAGACCGATCCGGGGCTATTTAACGCATTGCACCTGGGAATCTCACGTTTCTCCTCCCTAAGACTTTCAATCCCTTCGCCACGATTTCCACGGCTCTTTATCCTCGAGACTTTACCTAAATAAGCTCCGAGTATGATCGAAAATCGAGCTGTTTGGAAATAGAATTTTTCTCTTCGCCAGAAATCCTCGGGACGCACTCGAGATTCTGATGAAGCACCGCGTTAAAGCATCCTTGACTTTATACACCGAGAGTCCTGTCCGATAATCAAAATATTTGTCCTCGGTTATGACTTCGAGATAAAGGAGAGGAATGGATTCTTCTATTTGTCCTTTTTGATTTGCTTAAGTATCGGCTATTTGCTCGCAGCGAGGTAGTTTCGCGTCTTGAAAAAGTACGGGATATTTATCTCAGTCAGAATCTCGGTACGATATACCTCGGCGGTGCGCAAACAAGAAAGAAACTGGCATTCGGCTAGGAACAATATCGAAGAAAATGGAATTACTCGATACCGAGCCACTGCCAATGCGAACAATTCTGACTCACTTTTTCCTCCCTTTGTTTGCCGCACTATTCTTACGCTCGTATATACGATGCCTTTATAATCGTTTCCAAGACTTTCTCCGGACGGTCCTCCAGGATATTTCCCGACGAGTGTCCCCTTTTTGTCCCCTAATCGATGTCCGCTGCAATTACAGCCGTCCTTATTTATAAGTCCGAGGACAAAACATGCGGAGTTTGGATACGTAAATGTGGGGCGTCCCGAAAATCACGCGAGAAGTAATTTTGATAGAAAGCACAAGTTTATAATTAAAAACCATACTATATTAAAGTATAATTAATCTTAAATAATAATATGTTAACTATAATAATTAAAAACTATAATTACACTATATTTTTCTATGGAATAGCATATGGAGCAAATGGCCTCCACCACTTTGCTGGAACACACGCACTCCTTTCTTACAATTTTCAAATCCTGCCTGAATTTTGGCATATATATGATAAGTAGATACTGCGTGAAATACAGCAAATCATAAGCACCGCCTCACATATCAAAAGAAAAATTCCGGCACCACTCGAGAACGACGACTGATCGAACGACAGACCAAATATACTAATATAATAACAACACGAGTAAGAGTCCAAATAAACGTCCAATAAAAAATGCCATCCAATGGCCAATTTAGAGAGCTCTCGTTGTCTTCCTTTCCAGCAGTAATTTACGAGTTACGACTCGTTCCTCATTAAACTGAGGGGTAAAGGCGAGGAATAAGGAAGTCCTTTCCAGGCGCGTTTTCGTGCCTCGTTCTTTAAACGCTCCTTATTAGATCCAGCGGCACCGAGGCGGAGGCATTGCCTCTCCGTCATCCGTCGTATTACAGACGAAAGGGATCCCCTTTCATCGTTGCCTCTGGGAAGATTTTTCGCGAGGGGCAGCTCGCGATTTTCAGTTGTTCGGCGCCAAAGAGGTTAAAGGAGCGGCAAAGGAAACGCAGTTTGAAATCGCGCTGATATACACAAGGAAACCGTGGCAGGGGGTTGGAAATAAAATCGCGCGTCTCCTCTACGCGATGCCCGCATTACCATCTGAAAGCATTCTCCCTCCTTTTTGTTATTTCGAATTCTTCCCTGCGCCTCCTCCGCGCCTGTATTACACGCCGAGAATGTACGTCGCTTTATGACGCAATAAACGAAGCCGCTGCTTCGACCAACTCGCTGCCGTTCCATTTAAGTTATCGCCCCTTCCTGCGCCATTTCTAATTCTCATCGTGTCGTATCAATTAAACTGTGCTCGCGCACCGGAGTCCGGCGTGCGCGCTTCTAAAACTCCTCCTTCTTCTTTCTCAATTGTGTCCCTCGAAAGTCTAGGTGTGGTCCTTCAGCATCGTGGATCGGTTGCAATAGTCTTCCTCGTTGATTTCTCGTGGAATTTTATTTTATCGAAATTGAATATAGCTTAGAGAGAGGTGGTGTAGTGGATCTTCGGTTTGGGAATTTTACAAGGGAGAACTGGGTTCGAATTCTGCTCATCACTGATGCTTTTTCCATGTGATAGCAGAGTGCGAAAAATTAATGGAAAAAAAAAATATATATATCCTAAATACGACCAGAAAATGGCTTCTAGTTTCAGCGTTGAGCGCGTGGCTTAAATTTACGCGGCCGATTGCGCGATGTTTGGGCGGAGAATCGCGAAGCTTGTTGCGCGAGAAAGCGGATTTTATGAGAAAGAGGCTCGTGGGTTTTTCATCCGCGAATTTGGCCGGCGAAATCGTAAGGAGGACTAAATGGCCGTAAGCTCGCAAAGGAATTGCGCGATTTGTCTCGCGTTTATCTCGAAATTCCCGGAAGGAGGACCGCGCTTTCCCTCTTTTTTTTTTTCTTCTTTTCATTTGGTTAATTACTATAATAGAGGTTACGCCGCTCGGCGGGGCAAAATTCGCCGCTGGAGGAAGTGCGCGGTGCAAAACGCAATGTAATTACCACCGGGGTAGATAATTATATTCGTCTTATGACGATTAAGCGAGATCAGAAATTCCTGCACGAGAGAGAGTGTCGCGTACCTCCTCCACTTTTAGGAATGTATTTTCCTCCCCCGGGTATAAACTGAAAATTTATTACGAATTCATTTGCAATTTGCTTTGGCGACGATGCGTCCGTACAGGTTCGATCGATAATCCATATTGCCGTTTGACATAATAGCATTATTAATATTAATATCGATATAAAATATCAATGGCAATAATAATAATAATAATAATAATAATAATAATGACAATTTAGTAAAGGATAAATACCGCTTGGTATTATCAACCATTTTAAAGATATTTAGAATAAGAATATCGTTATAATCATGAAACGTGTTTTGTATTGGTTCGTTGATCATAAAAGCAACGTATCTCGAGAATTTATATTGGACGTTCTCGAAAAGTTCGATATACACTTAATAGCATTTATTTGATAAGCGATATATAATACACTTTTGATATAATACAATGTTTGTCATATAACTTTGATTTAAAGCGAGATATCGACGTCCAGGACGTACATATATCTGAATCTCGTCGTGTAAAATTCCTGCCGTATTTTTATCCAGATTTAGTTCCGTCCGCGGTACACCGATCTGCGCAGCGCTTTACTCTTTATGTGCAAAAAAACTTATCTAGTCCAGCTATTTATAGTCTTTTGTATAATAACACGCGCCCGTATCTTAGTTGTATATTATTTATGAGCACGTACACATCGGCGAGTATGCAGCAACGCGAGAAATTAATATTGGAGGATTTTTCAAACCGCTATTTTTTCATATAAAATCTTCGCAATATTTTACAGAGCATTTTTCTCTTGAACTTCCCTCTTGGATAAATATCGTATAAAATTTCTCACCAGACATTCGAGATAACGTAATGTGTTATTTGAATCGCGGAAGATCGATGCAAAATGAAGTACAGTAACAAATCGATCACGAGAGAATAATATTTTCTATATTAAGCACCAATTATGACAAATCAAAAGTATCGCGCTATTCGATCGCGCGTCCAAGAATCTCAAATTAAACCCATCCCCCCGCGCCCCGATCTTGCGCAAATATTTTCTCAGAATTTCCAGCCGACGGCATCCTATTTATACCACGTCAGTACCAATATTACAAAGCTGTACAATATTTCAGGGAGCCTCTCCTGATTTTATCGACGTTCCTCGATGATGTACAACCTGAAATATTGTGATACACCCTGATACATCCTCCGTCGCGCGTCACACGTACAGGGGATATCCCTCAGCTGGTCTTTTCCTCGAGCGACGCATCGCTTTGCTCGTTAGGAAAACGATCCTTGCATTTTTCGAGTGTCCCGCCCGATTCTGCTCTGCATTTTGTCGAGGAGGAATGATCGATGGGGGCGCCTTTCAACTAGGAGGGCCGAGGCTGCGGGTGTCGTCGCTGGCGAAATTCTAAACTAAACTAATATCCGCATCCACTTGCCAAATCTCCCCCGCCTTCGACGAACGACGAAGCGTGGACGATGATTTATCGCCTTCGGGATCCTCGCGTCGTGAAAACGTCCGCGGAAATCGTTGGCGAGAGAAATCTGACCGATACACGCGACGCGTGGGACTGAATGTACGCGCTGCTTCGATAGCCAAGTCTCTGGTGCATCGAAGAAAGTTGGTGAAATTTGAAGCACTACTTTTCGAGGACAATCCGATGAATTGAGCTGTCTTTAAAGAGAGAGGTAAGAGACTTCTTTGAATACGTTGATGTCCATATTGAGTAAATACTTCTTTTACTTTGTACTCAATGTGCTCATCGATTTATTCAAAGTCTCTTCTCGCATTTTTTTTTCAAGTTTTATTGAAGATTTATATCAAGACTTGAGGATAAAGCTCGTGCATAAGAATGCCTTCTTCTGAATTCTCGAAGGAAGCAGCTAGTATTTTTGTGAAAAAGAAACACCAATTTTGAATGGGAAAAATTTTATTCAAAGTATCGACCATTGCTTTCTACACATTTTAATATACGCAAGTTGCTCGAACGAAATATACTCATTTCAAAGATTACAAATTGAATCTCTTATAACCAATTTCCCTGTTCACCCTCTCATTATTAATTATATACCTTAATACAATCATTTTTATATCCATGAGCACATAACAAGCGAAAAGAACAAAGTCACCTGGATCGTCAAAATATATTCCCAACACAACTATCTCTCTCTCGTCCTTCAAGAAGAACTCGACGATCCTCCCTCGCTCCGAGACACACGGCCCTTACAAATATCCGCTCAGATTTGCCATCTCGATGGAACGATTCGCCATATCGCCAGATGGCCAAAAGTTCTTCGCGTCTGGAGCAACAAAATGTCCGTCTCCTCCTTTAAGGGGAGCCTAACGATTCTCCTCCCCTCGGAAATACGCGAGCCGTGCAAATATCCCGTAGGATCGCTCCTTTTTTTGCCCGCTGCCAGGACGTTCGCCAGGAAAGCGCCTTAACCAAGCCTGGGCATAAATCCGTATTTATTTCCTCCCCTCTGAGAGCAAATTCGACTTTGCTCGGAATCGTAAAGTGAAACGTATAGCCGCGCAGGTCGTCGCGGCAAAGGCGGAAACATAAGGGAATTTTTTTTACGCCCCAACTTCGAGCGCAGGCCGGCCTCTGCGGAAGTTTTAACGTCTGGCAGGCAACCGTAAACACGATGCGGGCCTGCGAATTGATGTAGGATCGATGATTAACGTCGGGAATATCGCTGATAACGGCCTATAACCGCGCTGCAGCCGTCGGTCAAACGAGCGAAAGTTTCGCAGCTAACCTGGGGAAAAGTGCAGGAGCACAGAGCTCGGCTGTTAAACCGGCACTCGTTGTCGTTTATATAACGGGGTGCGTTATTTATTGGGTTAATAAAGCCTGGGGGAGGTGAGAGGAAAAATTGCTAATCGAAATTTTGCCCCTTCTCTCAAACATCCGCTTCTCGTGTCACGAGGCGAGGAAGAGTCTTATGGACAGGAAGGATGATGATTTTGTTTTTTGTTCCTACTCTTGAACATGGATCCTCTTTTTATCCGTTTCGCTTATGCTTTGAAGTATTACGGAATGTACTGTGCCTTGAAATTTGGAGCATAGAGTAAGACTGAATTGTTCGTATCGTGGTAATGTCGATAAAGTATCTTTATTCGTCAACAGAATTCTCTGGCAAAAAGAACTTTAACCCAAGAACCCCATCAATCTCTATAATATAGTATTTTATTCTTTAAGAATTATATCCAAGAATAATATTTTACCAAGTAACCAAGTCGAAACGCAGTATCGGAAAAGTAATCTCCTTAATTTTCCACAATAACGACGCAAAATCGTGTTCCCGCATATTTCCCCTATATCCGTGCCAAGAAAAATTCCGGAAGGTCTGAAAAGGAGACTTCTTCCGGCATGGAAGAAGCTCTGCTTGCTATTCAAGGAGCCTCTGATAGGTTTAGGATTTCCTCGCAGGTTCCGGAGTCCCTCGTGGCGTCGTTGATGGCCTTCTATCAGTAGACACTTCCGTGCAATAAAGCGTGAATATACTTTAAGAGTGAATCGCGATAGGCCAGCGCCGCTTCCACGCGTTTCTTTTCAGATCCTCTGGGGGACTCGTCCTTCTAATGTTAGGCAGACACGTTGTACGTTATCCCTGACGAATTCGCCTCTCGTTATGAACGAACCTAACAATTTTATAATATCTAATCTTTATAATTAAATGTGACGTGAGTCGAAGTTTGAAGAAAAGAATTTAACTCTCTACGGAAATTATATCTGCAAATTATACAACTTGCAAGGCATTTACTTGGATATTTCAGATCGATGGTGCTGCCAATCGTTATCGATATTGTTATTGGTTATCTTCGAGACATTATATGATTAGGACGTGTACGTCATTTTGAGAAAAAGATGAATTGTTGAAAGAAATCGCAAAGGAGACGCGGTTCGAAACCGCGCACGTGCAGCGAGAAATAAAATATCCCCTAGGTTATCTCCATGAAAGTATCGCGACGGGCGGAATTTCGACGGGAAACTTGTGCCGCGTCTCGTTAATTATTTCGCGTACATTGATTAGCTGATTTAATCCCCCCAGCCGGCGGGCTTCGGACAGAGTGGTTAATAATTATTTCGATGCGCTTTGTCCAGCGACCACGGAACGTTTCGAGCGGTCCGCGAAAATTATCGATCCGCCGGATAAAATCTTTCCTGTAAGTGAGCATAAGCGAATTCGAACCATAGTACGATATCGAAAAAGATTAAAAAAGAAATGAGAAGAAACCGCTTAAAGATAGTGTATTACTGATTGACGACTAAGATATTTATAATCGATGTGAAGCTGCTTATAACCCTTTCATTAATGCATTCCTTTTTTTACGATAATTTTTTTTACAAAAAAAATATATATATATATAATTTTTTTTATAATCTAAAATAAATATGTATAATTATATTTTTCTTTTTACGCTTTCACTTTATCAATTACACCTTTTTATGGGATCACGAATAAAAAAATGTATCGTACTCCCAAGCAAGCATTTGAAATGTTTCTTTTAGACATCGAAGAGCAAAACACTCGAGATAGTAATAGCCCCCGCTAAAACTGGTAATGATAATAATAAAAGTAATGCAGTATATGCAGCACTTATATTTTGCGTACACAAAATGAAACATCGAGGGTTAGGCGCATCGAGGAAGCAACCCTCGGACTTTTAAACAAACCAAAAGTCCGGCCGGCAAAACCATAATCGAATTTCCCGGGAAATCGGCGGCGACCTCGGAATTTCGCGGGAGATTTATAGTCGGCCGTCGGCTCCGGGAAATTTATTCCATTAAGCTAATCAGGACGCGCGTACCGGGCAATTATTGGAATACCGGATGCTTAATGCGCCGTCATTTTTTTTCCCTTTCTCCCTTTTTTCTTCCCACTGCCAGGAGGGAAACGTCATTCCCAGGCTACAGGCCGATTAGCATGCGCAACCGTAAATCGGTTTATTTCGACCCGACATTTTTCGAGCGGCACGCGATTTATTCAATTATCTCGCACGATAATGGAGCACTCGCGATCGCGGACTGTAATTGCCGCTGGGCCACGCGGTATTTGTTTTTCGATGGCCCTCGAGCCGATGCTTTGCGCCGCTTGGAATCGTCATAACGGTTAATCGAAAGAGCCGCGAAACCTCCCTGGCTAATTGCGTACCTTTGCTTCGCGACTCGGGAGAGAATCGAGGCGAATTAAAGGCTCTGGGAATTGTCGCGCGTTATCGAACACTCGTCCGCTGTCTGGTCTTTGACCCTTTCCTCTTCCTCTTCCAAATTCCTCTTATAATACGCTTACATCGAAGAGCTTTCGATCCCTTATTCGTGTCTGAACGATCTTTGCCCGGAGCATTTAACGCTATTCCCACCACGAACGGTCAGTGTTTTCTTGGAAAAATCGTGGAATTTCCAGACGCGGTAGCTTCCGAGATTCTTCGTGATTTTCTCGCGGCATGAGGATCGATAAATGAATGTATCGACATCTTTTCCTCGCCCTCTTGTTCTTTAAGGATATTTAAACGTGTCTGAAGAATAGCCGGCAGGAATAGCGTTGATCAGCGAGCGGCTGTGCGAAGAGAGCGTCGCAGATGTCGTCCGCAAGGAGGAGCCGATGCGAGTTCGATGATAAATAAACTATAGTGCGTCGCAGCCAGGGGCTGAGTCGACGGTTAAATAAACCAACTGGAAACTCATTTCCCGCGGGCACTGGCTCGATTAATCAGCATTCTGGGTATTGTTACACTATACCTGGCGAAACTATCAAGCGTGCTGGATAATTAAAAGGCAATGAAATCGATCGGCCAACCGGCTGAAACGGCTTCGGCGCATTATGTTAATTGCGCGCCGCTTAGAGGGCCTGTCCAACCATTAGACGTCTCGGGGATTAAAGTATGCGTCTACGTCCAGGGGATATTTGCATTTTAGCGCTAAACCTAAGGGCCACTTTCTGGACATATTTATGTACATCAAGTATATTCCTGAAGGAAGAAGCTATTGATATGGTGGTTCGGAACCCACCTTAAACGGTAGGTCCTAGGCCAAATGACCTTAGCAGTCAATACCAAAAAATGAATATTGAAAAAAAGAGCTGTTAAGAAGAAATATCGATGGATCGATAGAACGATCGATGTTCCAGGGTAGAATCGTGGAAAATTTACACTTTGAGCGCTTTGGTAGCTTCAGTATTAAGACATACGCCCTGTTCTAAATAATATTCTTTCCGGTTCAGTTCTAAATACATTCGCAAAGTGACTTCCAGTTCCACGGTTAGTACAGTTCGTCGACCAACTCTATCTAACTTGTAGTTTGTTTATTCCCTGAACTACGATTAAACTCCTGATATATCAGTGTAAATATGAACAAATAAATCTATATAAATAAACATCTAATGTCTATATATATATATATATATATAATCTATATGTATAAATAAATAAAAAGTATCGCAATAAACACGAACGAGTTATATAATACGTATGAAGTAATAAATACGAAGGGAGAAGCAAGGCTGGCCGGCAGGAAGGAAAATCTTGCGGACAAATAAACAGAATATATAATCGTGCATGTAATCCTGCGGAGGGAATACCAGAATCCTGAAAAGTAGCGCCTTAATTTTCCGGCTTTTGGGTTCAATAATGCCCCGAGGAATATTTAAGCCCTGTCCGAAATGGAGAAAGCGTTAAGGCCGCGCATATTTCCCAGGTAATATTTATGGAGGCGCGGAGGCTTTCCTTGGGCAAAAATACGGGGAATGTCTTTATGCACACGCGCCACAGAGGGGAAGGCGTAACGTGCTCATCGCGATTGCGTGGACGGGCATTTTATGGGCCATACCGCGCCGTGTTTACTTTCCATGATGTAACGCCGCGGATACGAGGAAGCTCGCATTCGAGACACGCGAAATTCCCAATGGGCGCGCCGGGAGGAGCAAGAATAAGTCGTAAAACGAATCGTCGCTTACCCTCCTCGGCCTCCCTTTCTTACGCGAATAAGGAGCCAACCCTCGATCCCACGATTTGGCTCCCCTCGACTTGTATCGCTCTCTCGGGTTTCTTGGTTAACGGATAGGAATTACAGGAGGTCCATGGAGTTGGAGTTTTTGCGTGTTTTTTTGTCTTCGTTATTAGTACAATAATTACGGAGGATCGAGACAGCATGTATTATGTTGGTCACTAGCGAGCAGGTAATTCTCACATTTTTCCTGATAATTCTCATTTGACTTCTCGACTCGATCCTCTGGAGTTAAAAGAATATTTAACACTAGAACTACCAGCCACTTTCTGGGCATATTTAAAGCACCACATATATCTTTAAAAAAGAGGGAGAGGGATCTAAATACGGCATGAAAATCGTGGAAGATCTCAAAAAATGCATCGTTATAAAGCACTACGATTTTTTTAAAGAAACGACTGACCAGTCATTTTGACTGGCTTGGTAGTTCTAGTGTTGAGAAACATTTAAGTATGAGTATTAAAATATAAATCAATTAAAATTAAATAATGTGAATAAAAAAAAATAAAAAATTCGAAAGCTATCCTTACTCGATATACCTCTTGTATCGTGGTTTGTCGAATATAAAGCTTCTGTAAATTGATCTCGAATTGCAGAAGAGTTCCTTGGACGAGATCGAGGATCTATTTATCTTAACCACGCGCCACCGTCAAATAGGTTTATTCGACGTCCGCTCGAGTGTTCGGGGCTCCTTTTGGGCGGCGCCAAAATTTACATTTCGGCTAATGGATACTCGCCATCCGCGCTCGGTAATCCGCGGCTAATTGAATCTCGCACTGCGGCGAAATCGCGGCGCAAATTGTGCTCGAACTATTTTCCCACGAAATCCGGAGTTGCGTCGCCCTTCTTTGAGCAACTTTGAGCCCGTGTAAAGCGGGAATGTCCGACGTTCCACGCCGTGGGAGTGATAATGCAGAAAAGTTACGCTTTGATGGGCCAAAGCGCATCCGCCCTCGGCGAAGTTTCAGCGGGAAATACTCGCTGGTTTATGGAATAGAGGGAATATTATCATTTCTGTAATGTTATCGGTGGAAGGATTATTAGCACTTTGGAAACGTTATGAAAGGAGTATTACCATTTCGCCGATGTTACCGCCAGCGAGTCTTCTTTACGTCGGATAACATTATCACGATCTTGAGCTATCGAGTATCGCGATCGCGAGACCAAGGAAAAATCTGCTCTTTCGCCTGTACCGAAAGTAAAGGGTGGGCTATTTAAAAGTTTGTTTTTAAAAACGCTATAAAACGAGTTTACATTCATATTTAGAACAACATTTTTTTTTATCGCGAAGGTTGGAGTCTTCGATTTGAGAACGAAAATACTGTTTAAATTTCAAGCACAGCGCTCACGCCTGTCTTGCCGTATCCTATAATTTAAAAACAAACCAGTAGATGGCCCACCCTATATTTAAGAAAATGGGAATTAAGTACGAATCGAAGGAGTGAAATCATTCGACGAGTCTGGAATAAACTCCGCTCGCTCGTGACTCGCCGGGTCGTTACAGGTGCGGTCGCATAATGCGCATAAACAGCGTAACGATCGATTTAATCCAGTGTATTTACTTAAACGAACTTAATGTGGTAGGATAATTATAATTGACCCGTGAAATATTAATAGGTCGAATTATGTTGCGGGCCGGTTAATTCGATTCGCGAGGCACCGCTTAAAGTTTCTGCGCCACCGTAATCCATACGTCTAATTATGTTTTTACACGATGGATACGTTCTCGAGGAGTACCTGTAAAAAAATTCGCGTAAAAAAATATGTCGCATCTAGAGAAAAATAGAGGATTGGTTTTAGTCCTAAGAAATCAGCAAAAGTAATACAAATAAACCATGATTTTTCAAGTTAGGATTTTTTATTGTATTATTTTTTAACATTATCACTTTACCATTTTACTTCATAAAGATGGCGCATGTATCGTGCAAGGTAAATCGTCATTCAAAAAGGAAAAAAGGCATATCACTGTTTCAAGAACACAGAAATTAGTCAGCGCGTCATCGATATCCCAACAATACCGAAAGCTTGAGAACGTTCGTCGTGAAATTCGCAGATGATTGCGCACAAATTTGCACATCTCTGCGCGCCATTTCTGGTTGAAGTCGAATCGTTCGCTCGCGTAGAAGCTTTTAAAGACTCCGCGAGCTCCAGATTTGGCCGAAAGTGTCGCGAACGTAGTAGCCATGGAAGCGAGGGTTTTGTCGCGATGATTTTTGGCCGAGTGCAACGTACCGAGCTCCGCGCAGGGAGCAATTATCGGGTGCTTTCGAGCGCGAAGGGAACGAATTTCATTTCGCCCCTCGCGGATAATAAAAAGCCGCGGCTATCGGGGGGAAAAAGTAAGACTTCCATCTTCCGCAGACGACGAATTTCAGGATGTAATCGCGCCGGACCTTTCGAATTGTATTAGAGAAGTGGCCGCTATTAACTTTCGACGGTAGAGTCAGGTTTAGCCAATGCGCCGCTTCGATTTAAAATACAATTTAAAACTCCACCACGTTTTCTTCCTTGCCCGAGTCCTCCTTGGATATCTTTCAAAAACCTTGAACAAATTATATTTCAAGTAGATATAGGGTCGGCCATCTACTGGTTTGTTTTTAAATTATATGATACGGCAACACTGGTGTGATCGATTTGCTTGAAATTCGAACACCTGGTCGGTCTTTTCATTCTTAAATCGAAGACTCCAACCTTCGCGATCAAAAACATTTTGTTTTAAATATCGATGTAGACTCATCTTATAGCGTTTTTAAAAACTATGTATTTCGAGACATTAAACTAAATGCATAATCCAATAAAAAACATAGCAGCACGTGTTTCCAGGGTAGAACGCTCAAGAACTTCGCTCTTCTTGATTCAAGCTCATGCTTCAACCATCAATTCTCTACCATTCATCATCGAAGTATTCTCAAATTTCAACTCGTACTTGGCGACCAAGTTAAGAACCGACATTTCCCCCACGTTACTCTCGATCTTGTCCACGATTCGCTCAGTTTATGACTGTCAAAGGTCCACCAATCTCGGTTGGGGTGCGCGTCAAATCGCAAAATCCGCGAGTAATGGGCGACGTTTGAATTCTGGTCCTGGAAGTCCGAGGCTCTGCGCCAGGGAAGACCTCGTGACGAGACGTCTCGATGACAGAAGGGAATGACGTTCCAGGGATCCCGGAATGAATGGTCCGTCCTGCAACGCTTCCTACCACGAAAACGTTTACTCGGCCTCGAGACGCGATTAGCATCAAAACCGTGTTAAATCCTTAAACCAATGCGAATGGCAGACATCTGTGTATAAGTGAAACCGAAATTTGCCTAATTCTTACCCTTCGAAACTGGACTTGCACCGCTTGAAAGAAAGCATAAAGCGACTAGTGTTTGAAAGCAGCGGTCGGTAGTTTTGGAGTTAATAAACAAAGTCGAATTGGGTTAATAGGAGTTACGGTGTTGTAGTGGATAATGGCTCAGACTTCCACGCGGAAAATCTGAGCGCTAATGCCTCCCATTTTCTGCTCTATATACGTATATATGTATATACAGCAATTTGCCAGTACTTTCGGAATCATCCTAAAACAGCAGGTCTCTTAAAACGAATCTTATTGATCAGCGCCAAAATTCGAATAGACGAAACGTGAATTTGGACGCGCGAATTTGGGCAAGGCCCAAACTTTTGCGTGGAAAAAAAAACACACGATGGCGAGGAGCATGAAGTGTGCAAGGCATAATGGCAGCCGGATTGCCTTTGTCCGGTGTTCATTATTCGAGCGGAAAATTCCAAAAGAAGAGGGAACGATCCGAGAGAATAATGACGCAAACGTCCGATATAATAGTGGTGATTAAGTCTCGCATTGCTTAGTCGATCCCTTCGTCGATTACCACTTTGATGCGAATATCGCGCGTGAGGATTCCTCCTGGAATTTCGTTTCACGCGTCCTTGCGTATCCAGCATCGATCGAATCGCCTTGTCCATCCTGCTATCAGAGGAACTTTGCTTCCTCAGGTTTTCTCCTCCGAAATTCCAGACTTCATTCTAAAAACCTGATAATACATTTATGATTGTCAAAGTATCGTCCATCATTTTCTTTTACTGTAAGTATTAGATACGATGTATCTAAGATAATTGCAAGTATCTACAATACCTACTTCGATCACGACTTACGGCTAAAACCATGCATAGAAAAATAGCGAAAGCAAAGTTGTACAGCTATATATGATATAATCCATAGCCCATTACACGAACCGACAAGTGGACTTCAAACACGTCGCCGAGTACCTGGACGAATAAAAGAAACGTCGAGAAAAATGGCATCGAGCCGGTTTTTTGAGCCCGATGTCAAATCCGCGTTCCTTCGCGCGTTTCCTCGGCGCATTATCGTTGACCGGCATTCGAGCTGACTGGCGCGGATCCTCGTCGGCGGTAAATTTGCCTGTAAACCAACCACGAAGTCAGCAGCGTGGAGGAAGACGGGGGTAGGATCGCTGTGATACGAGCGATTTTCCGAAAATCGCTGCTGGATCTCATTGTCGTCGTCATCGTCGTCCGTGTAGTTGGGATGGGCGGCCAACGGACGACGTTGCCTTTCACACAGCGCGTTTTCACGGCTCGTTACTTCCCCCTCCCCCCCGCTCTCGCCCTGTCTTCTTCGTTCGCTTTCTCTCTCTCTGTCTCTCATGCTCTGATCGTCTATTCCTCTCTTCTTCCCTCTCTTTCTCTCTCTCAGCGGACATGGAATACGGGTTTCGGACTTTGAATTCGCCGCTTTACACCTTAACCCTTTTCAGCTGAAATTATGATTTTTTTAGTGAGGAAAGGAAATTTTGAAGGGAAATAATTGAGAGGTATTCGATCAGTAGAAGTGGATGATGCCGAATGGCGCTATTGAGCTGATTTTTGAAAACACTACTTCGATACAAAGTACTTTCCTCGTTATACCACGTAAGGAGAATGTGAATAAATAGACGAAATAATAGGACGAAATAGACAATACTTGCTTTACAGAAGCGTGAATTTGATTTGCAAAAGAATTTGAAGCGCGAGAGGTTAATTTTGGTGAGCAAAACCAGGGTTAAGGAGAAGGGAGGAACGGCAGCGGCCGCCTTCCTCCGCTACCGATTTATTTTGGTTACCTGAGCGAGGTACTTTTCGAAGACCCTTCCTAATTTACCGATAAACGCGGCACGATGCACTTTGTCCGCCTTGTCCTCGAGCGACCTTAACGAGGCGCGACAACGTGATTTTCTGACTCGAGGCAAACGCGCGGTTTCTGCATTGGGCTTCCGCGAGGGAGTATGAGACGCTGCGAGGAACGGGAATTATTGGACGCGCATCGTGCCTTTGGCCAAACTTCTCTCTCGACACCGCTTCGCCATCCTCCGTGTTTCTTCATTCTCCGCTGAAAAAATCTCGAGTTTGAAACGTTGTATTCGGACTTGTTGTGCACGATGTACGTATCTACTTTGTAAAATTATTCGAGAGTAATGGGATAATCCATTCAAGGTAATGCGGTTATCTATTTTCTTTTTAGATTATATTTATTTACAATGTATGTTACAATGTATAAATAATCGATGGTGATACATTGAAATTTAGAATGGTTTTTTGTAACAGTTTGTGCGACATAGATAGATAGATATACTCTTATGTAGCCTTGATTTTTCTGACGAACTCTCAAATGATGGGTTCGAGGATTTCTCAGAAGTGCTCATGAATTTATCGGGGATTTATAGTCCAATCTGGGAATCATTTTGAAATTTGCATTTCCGCCCGCGATGCAAGAATATTCGCATGAATATTAACGGTAGTCAGGCTAGCGTATTATTACTTGCGCCCCTCCCTATATTTCATACCAGACGTGGGACGTGATGAAAAACTAATATTTCTTTTTTTGATATCACAAATTCCCCCAAAAAGTGGACCCTCGGGTTGAAACTGAGCGCACGCCGGATATTATCTGGCGCGACACACATTTCGTCGTCCTTGAAGTTTTTAATTAAAACCGGTAAAAAATGCGGATAAAATATCGCATTATTGCGCGCCGGGCCAATGCACATTTTTTCTTTGGGCGAATTATCGAGCTTTTTCCATTTACACTTCGTGACCCGCCGCTTCTGAATGTCCGATAATATTGTTGCACCGACGTCCGATGGTTTGCGCGTGCATCGCGGCGCAGGGCGAATAACGCTTCTATCCGCGATATCGCGCATGAATTAACGCAAGATCCTCGCGTTTCGATGCCGAGACGTAAAAGATCGCCAACGAGATTTCCCCCTTTTATCTCTCTTATCTTGAAAATTATCCGTTCCAACAGCGGTTGCTAAATATTGGAAAATATTCGAACGAATTCACACGTTGGAGGATCTATTGCGTGTATACATATCGAGCTTGCCAGGCACGGTTATTGTATTATATTATATTATTTTATTCGATATTTTCACAATGATCATGATTTAAAGTGAATGAAATGCGCTTGAATTCAAATTGAGTAGACGACGAGCTTCTAACTCGGCTGCAAAGTTGGGGCGTGCAATAAAAATCAGCGGTATTCCCAGCGAGGCTCGTGGCACGAAAATCGCGCATTCAACGGCTACGTGAAATCGAAAATAATCGTCTGACCCGGCAATTACCGCGGAACAAGCAAAAATGGCGAATAGCCTCGAGAAGGAGCGTGTCGTGGCACGAATATCGGGCATTACTCCGAGGCGCGGATCCTCCCTTCGCCCCCAAAATATCCCGCACAATACCCGCCCTTTCTTTCCCCCTCCTCGAGAATTTTCTGTTGGGAATCGAGGCGCCTACTTCTTTTTTTTTACGAGTTTCCTTAGGATTTTATCAGGAAAAACACGGGTATTGCGCGAGAGGGAGAGGAAGAGGGAGAGGAAGAGAAAGAGAAGGAGAGGCGCGATTCGGCCTCGAGGAATTCGAGAGGAAGATTGTCGATGATAAACGATAAAAACGTGAGGATCGTGGCCGCGTGTCAGCGATTCTCCGCCCTCTCCTCGTGTGCGAGCAGTAAAATCTCGTTGGCGGATCTCGAAAGTGCGAATCGAAGGATCGTAAAGGTGACGAGGCTCTAACCAGGTATGAATACCGAGGCTCCACGAGCGAGGAATAAAACTAATTTTTCTAACGGTCTCTCCGAGCATCCGTGGAATTTTATCGTATTCTCCGCTTGGTGTCTGGAATCCTCAACGATGTTACTCTTCGCCATTCGATGGGCGGCGCTGATTTTAATCCTTTTAAAATAAATGCCTTGCGAGTTGTATAATTTGCAAAATGAATAAATGCCAAAATAAATGGCTTGCAGGTTGTATAATTTGCATTACAGAGGGTTAAGGGATATAACTTAAAGATCGAAGATCGAAGCGAAAGAGGGGAAAAAAGCAAGATTTTCTTTCTTTAATATCAAACCTACCAGCCGCTTTTCAGACGTATTTAAGTGTACCTGATATGTCCTCAAAGATAAGAGGACAAATATATATAATAAATACACGAGAAATAAATCGTTTGTCGATTAATCCTCCCTGCGGATGTCGTTCGCGCATCGAGGCTCGAGTCTCGAGGATTTTCGAGAATTTTCGCGAATAAAATCGAAATTAAGAGCCGGATGTGACACGATCGATGGACGAGCGCGATAAACGCGAGCATCCCTCGCATGATGTGCTTCCGGTACCATGTCGCGTATAATCCATTTTGCCTGCATTAAACTACGGCCGTTACGGAGGGTCCATAAACTTTATTCATTTAACGCGGCGAGGTATGTGTATTTAATGAATGTTAAAAGCTGTTTGGCAAACAACACGTGTAGATTACAAGCGGACAGTTTTTTCGACGTTTCAATGAAGGCCCTTGTACAGGAGGAAAATGTTCAGAGCCGTGCTGTAGCAGAGCGAGTAAAAATCGCGGTTCTATTTATCATCGACGTATTCGAGGATCCGTCGAGTAAAAATGTTCGTTTCGACGAGCAATTTGGATACATAGGAAATCCCTTAAACGCGAGAATTTCTATTAAACGGAGGAATTTGAGGTAAGGATTAAACGTACATCGGAATCCACCCGATTTACGGATTTTCCTCGTCTTCCTCGTATTTCTTTCGCTTGCAAATTCAAGCTGCGCGATCGAAGCAATTAATCGGAAATCGTACGTCCTTTAATTATATTATCCGTCTGTGAGAAACATTTTGCAAAGGTCTTTTGATTAAATAAAAATGGGAGAATTGATCGATGACCTAAATCTGATCCAAATATGGTGTGAAATCGATTTGCGCGCAGTAGGGCTTATTACGAAATTGATACGATTAAATCCTAGTAATTGATTTTCCATATTTTCGCGGCGACGGATATCGACACGCTTTAATTTCATCCGACAGATTTGTTGCTGACGATAAATGACTAACATAATTTCTACATACAATCAAGGTACCTTGAAGTTGGTAGAACTTTAAAGCTAATCGCTGAAAGGTTGATGGTCTATTTTCGCAGGAATAACTGGAAGATATGATCGTTCGATTCTAGTGACGTACATTCCTTTCGCCTCTAAGCGTGGTTTCTTATCATTGGTATCTATAAAATTAAAAATAATTTAAAAATTTCTATGCAAGATTGAACATTATAATAATAAAATGCTGCGAAACAAACAGAGATTACATAAACTCCAATAGAGTATACATATTAGGTATACAACTTTACTTTCTTCGTTTGGAAGATGGACCAATACTTTGAAGCATAAATGTATAACCAGCCTTTTACAATGAAGCCTCGAATTTCGGAAAAAAAGTGCGATGGAAGCTAAGTTGTACAACTAATGCAACTTACATCGTCGCGCAGCCCAAAAATCAAAATTCACTCGCAAAACTCACCGCGCCGCTTAACATAATTAAACTCTAAAGCGGCGCCTTTCTTCCAAACTTTTACAATATAATCCGCGGACCGATAGAGAATTCCATTACAAGTGGCAATCTCGCGGTGAACTCTGATAAACGGGTGTGATAAAGCCGAGGCAAACAAGCCATTCGTACCCGCGGCTCCTCATTTGCATACGCGCTCCAATATTCTCAATTGCAGAATTTATCTTGCCGCGTATTTTTCCGATTATACCACTGGCCCGCGATAATTAACAACGGAGTCATTATTTTTGCCAGCGTATGGGACGCGATAAACGTTTCGAGCATATCGATAAGTGTGCTCAGCGTCCGCAGCGATAATTTCGAGCCAACCACCGCGTCGATCAGCGCATTACTTTTCTCCGATAATTACTGCAACCGCTTTATAACGCAAATATTTGTGTAAACACTCGATACATAAATTCACGCGCTCGCTTTGTTATCTGCAGGAGCTGAGCAAAGGTTTTATGATTAACGGAAGGAAACGTTGCTCCTTTTTTTTTCTGCTCACTTTTGGCACCGACCGTTAAGGTTTATTTGGCCTAGGAACCTACTGTTTAAGGCGGGTTTCGAATCACCAGATACTACATATCATATGGGGAAACTAGAGGTGATAAGCGGGATTCCAAATGTTGCTCTCATACTTTATTATCATCGAACGATTGCTTCAATCACCGTCTTTACATTACGCACTATAATGCGGGTTTACAACATGTGCATTAAACAGCGGTAATTTAGAGCCCAGTATCGGACGCAATTAACGAGTGGCCCTAACCAAAACGCTATTTGTGTCATCGATTCCTAGACTGTAAACAGCGCGAATGTGCGTCATTGATTTTCTATATTTTTTTTAATCAAAATCCAGTTCCTTCGTCCAATTGATGTAACCAACCAGAGTCTTTTTATCGACTATATTGTGATCGATTTTTAGGTTTATCGATATATTGTTACACATACCAATGCAATATAATTGATACGATAAAAACACGAGCAGAGAAGGGTATGATAAATATCTAATAAAAAGTTCCAATAATACAGTAATTGAATTAAAATTATTAAAGTCGTAAAAGCTCTTAGAAACTATGGCGCCGCTCTTGTAACTTTTATATAATTTATATACGCGTACCGCGTTGTATCCCACGAGTTCATCGAGAGGAGACCGAGCTTCGCGCTTCTCGACTTTCTCGATTACCTCGCGGAGTGCAAAGCTCTCGATGACCTCGCGGCTTTCCCGGGATCGGCTACTTCGAGGGATAACACGCGACTGGAAAGTCCTGGAGGAAATACATCGAGGACGACGGGGAGCCAGTTGTGCGATTTATTGCATATGGCCGTCCTCGATCTCCCGGCACTTTGATGCCCTCTTTCAGGAGATGTCGATAAACGTCGACAAACTTTTCTTCCGCGTATCCGTCTTCGATACATCCAAGTTCCGACAAGTCTTTAGCCCCTCGACGGCTGGAGATACGTCGAGTAACCGGCGATTCTTGGCAGCCGCGCTCCGAGGGCCGACCATTTGAATAACCCTTTCGCACTCGAGCCTCGTGGCACCTGTCCATTAGTCTCCGGGGTTGCTCGAGAAATATTTGATTTCGCGTGCTACGATTTGGCGCTGAAAGTACGCGTTGTGTGGAAATAGAACGGTTACCGTTACACCTTGGGGTAGGTTCAACACGCGTGGCACTCGTTTATTAGTTGTAGGATTGAACGATAAATATTTGAGATTGATGAGAATTAAGAGATCTTTTGTACGTTGTTTATTTATTTTTTTTACGGGCTGTACATAGTATTAGAGAATAGTTACGTTTATTTGGGATATGGATGTTTCAAATTAAGGCAAGAAATTATTTGATAGAGGGTTTATAATGGGACATTGTATATTTTTGATCGGTTCCTAAAATATACAGCATAGGGTTATGCGTGGAATAGCATATAAAGTAAATAACCTCCACGGCTTTGCTGGTGCATCCGCGCTTTTTCTCGAAATCTTCAAATCTTGCGTGAGTTTTGGGACACTCCGAATTTAGAACTACATTCTGATGAAGCTTGAATCAATGGTCCTACGAAAGATTAAATAATTAAGGCCTGTTCACGCGAAAATCACATCGCCCCCCATTTAACTCGGGAGTAGACACCAAATATAAACTAACGCAAATTTAATCTCCTTGGGATCGAAGCTGAATCCAACTCGAGCCTAACTCAGGCCTAACTCGATGGATATATCTCCAGCCACTCGTAGCGCTCTTCGACGCGTCGGATCTAATTGAGAAATATACCGTTTTATCCTTCGGAGCCTCGGTCCTCCCAAACTCTCGCATTACGCTCGTGAATTATTCGACCCATAAATCCCCCGAACGACGCACCTGGAGAGTGGAATGCCGAATTAAAAAAACAGCGAAAGCCAGACGTTGGATTAACGCGGGTGACGCGGCGAGTGAAGGCATTAAGGGCGCCTTGGCTCCGTGAGAAAAAAGGGACCCAGTCAAGGAGTGACCATTAACGCTTAAATGATCGCATAATATCTCCCATAAGCTTACCTCAAGAGCAGCGATCTTCTCGTTTGGAAATGAAAAACGAACGCGTATATAAAATGAAGAATCGCTGCAACTTATATTCAATCGCAAAGCTGTACGTTTTCGCATAATAAATTCGTCGCTATTATCACTGTTTAAGACACACCTTTCGAAATTTCCTAATTAATCACCATTATTAACGCTATCTTCGGAATTTATAATAGAATTACAGTCACGATGTTCAAATGTGCTGGCCTTTCTCGACATAGAATCTCAGCAGCGCGATCGCGCTGCTTGGGACTCAAACGGTTGAGCGTTAAGCGTCGTGGTAAAGAGACGCGATAGGGGGTAGGAGAAGGAGAGAAGATGCAGGAGCTATGGAAGTGTGAGAGAGAAGGAGAGATTGGGATGAGATAGTAGGTGGGTAAAAGAGAGATTACGAAGTTGTGTATTCGCGAAAAGTCGTCCGAAAGTTGGGGGCGGAGGGACGAGTCGAGGGAAGACAAACGTTCCTCGGACATTCGGTCGGAATTCGCATCGCGCTCTCTCTCTCTCTCTCTCTTTTCTTTACTCGACGCGAAGCGACGCGCGATGGGACAAGGGCCAGAATACGAGAATTAGCCGAATTTTCAACCCTTTCCGCCACTTTGAATATCTGCATAACCAACGCTATTTTCCAACGGACATGATTCCCGACATTATGCAAATGTACTTCATTTAATCCCACGAATGACGCGTTATTTTGGAAATTCTGTAGCGGTGCTTATTTTCCTCGATTTGCATACCGTTAATTATATCCGCAAGTGGATGAAAAACGAAGCGCGCCAGCGTCATCGCTTCCACGGTATAAAATTCGAGGGATAAAAGCAGCTTTGGTTATACGGATATTCATGTACGCTTAGCTGTAATCCACCCTTTGACTCTGTAGTCAGTGCATGCCTCTTCTTAATCGACACTCGATCTCTGCGAATTCGAAAGAAATGCAACTAAAATCGTTCGTACTCCTGATTCTTTCCCTTCAAACGAAATCGATGGAGTATTCTCGAGGAAATTCTATTTCTCGCGCAGAAGGAGCGCGAGTTTTCCCAGTAATTTCCCTTTCTTTCGACTTGGCAGAGAGCAGCGCGCGATTTTCGAGCGAGCAGAACTTGACTCGTCGAACGTCGCGCGAGGCTCGGAGCGTTTGGAATCGTTGATGCGCGAAAATGACTGACAATGGTGCTTGGTCAGGGCTGGTTAACGGAGGTTCGCACGAGAAGCGGCTGCTGAACGACCTGCTGGATTCGTACAACGTCCTGGAGCGACCGGTGGGCAACGAGTCCGACCCCCTCGTCCTGAGCTTCGGCCTTACGCTTATGCAAATAATCGACGTTGTAAGTCCAACATCATCTTATATATTACCTTTGCAAAGACTCGAGAAATTCCGATTTCGCGCAGTAACGCGGAAGACGATGCGATATTATTGCTCGAGGTAGCAGTGTTATTATTGTACGTTATGAAAAATTGGAGACAGTGTTTTTTTTAATCTTTTGTGGTCCTACACCGAAGTCCAGTTTGAATATTTTTACGATAGATGTTTTTGATAATGAAATTCTTGCACTTTGCGAGAGTTAAATTATGGATTTGATCGGAGTACTTCTTGAAACGCAAAGGATTAATCGCACGTGCGTTAAAGGATGAAACGCGTTTTTGCATTTTCCTCTTGAGAAACCTCGGGGAGCATTCATGCAGATACTGCGCGCCGATCGGGAGAATTCTCGGATTTTTGCGGTTAAATGTATTTTAATTCGCAAGGAACTTCGCGTCCTGAGGGACGTCGGTGCTGCGATTACCCCTGCGTTGATGCAAATTACGAAAAAGCTCGGGTTCTATGGAACTTTGAGGAAATACTATTAAAAAGCAGCTTTTCAGCAAAATTGCAATCGTGGCCCGTACTACGTCAAATTGAATCTGTCCTCGTATTTTTCAAGTTACCTTTATTTATATATAATACAGAAAACGGCTATATTTTTTATCCAAAAGATAATTATAGTCATCTTTGGTATCGAAATAATTAGAAATTCACGCGAATACTCCTCGCGCATTATACTCGATTTTTCGATAATTCAAAATTAATGATCGACTTCCAGCATTTTCAAGCGTACTACCTGAACCACGAATCGCGCCATTATTACTCAATCGTCATTAAAAATGTACAAAAAGCGAAAGAAACTGAAACGAAAGAGGTATAAAGTTGTGTAAAGGACAAAAGCTCACGTCTTCGTTTATCGACTTTGGCCAATAATTTCGACTTGCACGCGGAAACTGTTCAGACGCTTTTCCAAATGGAATCGCGCCGTACCGCGGAGCTTCGATAAGCGTCTACGCAAAAAAAATGTGCACGCGCGCGCACGCACCCTCCGACAAGCGACGATCGATCCGCCAGGCGGTGCATACACACGGAAGGGAGGAGGTTAAAGCGTACAAAGGCCAGTCATTGATATTACGATTTTTGTTCGGCTCCACTTACACGAATCTCTGTGGAGCACGCGTGCAAAAGTGGTAGCCTGAAGTTGCCAGGCCCTGATGAATTGCTCGTAGCGACAGCAGCTCGAATTTCCCCCCGATTCCAGGATCGATGCCTCGCGTTTAACGCGTTTACTCGTGTAATACTTCTTATCCTGGATTTAATCGCGCGTACGTTCATTCTCCATTTAAGATGCACGATTCAATGAGCGTATTATATCCTGTTATCGAGGAACAACACCGCTGCCCGATTTTAATATTTACCATCGCAGTTACAATATTTTATATCGCAGATCCGCTTTCCGAGGATAAAGCTTTAATTCTTTCCGCGAGCATTTTTAATCCTAAAACGAGATGAAAATACGCTGTTTAAGGATAATGAAAAAATGTACGCCTTGCATTATTACCGGCAGCGGGGCCGGTCAAAATGTAAATTGCAAGGGCGAATTACACGGAGGGATTAAAGTCCTGCTCGTTACGCGAGCCCGCGGTCCACGATGGAGAAGACATTTCTATCGAAGTGAATTTCGTGAAATCGGCGATATCGAAAAACGCGTCGACGCTCGGGGAAAAGTAAACGTAGGAGTTAATGGGAATAGTTTGCATAATTTTATCAGAACGTTAATACCCCCCTTTTCTGGCTTAACACTCCTCGTTCGAATAAGTGGATTTAGCGCTCGCATTTCTGGGCGACGCGTCATTTTCAACTATTTTATACATGCAGGTATAAATGACGGCCGGCTGATAAGCGGGAGTTTTAAATGCGGCCCATATTTTCACGACTACCTTGGTCACTTCTCTAACATAATTAAGCCGGAATTAGTTAAAGCTGCACTTGACTCCGCGATGGGTGGAGCTTTTTTGGAAAATTTCCCGGCGAATTATTCACCAAGCTTTATGTACCGTAATTGCACGTTGACTATATCGGGCTTAAGATTGGAAACACTAAATATTAGGTTGTTCTAAAAAGTCTTCCGCTATCTGCGCACTGCGGATTTATTTGACAGTGTTTATGGAAACGTGGAACCTAGTCTTTAAAATGTTGTGGACTTTATCTTCGGTCCTCGTCTAGCTTTATAATTCAATAAAATGGTTCATTCATTATTCGATGCATAATTCAATTAAATAATATAAAAGAAAAAATGTTGTCCATCTATTATTTCCTTATAAAGCGAACGAAACTTTTGGAACAGCCTAATTCAAATGTTCTACTTAAATCTTTCGCGCTGAAAATATAAATGTTACGCGAATATTCGTGTCTCTTTACGAAGAGGAAAATCGGTTTATGCAGCGTTCGGATTAATTCTCAGTAACTCGCGCCGGTTGTTCGTTTAAATTAGGTTTGCCTCTAAAAAGTTGTGCACCGATCTTTGCACGAGGGACTAATTAAACTGCGATGCAGTCTTCTTTAGCCCGGAACGCAGTATTAGCGGAGAATCTGGCGTGGAAATTTTCCACATTTATCGCGCTTAATCGAGCAATTTAGTTCTGTAGCTGGCTGTACCACTAGAAGGGTCGGCCGGTCGAATCGCGAGTTCAAAGCTCGACCTCTGGAAAAGACGAGTATCGGTTTGCTCAAACTATCGTTCGGTCGGCAAGAAAAATAATGGTTAATAAAATAAATTAACAGTAATTTCGGTGTGTGGTGTGAAGTGAAACTCATATTTTCACACAAAGAATAAACTTCATTCGACAATGTATTTTCAATTTCCTCGACGACCCTCTCTCAACTTCACAATTCTCAGCTCATAAAACTTCTGGTCCTCATCAGCAAGCAACCGGACCAATCTATGTCTCAAAACCTGAAATACATTCTTGCCAACCTATATAATTTCCCCTGACATTGAGTTAAAATTCGGCATGTTGTTAATAAAAAAGACACTGAGACAACTATTTGAATTAATGGATAAATTAGAAAGGAAGAGCAGTGGACAGCCAATTATTTCTTTAAAAATATCATCGACACGTTCTGCATATGCAAACATCGAAGCGACAAAATAGTATCATCGATGGCGAAATGAAGTCACGCGTACGTGACAGCGGCCGATAACGGTTGGCAAAAGTAACTCACGCCGGCGTGACAGCGGCCGATAACGGTCGTCGAAAAAAAGTCACGCGCACGTGACGGCGGCCGATAACGGTCGGCGAAAATAAGTCACGCGTGCGTGACAGCGGCCGGCAAAGGGTTTTAAGGGCAAAGGCGGCCTCGCTCTCGATAATTCTCCACATTCATCGAGTCCGTTCGATTAATTCGCTTCTGCGGCTGGCTGTACCGCCAGATCGTATCCGTGCAGAAGGGTCGCTGGGTCGCTGCGGCGAATTCAAAGGTCGACCTCTGCAAAGGGCGGCCGTTGTGCATCCAGGAAGGTTTTAATTTCCGAAATCCCGAAGCGCCGCGGAGAATCGGTCCAGTTTCCGTGTACGGCGGCACATCGGTTTCCCTGCGGAAAAGCAATATCGCGGATTTCGCGGCGCACGCGTGCCGCGGAATACAAATACCCATCCACGCGTACAACCTGAAGCAAAAGTCGTCGTTTCGCTGTTAGGATCATTTCCAAAAGTGGCCTATATATTATCCCTAAAAGTCTCCTTTAACCCACGGAGGGTCCATATCGATTAAAAAAAAAAATTGTGTAACCTTGTATTTTGAGTGTTATTTAATCAATTTTGAACCGTAAAATGATGAATGTTTTTTTAGTGATAAATTGTGCACTCTAAAGTAAACGCTATCGAAGCCTGGACTATGTGTCAGCTTCAAAGGTATATTTAAATCGATCGATTTGTGGAGAATCGATATTGGGAGAGCGGGGGACAAATCGATGTTAGGAGAGCAGGGAAACTTACACGAATTGAATTGATAAAAATGAGCGAGTGCCCTGAGAATTTTCAGGAGGAGTGTACGCGGGCAAATGCATGCTGTACATTGTTTTTACCCAGCATGCACCGCCGTTTATCGTGCCTCCTGTCTGCGCGGAAGCGCCGGTTTTTAAAGAGGATCCTGCGTGTCGTATCTTTCCCCCCTCCCGCGCCTCCTCGTCCCTCGGCTCCGTATTATAATGGAGCGTGTGGTTTGGATTCGACAAGTTTACTGCCGCGGGCAGGGCGTGCGCGGTAATGATTTTATCACCGTAAACGATATTTGGCCAGCTTATACTCGTTTTATATACCTATAAACCCCTAAACTCCTTTCTCTCGGTATATTCGAGATATAGTTTACAGGCCTTCACGAGCATCGCGTAACTTCTTCATACTCGCTACTTGGTGCGTGGAATCTTACGGATGCTGCTCTTTACTCTTTGGTTGGACTGTCCCCTGTGAATTAGGATGAAATTTAAAGAGCGACAACTTTGGCGCGTGACATCGTTTAATAATAGAATATTGATACGAAGAACGCTGTTGGAAAAACAAAAATTGAACCGTTAGGTGGCTCTTTGTAACTTCTGGTTAAAGACAGGGTAAGGATCGCGCGAAACACTCAGCTTTAAACAAAATTAGTTTATTTAGCATCAACTCTAATCCTACTGTAGCTCTCAAAATCATTTTTAGAAAAAAAGCCAGTCGATCGTTTTTTTAGAAAAATCGCTGTACCTCATAGTGGGGCATTTTTCGAGATTTTCCATGATTCTACCGCAGAGCGTAAATCATTGTATCGATCTATCGATATATCTTCTTAATAGCCTTTCCCTTTAAGGATACACGTGGTATACATAAACATGTCGAGAAAGTGGTCGGTGGGTTTAGCGTTAAATGGCCTGTCCATGGTGGAAACACCATGCTTTATTTATTATTCCACACACTTCGCTTTATTTATTATTACTTCCCCGCGTAATCGCGTCGCCAAGTGAAATTATGTACGCGCGCCTCGCTTTAATTTAATCCAAACCCGCGATTTCCATCTTAAATATGAATGGAGCGGCCGCGCGTAGGCGCGCATGCGCAGGCGCGCGTACGTGTCGTATCTAAATCACGGCTGCAGACATACGTATATTGTATCGTCAAAACTTGTTTCCCTATCTGCGCCCGCAGTGCGATCCCATTCGTTTCGCCGGTTATCCTACCCTCCATCCGACCAAAACTCACATTTTCCTGGCAAATCTTTCACCCCATCTCGGTCGCTTCGCACTTGGCGGGCAATTTGTATCGCCGCGATAACGATAACGGAACGATTATTAAATAGCGAGCTCTGCACGAACAGGTTTTTTTTCGCGATAAAGCTAACCATCGTGGAGAGGAAGTTGATCGTATTACAGGGTTGGTTATGCTAATGATTATTATCCTTGAATAGTTTGGCTTGCTGATCGAACCTTGTAGCCATTATAACAGTGATTAGAACAGTACGAGTTCAGAGGATTTCGAGAGCGAGTTTTGTGTGCGAGTTGGGTTATGTTCCATTGTCCTTCGATCGTTAATAAACTTCATTATATAAAATTCCTGCAAGAATGATCGAATAAAGATCTCTTTCCGCAATTAGCCCACCGTGGGATCTTCCTTAGATTAGGATATTAATCTACTTAAGTAGTATTTAAGGCGGACTCGCGTTTCGGCACGTCGACATTCATCGAGATTTACTGTTTTAACGCAGGCCGGGTTTTCACGGTCCGGGTACGGAAAATAAACACGGCGTCGCGGAGGAGGCGCGGCGCGGAGCTATCTTCGCAATTGGTCGAAATTAATAGTGCTTTTAATAAAGGGGAGCTCTCGTTACGTGCGCGGAGACGTTTCCGCTGGTCTCCTTGAAAATAGCGCCTGGGCGAATCAGGCCTGCGTAAGCGCTAGGAGCACGGCGTACTGAAATAGTTAATTTCTAATATTAGCCTCTAACAATAGGCAGGCTAAGAAACGGTTTAATGTCAGTGAGCAATATTATTCGCCACCAGAAATACGACGACGACAGCCAGCCTAGGCTGTCTTGCTCCTGACCCGACGAACTCCCTCTCGCGTTATACTCAGAAGTCCTCCGCTACTTATTTATCCGAACACTTTTCCACGTCATCCTTGATCATGTACCATTAAACGATTTCCTTTAACAATCAGGTACGTTTTCCTCGCCGATATCTATGCTGTACACTGATTTTTATACTATCGTGTTTTTAGAACCTCAGGAGAAATAATCGAGTCCTCGGAATGATATAATTATACTAAGTGTTGACGATTATTTTCAATATTCAAAGCTAGGAAATTAATAGACGATATACACGCGAACTATGGAGAAAGCGTACCCGGGGTAAACCGTTCTCCAATTTATCTAATTACAGTAATTACTTCCATAAAATAATATAGCCAATATCAAAAGCTTTATTACAAAACACTGATTATATCGTACATACTTTATTCTAAATACTGATTCCGATTCCCCATCCTTCGCGCGAGAACACGTCTGTCAGCTCGCAGGAGCGTCACCGTAGTCGCGACATAACGCGTCCGTGGGAACGAAGTGGTTAAGAGGAATACGCGGCCTCGAACAAAGACGGCGTAGGAGTCTGCGGCCTGGCGTCAGCGGCGCCGTCGAAGTTCTCGCCGCTAAAAACCCCAAAACGGCCGAAAATTATCAACCGAGCGCGCTGCATTGTGTACGGATAAGTTTCAATGGCGTTCCGCTGGCGGAATGGTACTTAGTCCCAAGATTAGCCGAGTTTCAAAGCTCCCTGGCAACGGTAGCGACTATCTCAATTCCGCGATGGTGTGTGCAGAGAGCTACACGCGGGTAGTTGCGCCAAGTAAGAGAAACTTGCGCCCGTTATCGTCAATGCCCGCGATATATTTTGGAACACTCCCTTAGGGTCTCGGCCGGCCTTATCTCAGGGCGAGTTTCTCTCCTGGATAAATGCGCCTTTGCAAATCGATTGCGGTCGGCGCTTCTCGTTTTTCGCATCCCCCCCTTTTTTTTTGGCCCCCCTCTGGCAAACCAGCGCACGTCGAGACTCGCTTCGCGGACGTGACGCTGGTATTTCTCGCTTGCACGTGGTTTCCGGGTATCCAAAGTCCCTCGAACGGAGGTCGTTAGGAAAGTTTACTCGTCAGTTTTATGATCGCAACTTAGCACCGGTTTTTCGGAAGTAATACCCACGCGAATGAAGTTCGCGGTACTAGTTGCGCGTAAGGAATTCGTTATTCGAAATTGCGAATGTTTAATAAGCGATATAAGCGAGGCTCTTGCGTTGCTTTGCTCGATTTTTGTTCTCGTGAAGTACACGGAGAGTTTTGGATTTGTGGCTTTTTTATACTTTAGACTCGGTTGCGTGTGATAGAGGATGTCGCAAAATCCACGCAATTCACGCAATATTCGTACACTGTGCGTGACAAAGATTCGTTGATTATGGTTCTGATTTTGGACGTTTGTCCTCTTGGATTATTACCGTACGAACCGTAGATCGGTTATGACCAGTCTTCGATAATTTCGATCGAGCTTCTAGAATGGCCGGAGGCATTAAAGCCGCTCGTTAAAACGTTCGACTATTTTTCTTACGAGCAGAAGAATTTGCCTTACGCATTCGCTTGATGGCTAGGCGATAAAACTAGCGATACGTACCGGGTAGAAGGAACGGCGCGTTTTATGCGCGATAAAGCTCGACGCCTTGGCGAATGAATAACTGAGCTGTGGATTGTGAATCAAATTCGTTTTGATGGCCCGGAAATTCCGACGATTAAAACGACGCTTGAGTAAACAAGAGCGAAAGGAAGTTGTCCATCTCCTTAGGATTTTGAATTCTTCATAATTTTATGTAAAGCACACTAACACTTTCGCATATTCTCCCCTGCGCTTACAACGTCCAGCACTTTGATGATGCTCAAATAAAAATCATCCGGACGGATAAGCTAAGAGGTTGGTAAAAACTCGAAATGATCAGTGTCCTGGACATTTTGCAGGGCCGACATTAAAAGCAATATCGTGTCGTCGATGCAAAAATGCGTAGAAACCTGCGCGCCACGACCGCAACGTTAATTAATCGTCGAAAACGAACGAGTGCCCTGAAATTCGCATTTGGTTTTACGCGCGCGCTCGCTCGCTCATTCGAACGCCGAGGATATTTTTGGCATTAATATTGGGATACATTTATTATGGCGGCGCTCATAACCGAGCTTTCTTTCTCGCTCGGAGGCCTTTGAAATACTGGCGCGTTAGCCAGATCGCTCGGAACGATCCTGAAGCGGCCTCGATTCAAGACAAGGTTCTTGCACTATATAACCGGCGTATTGTCTCCCGATATTTCACCTTTGAATACATATTTTCTTTCCAATGCACCGTAATGCGTCTATCGGTACTTGAAAAAAACACGCTTCTCTCCGAAGAGCATCGCCGCGACTTCTCTTCGTGCACCGATGCACCGATCGAATGAAATTCTTTAGAATTAGGATTGGCGCTGAACTCGTGTACGATAATTGTAAAATGGCTAATAAACGCGGTAGTCGATGCCGCTTGAATTTTACAAAAGGAAGAAAAGAAAGCTTGAAATAATTAATGAATAAGGATACGCGATCATTTGTGATTAATTTATAATCGATATATAGAAACGAGGGAATAAGTTTCACATATTTTTTTTATACGCGCAATGTTGATTGGCGCTTATCGATTCGCGGGTTTAATCGTTAGAATTAAGCTCCCCAATGTTGGCCATTTATTTCTGGAACACAGTGCGAGGCCGATTCAAATTAATGCACGTTAAAATGTATAATAGGAAATAGTACAAATTTTCTTGTTATCGATATATATATCGACATTTATGATAGAATGATTATTTATTCAGCGTGGTACTTCAACGGGAGGATACGAAATAACGATCGACGCGAATATCGCGCGGGGATGATCGTATGATAAATATTAAAATTATTCATTACGCGAGAGTTTTAATCGCGATCCGGATGTCGCTTTTGGCGCGACTTTCGGGAATCGCGGAATTGCTCTATACTCGGCACGTTTTCATCAACCGGTTATAAAATAATAGAAGGAAGAAATTTTCACGAGCTGGAATCAAAATACTTTCCTCGAGTTTCATCCTTTCGCGACATAGTTCGTCGATTTAATCTCCTCCTCCGCTCGTTTGTGCCCCGGTTTTTCGAGAAATCCCGAAAAAAAACGAGAAAGATATCCAAGAGGTTCGAGTAAAAAATCATCTCTCGCACAAAGCTAACGTTTGCTCATCTCTTAAGCATCTCTTAAACGAACTAAATATCCACCAGTATCGAACAATTGTGCCTTTCGAGAAAAATCATACCGTTATTTAACGTTAATAAAATAACGATTCTTAGACACAAGGATAGAAGAAATGCTGGAAATTCATTAACATTTGGTAGTTCGATGAAGAACGATACCTAGGATTCAGCTTTTAAACGAATTCCACATTTATTTCTAGTAAAGTCATATACGCACATTCTAAATACCCGTGGTTCATCGTTATTAAGCCTCATTATTAAGAAGACTTACGTTAAGTACACAGAGTCGAGCATCCGTCAAGTGCTTCGGCGATAAATTCAAAAGGAAGCGTAGGAGATAATTGCTTTCCCCTACGTGGCGCTTCTTTTCTCGAAAGTCAACGATGGTTCGGGGCCGAGAAAATTCTGGAAACCGTGCCAAGAAGGATCTTTCGACG
Source organism: Ampulex compressa (assembly GCA_038496175.1). Taxonomy (NCBI): domain Eukaryota; kingdom Metazoa; phylum Arthropoda; class Insecta; order Hymenoptera; family Ampulicidae; genus Ampulex; species Ampulex compressa. Next base: position 6,009 of record JBCFXI010000111.1, on the reverse strand, counting down.
TCTCAGACACGATTGGCCCCCGCCGCGAACATTCCCCCTCGAGGAATTTCCCCGCCCCCTGGCACTACCCTTAACGCGTGCATCGAGGAATCCTCTCGCGGATCGCGCGTGCATGCGGCGAGACGCGAAAATACGAGGCTCGGCCTGGAAATAAATTCTAGCCACCGAAAGAGAATGTACCGGGAACGATCCCTGGCTGTCGTGGAATGGAAGGAGCTCCTTTCACGTAACATATTGCATTACGATCCCGTTTCGCGGGCTCCCAACGAAATCTGGCGGTTCAATTTTCACCCGTGTCTTTTATATTCGGCACAAAGTTCGCGGGACTTTGGTACCGAGGCCTTTGGCGAGCAGCGTTCCTGGAATTATTCATCCGGATGGAGCGCTGACGCAAAGACCCGCTGTAGGTAAAGGGTTAAATGCAATATAAGTTGCCCGGTATTTTACACCGACGCTCAGAGCGTTTTAAGCGTATCGAGCAAGGTCCAACGTGGATAAAAGTGCATAAGTTGCGCACGCGAATAAGAGTACGCGACTGCTAAATCCCGCATACTCATAAGCTGGAAACTATACACCGCTCGAATTCCTCGAGACTTCCTCCTTAAGCTCGTTCCATCCTAATTCATCGTTCGAGCACAGCCTATCGTACAAATTCGACGAATCGAGCATCCATCCACTATTCGAGTGCTCTCGATATCGTGCACAGTAGCTCGCTGGATGCAGGAGGCGCGAGGTGATACGCGCTATATCCCTTTCGTTTCCCGAAACTCGAGCTTCCAAGGGCGCGTTTTCTTCGATGCGCGGTGGATGCGAGTGGCGCATAATAAAATCTAATTCCTCGGGAGAGGAGCGCCCTAATGGCCGGAGGGCTGACCCAGGGCTAAGGAGGAATTCCGGGCGGTATCGGTTCCTCATTTGCATAGCGGCTACGTACGGGTGACGCATAGCGCCAAGGATGCGCCGAAAGGGGGCCGCAAAGTGGATTTGTTCTGCTAGGAAATGCACGGCGCGCACTGGCGGCAGTAACTGCACCGACGGTGCATTCGTGGCCGCGCTTGCTATGCCGCGTCACGTACGGCAAAAAGTTTCAGGCCGGGCCATACGTCGAATTAACTGTCCGCGCCGGGTAATGTTCAATCTTGCGTATGCGCCACCTCGACGTGTCCGCATTTTTGCTCTCGCTACCGGAAATTTGCACGCTCGACCCCTCCCTGGATTTATACGTTTCGCGAATCAATCGCGCTCTTTGGCTTCGTGCGTCTCGTTCTTTCGTGAGGTTTGGAGATCCGGCGCTTGATCCGAAGAGTGTGTTCTTTATGTTGGATCGATGGGGTTTGCTTTATTTATATTGAGATTACTATGATTATTTATTTATTCTGAGATTACTACGAATGTTTATTACTAGGATTATTCGGTCCTATCGTTACTCTATAGGGTGGACTATTTATTGGTTTGTTTTTGAATTATAGGATATGGCAAGACTGGTGTGACCGCTTTGCTTGAAATTTGAACAGCTGGTCAGTCTGATATTCAAATATTCATGTAGACTCATTTTATAGCGTTTTTAAGAACAAGCTTTTAAATGGCTCACCTTTTAGTCGTTCATTCTACTTCTGATTCTGACTTTGTACTCTGTTCTTTGAGTTTCTATGGGATTCTATATTATGTGTCTTACCTCTACGTGTCAGGCTGCTTGTTTATCGTAGACGTGTATTCCGTGATCCTACGTGCTCCAGATTAGTTGTTTGGACAAGTGTCCGCGCTTGTTAGAGGGAGGGCCAAGTTCGAGCGAAAACCAGGGCCGCCTGGCGTACGCAAAATACGTCTAACGGTTTTCTGGATATCGACGAGACGTCAAGCACACCTGATCCGCGCATCTTACAAACGATGCATTATCGATGGGCGTGCGAGCATTTTCGAGGGAGCTCGGAATCGATTTTTGCCCACGTTAAAGCAACTCGGGCAAACTTCCTCGGGGAAATTCTAAATACAACCAACTTTTAGGATTTTTCCAAACTTTTCGAGACGCGCGCCCACTTATCGCGGTACTCGTACGCCAAGTCGGACGAGCATATTTCGTGCGTCAAGAGCGGGAGGCGCTGTCGAGATGTTTGGAAATGCGGGGAATAGTAATTCTCCTGGATCCGATATCGGGAGTCCTCATTTCTGGTGCATAACTATAATAATAGTGTAAGTCCTGGGGCATTCAAAATATTCAGATCGACGTACGATTTCGAGGAGATCATTCGGGTCCTCTTTACTCGAATCATTCTCAAACTCGCTTCACGCGCTACTGTTCTGATTTTTTAAATGTATTTCCTTTTCTGGACATTGTTAAATATTTTATGTAGAACATGAATATATTTACATATATGAAAAAATATAAGGCTCGAGGATACTTGAGTGAAAGTATACAACCTTTTCGAACGATTCTCGAATGGAAATAAATGTACGACGTTCTTCGTTTTATATTGCTCGATTGAATTATGAATATTATTAATAATCATTATCGACTTTTATATATCGAATTTATTTATTTTATTATTTATTTATTTGATATATTCGAATTTTCACTACTGTTCGCCCGAGTATGGAAAGTGAATCCCAAAACTAAGGTCGCCTAGTTCGGTCTGGACGTGATCCGTGTATCTCAGCTTCGCCGCAGCGACTGTAACTTATCCTACTTCCGAAGGCCGCGAACGTGTGGCCCGTAGGGCGCGGCTATCCTGCGGGATTCATTGTTTAACAAACAGGAGACGGATCTCTTTCTCGAAGTTTACACGGTTCGCGCTTACTGGCCCACTTCCACGGATATTCCATAAAGCAATATTGCAGCGACGTCACGCGCTGCGCTTCGAGCTGCTAATGTTCCATAATGAAATCGAACAAAGACGGGATAAATGCCGAACGACGAAATCGAACCAAAGCCGATTCGACGATCGTTGTGCTTTCGTACTGTCCCGTCAAATATTACATACGGAGATCCATCGATCGAGGATTTAATAAAAGAAGACCTCTTCTTTCGCTCTTCCAAGGTAGATCGGTTTAATTTAATTCTCGCTATATTACGTTGGAAACGTTTATAAAAATCTCTAGATATATTAAATTATAAATGTATGTATACGCGAGTAAAGATATCTTCTGTATAATATTCATTAGTTCTGTATAATTTCAATAAAAAGAAACCATCTTTCAAACACGAACCGCTTTAAAACGTTACAAAAATACTACACCCAGTCCTGAACAAAGAGAGTATATTAATAATGAAAGAGCGAAAATTCTCCTCGAGCAAGAGGCTAAATCGATGCACACATAACCGTCGACAAAAATGGTGGGTGCGTGCCAATAGACCACGATCCGGATTCTGCGAATCGCGCTCTTCCAAAAAACGGCGAAAATATGCATATGCAGGGGGCCGCAATAATATATGGTCGGGCGAGCTTTAAAGATTAAACCAAGAATCGAGACTGTCACTAACGGCGATTTATGGCCGGGAATGCGGATCCTTGCAGGTTTCCAATCCGTACCAACGTTCTGGCGTGTCCTTGCCTTTAACGCGGAGAAAAAGGCTGGTGAGAGGAATATAAGGATAGAGAGAGAGAGAGAGAGAGAGAGAACGAGAAAAAGAGTGAGAGGAAGATACGAATAGAGACAGATAGATAGAGAGAGAGAGAGAGGGGGAAAGAGATTGGGAGGAGAAGAGATAGAGCGAGCAAGAGGCTGAGGGGAAAATGGGGATGGAGAGAGCGAGAAAGGGGGAAAGATGAAAAGAGAGAGAAACGTATATATATATATATAGAAGGTAAGCCACGTTTAGAAAGCGTTGGCGCGTGACCCATGGCCGACACGTAACGGGTAGAGATCACTGAAATCGTAGGTTGGGTTAGGCTGGGACGCATTGAGAGCTCTCGATGGTTCCTCCACTGCTATCGAGTTGCGTAGGTCAGTTTTCCTCCCCACACACCGAGTGGACGAATATTCTTATTCCAGGCAAAATTAGTCGATTTGCTCGACTGAATTTCGAAGCTCCGTAATATCGGATGAGGGATTAAATATAAATAGGATAAAGTATAGGACACTTTTCTCATCCTTGTTTCTTACACCTTTTCACATTATAAAGACCAGTGAAATAGCTCGATCGGTTTGATCAATGGCATCAAAGACTGGGTACAAAATCAAACGCTCGATAGCCAGACGGTCCTCGTTGTTCAGACTCTCCGAGGGGAACGAAGGCTGAACGTTTGAAACCAGGGATATACTCGTTTGACTTTCCTGCAAAGGAATGTTTAATTAACCAGGCGCCCATTGTCGGTCGGGATCGAAAGTGGAATAGGAAAGTCGTGGTGGGACGGAGATTTCTTGGAGGTAAGAACGTATCGCTGCCAATATGTCTTTGAACCTCCGCTCTACGCGATGTCATCAGCGTCGTGTCGATGATCTCCATGGCGTCTTTCTGAATAATAATAATAATCGATTCAAAATAATAATGATATAAGGATCAAGATTTAGGGTGATCGATTCTTTTAAATTATCCGCAATACTGGAATAATATAAGGATGAGGATTTAGGGTGATCGATTCTTTTAAATTATCCGCAATACTGTACTTTATTCTACACGCTTCGACTATCAAGATGCTCTGTCCACTACTGTAATCCCCAAAACTGAGAAGGTTATTGCTCCTTTCAGTAAATCGCGCGTAAAAACGTAAGGAGGGGGCCTGCGTGGGAAAACATAAAGCGTGAGAAACAACAAATACGTTTATTCCCCGATCGTCGCGCACGAGCTCCGACGCTTCGCGACTCTCTCGACAACGATCGTCTTTTCCAACGTCAATTCCCCAACGACGAGCGGAGGTACAGTACCCTACATCACTCCCCGCTCAAAATAAATCTTCAAAACGAACCTCCGCTCAAATCAAATCTTTAAACCGCACTTCAAAAGAACCACGATTCGACGCATAATCGATACGATTAAACCGCCATAGCCAAGAGGATCGTTAGCATTTCGAATAAATTTGAATTACGAGAGCGTAAATTTTACGACACCGTCGTAATCTAGGCTCGAAGCGCTCCAGCGATAAATATTCCAGGATAAACCAACACATCCCGGGGACCGGCGCTCGCATCGAGCGCGGGGAAAAACAATGGAGTCCCTCTCGCAAAATTCAACCGCGATTAACCGCGAGGAACGAGCGAGCGGACCTCGGAATTCGCGTCCCGCTCGATGCTTAAATCTCTCCGCTGCTCAAACCGAGTTTATCACAGTTTTCGAGCCGTGAAGACTAACGAACTGCGAGGGAAAGCGCGGGCCACGCCGGCAAGGGGCCAGGTTTCTATGGAAAAAAGGGGGCAAAGAGGAAAGAAAACGGAAAAGCGGCTGGAAAAATAACGGAGAGGAGGAGGGGGATGGAAAAAGAGAGAGAGAGAGAGAGAGAGAGAGAGAGAGAGAGAGAGAGAGACGAAGTGAATTAAATACGTATCTCTAAAGAGCTCCTGGAGTACCGGCGAAATGCCGTGGCGCCGGTATCTCCTCTCCTTCTACGCCGTGTGCCGCAAATAAAAACAAGCAGCCGGCGCTTAAACGGACCATTTTCTATATTAGCTCAGCTTTCGGCTCCCCCGAAGCGCGGTCAGGTCGGCTGGAAACCGCGGGCTTTTCTCCTTTTCCGGCGCAAGCCCCCGGAAGATCATCGAGCCGGAACCGGTTGTGTCCGCGGCCAGAGCCGAACAATTAGCCGCGAGACGCTCTTGCGCATTTTGCCCGGAGCGAAGCGAAACGAATTACCTCGCCGCTCTCGATGCCGCGGAAGGGCTCCGCCCTCGCGTTTTACTTTTATTCGCGCTTCGCTGGAGGCTCGCTGGTGCGCATGTTATGCATACCGCGAATGTACCTTGGCGATTATGTTGATCAGCCTTGGGGAACCTTTGGGAAATTGTATTCTTTTGGGAATCTTGATTGGAGGCAGTGCGTTGTGCCGTGCTTGTTGTACTGTTAAATTTAAATATATA